>CAHIKZ030005408.1:1585000-1692500 GCA_903632075.3 Acanthosepion pharaonis | reverse complement strand
ATTCTTGACAAAATCCAAAGTAGAATGTTATTGGTCCTAACCTGGCATCTCAGGGTCTGGTGCTCCTGTTCTATATCCAGAGATTCTTGACGAAATCCAAAGAAGAATCACCAACAATATTGGTCCTAACCTGGTATCTCAGCTTCAGTCATTTTCCAACCACTGTAGGTTAGTTTCTCTTCACCTCTTCCATAAATATTTTCATGGTAATTGTTCTGATGATGTTTCCTTTTTGGTACCTTGGAATTTGAATGTGGTACTAGATTGGCAGTTTGGTCTCATAATTTCACTGTTGAAATTACTAGTTGTAACCATAAGTTCTATACTAATTGTTTCTTTTCTCACTTGTGGAACTCTCTTTCGGATTACTGCTTTCCTGTCAACTACAATCTTTAATGTCAATCATAATCTTCTCTTTGAATTCTGTTCTTTTATTGTCCTTTCTGTTTCTTTCTTTCCCTCTTAATAAACCCCTTGCATCTTAGTGGTTTTATTGCCTTGATTGTGGTGAAATAATAAAAAAAATCATCTTTCCAATGAAGATTTAAGCATTTTTTGTTAACATCTGCTGGATCTAATGAAAAGAATGTTCTAGTTGTCTGACAATCATGGGATTGTGAAACTTAAGTAGCGGTCATAACATTGTCTCTTTTGGGAGTGTGATACTATGAAGGATTTTTGCTCTGTCCTAATAAACTATGTATTGAACACTGTTGGTCATTGTTCAGGTAGGTGTTGGCCTTTTTTTTTTCTTAGTTTATTTTCATGTTCTTGTGTAGCATTCCTTGATTTTTGTTAGTAAATTTTGTTCTGCTTTCTCTCTGAGATTTCTTTTGACCACTTGGCAGGCTTTCTGTTTGAATTTTTGTGTGTGTGTATATATATATGTCTGAGGATCTAGGGAAAATTAAGAGTCTCTGGTGAAATAAACTATTACAATGGAGCCTTAAAGTGGTCTGTTATTCTTTAAATTATTAGCTCTGAATTAACATTGAGCTCTCAGGATTTCATCCTCCTTGGGATTATCCATACAGATTACCAAGATTTTCGTTACTTAAATATATATATATATATATAAAAATTATTAAATAATGGTCAAACTTAATCAATGTCATAATATGTTGTCATTGTTTATGTTAAGATATGTTTTGTGAGCAGAAATGATTGATCAAGAAAAATCACTGAAGGAGTGTGTGTTTATAAACAGTAATTTGGACTTTACTAATCAGACGCTTCTCTGTGGCTGAATGGTTAACAGCATGTCAGATCAAATGACGGTTCCCATAATGGGTTACAGGTTTGATTCCTGTTGCAGAGTGCATATTTTCTATGAAATTTCTCAAACATTCAGGCTGGTAAATGTAATTAATAAAAATAAAGCATTTACTTAAACGAATTATATCTGTAAAAATAAAGTATAAACAGAAAATATATGAAATAATTGTCAGACTTTAATTTCATAATATGTTGTCATTGTTTACATTAAGATATGTTTTGTGAGCAGAAATGATTGTTTGAGAAAAATCATTGATGGTGTGTTTATAAACAGTAATTCAAACTTTGCTAACCAAGATGCTTCTCTTTGGCTGAATGGTAAAGGCATGTCAGCCTATATGCCGGTTCCCATAAGGGATACAGGTTTGATTTGCATCAGAAGAGTTAATATTTTCTCAAACGTTCAGGCCAGTAAATGTAATTAATACTGTTTAATTAAAAACAGTGCATTTACTTAAAATAAATTATATATATATATATACCATAACAGTGTGGGTTCAATTCTTGGTAGTGGATGAGCACTGCTGATAAGACCCAAATATAGGATGAAATGGTTGTACAGTGCTTTCTGCATTCTGTTGAGGTCTCTTCTAGACTTGATGAATTACTAATTTATATATATATATATATATATATATATATATATATATAAAAAAAAATTATAACATAAATGTTAAAATGTTATAACATCACTACAAAAATAGCCATTTTGTTTCAATACTTCTGGTTACATTCAACACCATCACTTGATAAGACACCAGAAGTGTTGAAACAAAATAGCTATTTTTGTAGTGATGTTATAACATGTTTATGTTATAATTTTTGAATAAATAATATTTTCTCTACTCTTTTAAGAATAGTATTTTTGGTTATCGGAATTTATTATGTCTATACCAATCCTATACTTGTGCGTATATATATATATATATATATATATATATATATATATATATATATATGTGGCTGAGTGGGTAGAACATTTGCTTTCTGATATGAGACCTGTCAGGAAGGTGACTTCTTGTTGTTATTTATTTGGGGGAGGCAATTCCAATGTGCAGCACCTTTGCAAAGAACATGAAAAATCATACCACAGGTTGCCCAAGCCTTGTAAGTGAATTGTGTAGACAAAATTATTTGATGGCTGCCAATAGCTGTGATATCATGAAGCCAGAAGTCATTGTGACTGAGTGTCTGAGTGTACTGGCCTTGTTTGGACTGATCACACCAGATAATATGCTCTCTTCCAGAAACTGTAACTAAGGTCCACTCAGCACAGTTACAATATAAACCATAGGCCGCTGGGGTGTCAAACATAAATGTGCCTGAGCAGGCATCTGCAACAGGGATTGGTTAGCTGCACTAGTAGACAGGCATCTTCATATATAAGCAGCTAGCTATACATATATATATATATATATATATATATATATATATATATATATATATATATATATATTAAGACATTTTTTATGTTTAACGTTAATTTTATAGATACAAGTATTTAAAATAAATGCTCTGTTTATAATAAACAGTATTAAATAACATTTACGGCCTGAATATCCGAGAAATTTTCATAGAAAATATTCGTTCTTTTGACAGGATTCGAACCTGCATCCTATAATGAACCGTCATTTACGCTTGATTTGCCTTTACCGATCGCCAAAAGAAGCGTTATTAGACAAGGTCGAATTTACTGCTTATAAACTTCAATCTTCCATGAATCTCGTACATTCATAACTGCTCTGGCGTATCAAATGTAAACAATGACGTCATATATTAAGAAATGGACAAGTCCAACAATTTGTTTATTAAAAACATTTTTTTATGTTTAACGTTCTTTTTTATAGATACAAGTATTTATTAAATGCTCTGTTTATAATAAACAGTATTTAATAACATTTTAGGAATGTCCGACATAAAAAAATGTCTTTTGATGTTTCCATTATAGGATGCAGGTTCAAATCCTGTCAAAGAATGAATATTTTCTATGAAAATTTCTAAACATTCAAAGCATGTAAATGTTATTTAATACTGTTTATTATAAAAAGAGCATTTACTTAAATACTTGTATCTATAAAAGAACGTTAAACATAATAAAAAAATGTCTTTAATAAATAAATTGTCGGACTTTGTCTATTTCTTAATATATATATATATATATATATATATAATAAAAAGGCTTGAACACTAATATTCCATGGTCATAATTTATTCCACTGGAATCGTAAATACGATCCAATTCATCAGACCTACAAATTCAAAAAGAAAACAGAAAAAAACAACTCTGGGAATAAAAAATAAAATTTAGTGAGAGTGTATGTATGAGAGTGTGGGACAAATGTTAGAGTAAAAGAAAGCTATAGACAGGGGTAACAGACGAGAGAGGAACAGGAAGGTCTAAAGATGAAGGGGGGATTAAAATTTAACAGAGAGAAGTTTTAAAGAGGGTTGTCAAAGACAGTTTAAGTGAGAGAAGCATATGTATGTATGTATGTATATATATATATATATATATATATATATTTATTTATTAGCGGCTGTAGACTCACAAAGCGAGTATGACCATCACTGATGACATGTCCAGTCCATCAGTTAACCACCCCCACAACACGGCATTCATTGATTGTGTGAATAACAGGGGCTCATAAAGCCAGCCATCAATCTGTATGTTTTATTACATGTGGCATATCAAATCATCTCTGGGTGGTGGAAATTGACTTTGATCATCATCACTTTCAATGTGTCTTGTCAGGCCCAACCTGGACTTGCACACTCTAGTGCAGGTTGGGCATTCAAAGCATGCCATTATGAAATCATCGTATGCAATAGACTATTGGTGTGATTTCTGGTGACTGAGCAGGCCTGCCCTTGACAGATATATTCAATTGCATTTGGTACATGGCCAGGTTGGCACCTCATGGCAATTCAGGGATCTCTGCCAAACCCCTCTTTTCAGTTCTGCATAGTTTTGTAATGCCTCATGGAAGATCTTGATGCTACCAGCAATACCAGCTCTCCAAGAAACCCGGTCTTCAGCTAGAGTCTCCCAGTTATCCAGACCAATATTGTACTTGTATAGTGACTCTTTAAGGCAATCATTATAACAAAGTTTTGGCTTGTGCTGCAGTCTTTTTCCCCATTTCCAATTCTCCATACACACACACACACCAAATATTCACTGGCTTAGACCCAGAATTACTGAGTTTACATTTCAGGTACAAAAATGTAATTAGTAGATATAAACATAAGTCCCAATGAGATATAAATTTCATAAAAGGGTGGAGTCTTGCTTTACTGTAGAGACAACCATGGCTAAATGGTAAAGAACCATTTGCTAAAAGGCAGTTTGAGAATGCAGGTTTGACCCTTTCCAGTAGTTACATTTTCTTTAATAAGCCTTTCTATGTCTAGGCCAATGGACATTACACACAGACATACACTTTACATGCATATACATAGCTGGAGTATGCATACAAATAACAAAAGGCCTTTTTCTGTTCAGCTATGGAGATTTTATTATTCCTTCAGTTGAGCTGAGTCTATCTTGCTAAGAAAATTTCTTAGAAGAAAAGATCCAACATATTTAACAGAAAAGCAATATTTAAAACAAGGAAAATATTAAAGAAAACAAAACAAAAAATATGTTGGTTATCTTGAATATTAACAACTGACAAATCACTATGAAACTGAATTCCATTTTTTTTTCCTTTAAAATAAGTTAGAGATTTTATTTGTTTGCTAATTATACTAGCATAGGGGTGTAAATTATGGGGTGTATATATTTATACAGAATTTTTCATTGGATTTTAGAATACCTTTGAGGTTAATAATTTTTTATTTTAAAATATAAGATGGGAGTAGGGAAGAAAGAGAAGGGATTTTCTAAATTATAAATCTTCTAATTAGGCAGAAGCCAGTGTAACCCAAAATTCTCACTTCTCAGTTAGAATAAAGAGTAGCAGTATATTTAACAACAAAAATATACTCCCATACATTATATAATAACAATAATATTAAAAGTGTTTACTAATCTGAATGGAGACTGATGTTAAAAATACCATATGTTAAGAATATTACCGATTTCAATTTACTTAAGTTTTTGAATAATGTGACAACTCCATAGATAATACATAATATAATATTTTTTTTAACAAGGTAATTTTTTAATTTTAATTTTTTAACAAGGTAATTTTTAATTTTTATTTTTAATTTTTTTAACAAAGTAATTTTGAATGTTTTCAATGTTTTGGGTTTTTTTTCCTTTTTTTCTTTTTAATCTAAAATTGTAAAGGAGATTTTGCAATATTGCATAAAGATATGTAAGAAAATAATATGTAAGAAAAGAAAATAATATGTAAGAAAAGATATGTAAGAAAATAATTTTTCCTATAAAGGCAAAGATTTTCTTTTTCTTTTCTTAAGCATTTAAAGAGATTCATTTTCTTGCTTTCATTAATTTATTCAAGAAAGAAAGCTAAAATAAATATTGAGTTAAAGGGTTGTCTTTAATTGACAAATTATTCAATTGAGCATCCTCACATTTGTTGTTCGGATCCTAGTATTTTAGCCAGTAGGTTTCTCTCAGGTGTGCAATGCACCTGGTAAAACTACAGTGCCATTTGAAGGATTGGTGTGTGTGTGTTTGGAGGTGGGAGGGTTGAAGATTATTGGATTTGATATAAACCTGAGGAAGTCTTGAGTATCAACTGAAACATAGTCATAAAAAAAAAACTAAGATAAGGATCACTGAATAATAAACACTCATAGTTCAATAGTAATCAGTTAATATAAAATAAAGACCTTAAAGTGATAAAGCCTTTTAGCACCTTTTTCAGTCAAGGTACTTGAATAAATCTGAACACATTTTGAATCTTGTTCTTTTGAAGATGATCACCACACAAACAATGCTAAAATATTAATTATATGAAAATGAAGAATTTCGTTTTCTTTGGGAGGTTTCAAGTTTAATAAGTAAATTTGTGAAATTTCCCAAAATGATAAAACAGAGGAGTCTCCAAGTAACTATACACTTTGATTAATGCACCATATCAGTTAGCAACATATATTGACACCTTGGAATATTTACTTGTTACAGAAAGTAGCTACCAGATGAGATTCACAGCATCAATCCATTTCATCCTACTGAGGCTCAACAACAACATCATCATGTACTTTAAAATAATGGCTAGCAGTAGATTTTTTAATGGGACAGCACTAATTTTAACTTTTTTTATTTTTTTTATTTTAATCATTTCACCCAAAGGAAGACAATAATGCCACTAAGATGAAAGGGGTCACTGGGAATGGAAGAGAATGTGAAAACTTTAGCAAGGAGAAACGACAACAAAAGAACAGATTTTAGGAAGAAGGTGAAAGATGTTGCATTTAAATTTTTGAAGATTGTAGATGGCAGGGAAGCCACAAATTGGAAGAGAGATCTGCAAGTGAGAAAAGAAATTATTAGAATATAATTTATGGTTGCATCTAGCTATTTTAATAGTAAAACAACGAAACCTGGTAGGTAATCTAGTAGTATGCTTAAATTTATGTGGTCAAGATACTAAAGAGGAAAGTTCATTAAAACAATTGCCAAGAAAATATATCTAGAAAATACAGGTGTAGACACACAATGCTAATCAAACAGGTAGTTAATGCTTCAGAATCAAAAATGGAAATGACAAATAAACGTTCGTACACAGCTAAGTGCAGAACTTCTGTCTCTTTCAACTTAAAAAAATAAGAAATTTAGATCCCGTATTTCAGCCAAGTGTATATAAAAGGAAATTGGAATTAGCTTCAGGGTCAAATTTTCAACCCTTGCTACTGGAAGCCATGTCGGTCATTTCTTTGATACATTTTCAAGCACCCAACACAAAGAACTTGATTTTTCTCAACTGACAGAAACATTCTTTTCTCTCATACACACAACTACAGAAACATTATACACTACTTTTCTTTCACATAAACATTGAAAAAAAAAAAAAAAAACAGAACGCATATAAATTAATCTGATATTTCTTACTAACACTCGTACAGACATTTACGAACATAAGAAACTTTACTCACTCATCAAGTACCAAAAACGTTGTCATATAAAATAATTGTTATTGAATATTGTTTCTATTCTCTGCGTTTTTTAAAATCTATTTATTGTGGAATTATCACAGAGGCCATAGCTTCACAACAGACGGAAGCTACATCATGGTAGTGGGAAAGTGACTGAAGTCAAGATGCTAGGTCAGGATTGATAACATTACAGAAACTTAACATATATAACTGGAGCACCAGATCATCTATAGCAGTAAACATGTAAGAAACTATGATTCACACTCATGTGTGCTCCCACATTGACCCAAATTTCTTACAAAAATTGTCACTGGGTTCTCACAATTGTTTTCATTATTCGTCCTTCAATAATATATGTTAAGTCAGTCACTCCCATTTGTGTTTAGAAACAAAGGTGGGTGAACAGAAACTCTTGATTGAAAAAAATTACTCATAACTTTTGTTAATATCACCACATTTGCATGAAACAAAGTAAATTATGACCCCCTTAAGTAGTAGAATTTAATTGCTAATTTCTGTTCTTATTTCAGAGTGACAAGTGTGGCCTAGAATGGTACTATGCTTAACACTGCATGAGTGTGATCAGCCAGCATCCTGTTATGATGTGGGGCAATACAAGTACAGAGATAGTGGTGCAGTGTTCATGGACCTTATGATTCAGTAGATGTCAAAACCAAGTGCAATAGTGCCAGGTGAGCATGACTGATGAGGGTGTACCTTGAACTTGACTTGGCAATTTCACTTTCCACACTAATAACAGTGTATATCAATCCAAGTGACCTACAGGGAATTCTGAACTGAATCCTTGAATTCCCTGTAGGTTACCCACATCAATATACACCTGATGAAGGTTGGAGGGCATAGCAGCTGGAATGTTGTGATAACAACAAAGATGAGGATAATAATCAGAATGTAAATTGTGTAAATAATGGCAACTCCTTACCCCAGAAACTCTTATGTGACCCACATATGCCTATATATCATCATGGCTTGGCTTCGAAAAACGAAGATCACGAGGGAGTCTGTACACGCTGATTGCAGACACATTTGTGACTGATAAGTCCAATGCAGGACAGGCATACACGATCACAGCAGTTGCAGCTGAAAGTCCTGCCTGGACTTGATTGGAAATGGTTGGTAGATGCAAACATCACCCTTTGGCCTGTGCAGTGGAGTTTTTAGGTGAAGAGAAGTATTTGCTGAACTGGCCCCACCCTTAACACCTGAGATTCGCATGACTAGCAAGATGATGACAGGAAGTGTTTCAGGTCATACCCTTCTTTTAACCAATGGCTAGGAAAATAAAAATCATGGGGTCCAAGACTTCCCTATATATATATATATATATATCATCCATATATGTAACAACTAATAGATACAAGTTAAAATAACTTAAAAATTTAATTATATGAACACATATTTACAATAAATACATACATATACAAATATCTTTACACATATACAGTATAACATAAGTTAATCCTACATATAGACATCAGATATTATTTTATGTCTCTAAAGTTTCTAGGAGTTTGTATATCCATTTCAACTGAAGGGTGATTCCAATAATATTTAGACAGTGCTGTTTGATATTTAAAGGATTCATTACTGAAGAAATGTCAATGGTTATAAAAGTGCTGCTTCCAATTCCCAGCAGATATTCCCCTTTTTTTCTGTTCATATTTTCTTTGCTGAAGATCATGGCTTCATACACCACATTTTCTATCATACATATTCCTCAAAGAGAGCATTCAGTTTTTATCCTGAATGATGTATATTTGGCAAACTTAGACAAAGAAAAGGAGGGCCACATCACATTGAAACACTGGTTCCATAATGATTACTGAAGTTAAGCAATGTTGAGTCTGGTCAACCCAGATGGGTAACAAATGTAAGCTTGATGTGATTGGTAAATGGATAATCACTCGAATTGTTAATCATGAGTTTCACTTCCAGTTGGGTTCATTAATAATTCATAAATACTCTGTTAAAGGTATGAATTCAACTTCCCATCCATGGTTTAATTTGTAAGACTTGTGTCACTAAACCATTATTATCTCAAAAAAAAATAAATAAATAAAATAAAAATAAAATAAAATTGTATCAAAAAATGTTTAGATTTCAACATTAAATAACCCATAGATATGCCCAAGAACAAAAAAACAAAGAAAAAGAGTACTGCACTGTTACATATATCATTCTACAGGAAGATGCTGAAGATACCATGAAATGAACATGTGAGCAATGACAAGGTTTTGAAGAAAATGGAAACAAAAGGAAACTTATACTTAACATCAGGACGAGGCAGTTGAAGTTTCAAGGGCATGTAATGAGGAAGGAAAGCTTGTAAAATCTGATATGAATGGCAGAACAGCGTTTGGGAGAAATTGCAGAGTGTCAAACAATGTTTTTTATCATTGACACCATTATTACTTTTAACTATTTCCAACAATGTTTGTTGTTTCAAAATGTTTGTTGAATTTCAAAAAGTGAATTGGAATAAAAATTTAAACATTGATGAAAGTGAATTTGTACAATTTTTTTGTCCAAAACAATAAAGACTATTAGATTTTTATTGGAGTAGGTGACAAACATTATTAATTGCCAATCAATTCAAACTTTATAAAATCATAAATAAGAAGATTTCCTTATTGTTGTTTCATGTGTTTTAATAATTTTTGTAAATGTTTATAAATTTATGAATAAAAAAATTTTCATATTTATTCATAAATTAGTAAATGATAAATATTGCATTGTATTAGTTTTAATTGTGTTACTTTTTAGAATGTTGTAAATATAACATTATTCTGGTAAATAAACAATCTAATAGTGTTTAAAAAATTTTTTTATTATATTTCTATTCATTGCTTTTTAAAAATAATAAACATTGCTGAGGAGTGAAAATAGCAGCATCAATGGAAAAAACATTTGACACTCCATTATTTATGGGCACGAAGGTCCAAGATATATTTTTACATGAGTACACATGCACACACATAACCTCAAAACCTAAGCATACTATAAGAACCAATATGACTATCTAATTTTCTAATGTCACAATCTAATTTTTTTAATGTGAATATCTAAATTTCCATTGGCCTAATTTTCCTATTTTTGTCATTTGTAATTTAGAATAATCATTGTGGAAGTTTTAGGTGAAGAGAAGTATTTGCTGAACTGGCCCCACCCTTAACACCTGAGATTCGAGATGTCATGACCTAGCAAGCTGGGATGATGACAGTGAAGTTTTCAGGTCATAGTTTTTACAGTGTATCCTTCTTTTAACCAATGGCTAGGAAAAATAAAAATCATGGGGTCCAAGACTCTCATCCCTATATATATATATATATATAGTCATCCATATATGTAACAACTAATAGATACAAGTTAAAATAACTTAAAAATTTAATTATATGAACACATATTTACACAAATACATACATATACAAATATCTTTACACATATACAGTATAACATAAGCAATTAATCCTACATATAGACATCAGATATTATTTTATGTCTCTAAAGTTTCTAGGAGTTTGAGCCTTGGAGATAATTATCCATTTCAACTGAAGGGTGATTCCAATAATATTTAGACAGTGCTGTTTGATATTTAAGGGATTCATTACTGAAGAAATGTCAATGGTTATAAAAGTGCTGCTTCCAATTCCCAGCAGATATTCCGATATAAACCTTTTTCTGGTTCATATTTTCTTTGCTGAAGATCATGGCTTCATACACCACATTTTCTATCATACATATTCCTCCCGCAGAGCATTCAGTTTTTATCCTGCAATTAGATGTATATTTGGCAAACTTAGACAAAGAAAAGAGAGCTTATGGCCACATCACATTGAAACACTGGTTCCCATACGATTACTGAAGTTAAGCAATGTTGAGTCTGGTCAGTACCCAGATGGGTAACTGCTTGGGAATATTAGGTGATGTAAGCTTGGATGTGTGGGTTGGTAAATGGATAATAACTCGGAATTGTTAATCAGAGAGCTGAGTTTCACTTCCAGTTGGGTTCATTATATTCACTTATTCGCAAATACTCTTGTTAAAGGTATGAATTCACCTATTCTTCCCCCATCCATGGTTTAATTTGTAAGACTTGTGTCACTAAACCATTATTATCTCAAAAAAAAAATAAATAAATAAAATAAAAATAAAATAAAATTGTGTACAAAAAATGTTTAGATTTCAACATTAAATAACCCATAGAGGATGATATGCTGCTAAACAAGAACAAAAAAAACAAAGAAAAGAGTACTGCACTGTTACGTTATATCTGTAGTTCTACAGGAAGATGCTGAAGATACCATGAAATGAACATGTGAGCAATGACAAGGTTTTGAAGAAAATGGAAACAAAAAGGAAACTTATACTTAACATCAGGACGAGGCAGTTGAAGTTTCAAGGGCATGTAATGAGGAAGGAAAGCTTGTAAAATCTGATATGAATGGCAGAACAGCGTTTGGGAGAAATAGGAAAAAGACAAAATTTATTAAGAGCTACAAGGGACAGGAAGATGTGGAGGGCCATGACCAACTATGTCCTGAGGGGACACGACACATAATAGAGCTTTGCCTGCAGAGTGTCAAAACAATGTTTTTTATCATTGACACCATTATTACTTTAACTATTTCACTCCATCAACAATGTTTGTTGTTTCAAAAAGTGAAGCTTAGAATTGGAATAAAACTTAAACATATGATGAAAGTGAATTTGTACACTTTTCTTTGTTCTTGAGAATTGACAACAAAAATAATAAAGACTATTAGATTTTTTATTGGAGTAGGTGACAAAACATTGGTTAATTGCCAATCAATTCAAACTTTATAAAATCATAAATATTAAGAATTTCCTTATTGTTGGTTCATGTGTTTTAATAATTTTGTAAATGTTTATAAATTTATGAATAAAAATTTTCATATTTATTTCTTTATAAATTAGTAAATGATAAATATTGCATTGTATTAGTTTTAATTGTGTTACTTTTTAGAATGTTGTAAATATAACATTATTCTGGTAAATAAACAATCTAATAGTGTTTAAAAAATTTTTTTATTATATTTCTATTCATTGCTTTTTAAAATAATAAACATTGCTGAGGAGTGAAGGTACTTAAAATAATAGCAGCATCAATGGAAAAAACATCTTTTGACACTCCATTATTTATGGGTACGAAGGTCCAAGTTTGCCATATATTTTTACATATGAGTATACACACATACACATGCACACACATAACCTCAAAACCTAAGCATACTATAAGAACTAATATGACTATCTAATTTTCTAATGTCACAATCTAATTTTTTAATGTGAATATCTAAATTTCCATTGTGACAATCTAATTTTCCTATTTTTTGTCATTTGTAATTTTAGAATAATCATTGCAAAAATAGCCCAAGTAATAAAGTAATAATTTTTTGTGTATCTGTCTATATTTCTGAGATGAGGTATTGTAATTATTTACACTATTTACATTGTTCGAACTGTTGTCCTCATCTTTGTTGCCATATTTATGATATTTCGACTGTTGTAGGCCCTGGCCTTCTTCAGGCGATTAGATTTTTTTAACTAAACCCTTTATTTCACACACTGGTACATGGCCCAGTGGATAAAAGCATTGGTTGGATCCAGTGACTCGACCCAAAGACTTGGCTACTGAACAAAAACTTGAGGAATTGCGTTAAAGGGAGATAACTGAGACATACAGAAGAGGCGTGGCATGTGGAACTAGAACAATCTACCCTGGTGGATGAAATAAAAGGTTCAGTTTGAAATTCCAATCACCTGACGAAGGCAGGAGCATACAACATCTGAAATGTTGGGAATATGGCAACAAAGATAAGGACAACAGTCTGAACAATGTAAATAATTTTTTGAGTGTTGTCATATTTTCTTTGTTGAAGGAGAAAGAAAACACAATATTTTAAAATTCAAATCCGATTAATGGATGAAACTATTTTTCTGTTATCATTTAGAAAGGTAAAGGCTAATCACCCATACACCAAATTACATCCTAGCACCTTCTATATGTCAAGTAAGGTTTATTAGTCTTTTGAGGCCTCAATGTAACCTGTAGATTGTTGTGTGCAAGCATTTTTGTATCGGTGTAGTTACTGTCGACGATGAAGGAAAGTACTTAAGCAAAGTAGATTGTGAGGAAAAGACTGATGCCAGCAAGTATTATGGACAGAATGTTTGAAGACCATTTCCATTTGGGATCCTCCTCAATAGATCGTGGTTCTTGCAAATTGGTTATGGTCGTCGGCTGGTAAGTTTTATCAAAGCCACAAATTTTGTACAGGAATTTTTTTCCACATGATGGTGGGGAAGACCCTATGAAAAGAAAAAGAACACATTTTAATCTAGCAAGGCAAAGAAGAAAAATTTAAACATGAGTAAATTAAATGTTTTAATAAGACTATATTTATAAAAATGACAGCAATATGCTATAGATATGATATATTATATAGACAGGATATAAATATTATTTAGGATATGCTAAATATCTGACCAGAAATATTCGAATAAAGTATGTAAGATGGAATACATGAAAATCAAATGAATGCTTAAATTTTTATTGTTTCTAACATTTTGATCAGTGAGAACATCAGAACTGAAAAAATAAATATCATATACATATCAAAGAGAAAAATATAACAAAAATGAATATATATATATATATATATATATATAATAAAAAGAAAGAACAGTAAGATATATAATCTGGTGTTCTTATTGATATTTTTATTTTTACAAAATAGTGCTCAATGTAAATTTACAGAGCATTAATATTATAAATTAACTAGTTTAAAATATGTTTTTTTTCACTACACAGTAATGACCATGTTTCAAAAATAAAGCTTCAAATTTAATTTTGTAATTAAATTAAAAACATTAGTTCCATTTCATCCTCAAGCGAATTTTGGAGTAACTTATTTTTTTAAATTTAATGAGTTTTAAAGGCACAGAAAATTCATAATTCAACTGTTTCCAAGGATACAGAGAGATCCAATCATTCAGACAAGGAGTGGTAGCATGTTCATTTTATTAACTTTTGTTGTATCAGTTATTAGTTACGTTCAAAAAAAAAAAAAAAAAAAAAAAAAAATATATATATATATATATATATATATATATATGGAATTTTTAAAGCATTCTGAATGTAAAAATAAAGAAAAAGTGTGCAAGAGAATAAGAAACACTACATGCCAAAAAAAAAAAGTTGAAAAATGTAGGTAGACTTTCTGTAATCTTTTAGTTTTACAATTTATGATTTTTACTTATTGAATACAGTAAAAAAAATTGCATATTTTGCTTGTGGTGATTCATAATTAGAATTCTGATTTGAATATATTTTCCACTCGTTGTTTCTAATACAAAAAATATTAACTTTATTTGGGTTTATTAATTATGATCTAACAAATCTTATTCATTTAGTAGCCTTTCTGTAATAATAATCTTTTACAATTTATGATTTTTACTTATTGAATACAGTAAAATTGGACACCATGTGTATTTAAAGTAGTTTCCCGTTCCGGTTATTATTTTTAGTTAGGACTTGTGTATGTTTAGATTTTATTATCTTTCCCTAAAGATAAAGAATTTATCCAATGTTTGTATTCGTACAATCAGTAGAGATCGTTAGATTATTGTTTAAGGTAGACGGACACGCATGGCTTAATTAGTTTTTTATTTTTTATGAATTGGTCAAACCCAAACTCAAACAAAAACATTGTTTTCAATCGTTATGAGTCTCCCGATTGAATAGAATTTTATTATAAATAATTGTCTTGTAAATGGAATTTTTAAAGCATTCTGAATGTTAAAATAAAGAAAAAAAGTGTGCAAGAGAATAAGAAACACTACCTGCCAAAAAAAAAAAAAAAAGTTTTGTTTTTTCGACTGAAAAATATAGGAAATCCGCTCCCATATTTAAAGGAACCCACACACACAAACAACCCGATGTGAGTTGTCCACCTTCCATTTTCACGATGTCTCTTAATCGTGTTTTCAAATTGTTTTGTGCAAAAACAATTATATTTTTCCATTTTTGGCACTGTTAGAACCACCACAAGGTAATTTTATGTAGTCCTGTGAAGTTTTGTTGAAATTGGTTGAAAAATGTAGGAAATCCAATCCAATATATAAACGTTACAGACACACACAGACACACACACACACAATCTGCGTTTTATAATAAGTAAGATACTCACACACACAGGCCAGAAAGAAAACAACAGGAGAGGAAGAGAGAGAGAAATGTAGATGGAGAGAAAAATAAAAAGAGAGAAATGTAGATGGAGAGAGAGAGAAATAAAAAGAGAGAAATGTAGATGGAGAGAGAGAGAAATAAAAAGCAGACAGCCTGTATTCTAACATTTCACAGAAATTGCTGAAACAAAATGACTTTTCTTTTTACATTATCATTAATTGCTATATTAAAAAAATATGCATAGATTACATCCTGAAAATTAATATAAAATTATGGCCTATTAAGCAACTATCAGGCCATGTTGTATTGCTAAATAATTAGTTTCTTAGTGCTGAATTATTTCCCATGTTATTTCTCTACATCAATGTATGAAAAACACTCTTAAAGTAATGCCTCATATTTATTTCCATGGAAACAATAAGATACAGAGAGCACAATAGCACTATTGGATTGAGCAAGTTTGTTTTTAGCTATGAAACATTATTTTTCCACATACTCACCACCATAGTGAATCAAAGTGATATTTATTTCATGAACTGAACATTGTGCAGAGTTGACAGGAATGTGGCTTGTCACACATCACTGTTGAAACATTACCCACCACTTAACTATTTGGTCTCCATCCACAAAAACATTGCTTTGTATACACTGTTCTCAGAAGCTATTTTTGCCAGACTTCCGCTATCTGTAACAAGGCAAAAAAATGGGGTTGTTGGTGGGACTGCAGTGTCCACTTCTGATATTGTGGCAGGTGCTAAATCTTATGCCATGAAAGTATTGATCCCATGAGAGCCGCTTTGTCTCTACAGCTAACATGATCTTAGCAGAGCTTTGGGACATCCTCCATGTTGATCTGCTGGAACTCTTAGCAGACAAAGTTCTTCCAGCATCTGCACGTGGACTTCCTCAGTTTGCAGGTCAAACTGGTAGATGACTCTAATTGGGTGGTCATCAGGTCATTGCATGACATAACCGAGCCAGCAAATACAGTGTTGAGCAATGGTGTGGAGGATGCTCAGCTGGCTGGTCTTCTGGTGGAAATCATCAGAACAGACCAATGCGCTCACTTGATAGTAATGAGGGGATAGGATTCAAAGCCATGGACACAGAAAGTGAAGTGATGTTGTGGCTCAACAATAAAATAGGAGACATTATTTCAGAGCAACTCTCACACAACTGTAATCTTAATGCTTAATAAAACTTCTGAATGCTCTGTGTAAAAAGCATTTAATATACATTAGGACCTTGTTATGAACTGGTAATAACAAATCATATTTAAGGTATGTTCAAAATTTTTATTAATACACTGTACATTTGATGAGAGATGCAGAAAAAGTCATGTATAATCTAGATGTGAAGTATATGACCACGACCACAACCACAACAATCTTGACATTCTTGCTGTAGTTTCCATGTTAAGTTTGTTTTTCCACAGAATGGAGTTGCTAGGCTAATGACCATTCAGTTTGAATTCAGAGTTGTCCTTCTCCTAGACTGGTTTCCAACCTAGGCTGAAGTGCCCAGTCTACTATACTATTAACCCAGTCATACAAAATAATAATCTATTCAAAACAGTAACAAAGAGAATGAATCTTCAGCACAATGTAAACTGACATAGATATTGCCATACCTGCATGTACTTAAACTGGAAATAAACATGACATCATTTCACCTGTCTCATTGTATGTTGACACAAATAACTTTGCTTTTTCAATTGTTACTTATATTGTTGTTGTTGTGAATCTTGTGTTCTTATAGTGAAGTGACCCACTTTAATCAATGATGCAGCCCTCCATGAAAAAAGTTTTGCATTTTCTATAAATGAATATAGTATATATTTTCCTGCATTCCTTTCAAGATAATAAAGGATTCATAGGCATGATTCTTAAAGTTATCAGCAAATATATAAAAAATTTTTTTAAAGTTTAATGTTATAACTTTGGTATCCTGTAGCATGGAAGCAAGAATTGATAATGTTTTATCAAATCTATCATCAAATAATGCAAGTTTTATCGGAGCATCTACTGATCTACAAAACAATTAGCGCCAATATGTTTATTATTCTGATTACAGATTTGAATGATAATACCAACCTGCAGCAACAGCTACTGTATAGATGACATCTTCACATTGGCTGAATGCTTGCTTCGGAAGGGCATAATTTACATGCTCTGAAGCAGAAACTTGGTCTGAGATATCGGCTCTGTTTTTTGCTGGTTCATGGGAAGTTTTTGATTTTGATTCCAATGTTTCTTTAACATCCATTTCCAACAGATCATTCTTCTTCTCTTTATCTTTCTGACACACTACAGAGGGTGCAGTGCTTGTTGCCTTGCTAGGGGCCATATCGTCTATGTCAAGGCGTGGTTCCTTACTATTACGCGTCCACCAAGTTAATCTCACCAACTGTAAAAAAAAAAA
This sequence comes from Acanthosepion pharaonis, assembly GCA_903632075.3. Classification (NCBI taxonomy): domain Eukaryota; kingdom Metazoa; phylum Mollusca; class Cephalopoda; order Sepiida; family Sepiidae; genus Acanthosepion; species Acanthosepion pharaonis. The sequence goes on along the minus strand of CAHIKZ030005408.1, from coordinate 1,674,508 downwards.
AAAAAAAAAATTATTCATATTTATATCACATATATAAATTATAATTATCTGTTGGATGATCTAACATAAGTCCAATCAGTTTCTGAGTAATTTAACTAAGTATAAACTGACAATTTCATGTCAGGCTTAGGCCTGCTATTGGTAACATGTAACCCAGGCTTAGGCCTGCTACTGGTAAAATGTAACCCAGGCTTAGGCCTGCTACTGGTAAAATGTAAACCAGTACAATCTGCCACATGCATGGGTAGGTGATATCCCTCTAAAACAGCTCCCCTTACTAGCTTTTCTACTGATGAGGAGGGTGGCATGTCATCACACAGGATGAAAAATAAAACCTTTTGAAGAGTAGATGAGCTTCTTATAGGAGCCAACATCTAACATATATATGTGGGTTTGTTTAAAATTATCTGCACTTTTGCCATAACATATCTTTAGTGTGGATAATTTTTTTTACTTTCCCTTGTAAACATATATATATACACACACACATATATATATATATATATATATATATATATATATATATGAAGAAATATAGTTTTAAAGTGTGCTATATTTAAGGGATAAAGTGCTCAATATCAAAGATAGAGAGTATGTAAATATAAATATAAAAGTGAACATCAAAGTCAACGCTTTGAGGCGACAGGCTGTTTCATGCTAGATGCAATCGTCAGGCCTGACGAATGATTGCGTGTTGACTTCAGTGTTCAGATATATATATATATATATATATATATATATATAAAAGTTATGAAGAACTTGGTAATCCGTATGGGTAATCCCAAGGAGGATGAAATCCTGAGAGCTCAATGTAAATCCAGAGCTAATATTTAAAAGAAAAACAGACCATTTTAAGGTACCATTATAATAATTTATTTCACCAGAGTCCTTTTAAAGCACGCCGGATCATCAGATAGCAGTTCCAAAAATGAAATGAAACGAAAAATGAAATTAAAATTGATGGGTAGTGTAAGATTTTGTAATTTAACAGAGAGTGTAAAAGGGATAGTTAAAGAGACATGATAGAGTATAGGGAGGGATTAATTTCATATCTCTCTCAAATATACTTTTTATTGGGGAAGGAGGAGTGACCAGACCTTGACCTATTTAGACGGTTAACTTAATGGAAGTGATATATTGATATGAGAGGGGAGTAGGGAGAAATTCAGATGTCTAAAAAAAAAAAAAAAAATTAATTTGATGTTTTCTATCAATTTAAATATATATATATATATATTGCTATCAATTTAAATATATATATATATATATATATATATATTATATATATATATTGCTATATATATATATATATATATATATATATATATATATATATATATATATATATTGTTATCAATTTAATATATATATATATATATATATATATATATATATATATATATATATATATATAATTTATATATATATATATATATATATATATATATATATATATATATATATATATATATATATATATATATATATATATATATATATATATATATATATATATATATATATATATATATATATATATATATTGCATCAATTATATATATATATATATATATATATATATATATATATATATATATATAAATGAGGCTAGGAGGGTTTTCAAACCTTGACATGCAACCTTCTAGGTCAAAAAAAAAAGCTGAGATAGATTTGAATCCATTCTAAGAGTGATACAAATAAATATGATCCTGAGTGCTCCATACTTTTGCCCTTGTGCCACATCTAAGCTACAATTAGTAAATTGCTATCTTTCAGAGACATTTTGATATGGTAAAGTGGTTAGCAAGCTTGTCTAGATCTGCTTATCTCATTAGATTAATTATGACTGAGTAATGAGTTTGATCCTCACTGGGTGCTTCCTTAGTAAATCGCTTTCTTTCATGGGTACTTTGACATGGTGGAATGATTTGCGAGATCAAGTGCAAGTGAGTAGCGAGTTCGATTCTCACTGGGTGCTCCATATTTTTGGCTTTGTGTCACATATAAGCTATGCTTAGTAAATCGCTATAATAGACATGCGAATCCATCCCAAATCTTTGTCAAAAAAACCAAGTCATGACAAGTAGCTAACAAATATGATGTTTTCTTCTCATGTGAAGTATCTTAAAGTCAAAAGAAATATGGTACTGGTAACAATAAAAATGGTTTATTAAGTTTATTAAATAATCCTAATGACAAACTGTTCAGTCAATCCAGTATATTTAAGATGACTTCAACATTATTTTTTTCTTGGATTTGAGGCCAAAGTGACAATAAATTCAGAAGTTTATACTTATGAACACTGCAAATATATTTGGCATAACAACAATCTAAACACACTGGTGGGTCACCATAACACATTTGACTACAGTTTTGATCTAAAAAAAAAAAAAAAAAAAAAAAAAAAATGCCAGTCTGATCAGGAGAGAACAGAATTCATTGAGAAGGAAATTCTTTGGGTGTATTAATCTCACAGTTCTTCACAATTGAAAACATATATAGATAATGAACCCTTGAGAAAAAGAAAATCAGAGATTAAATGTAAAATAGAGAGATTATGGAACCCTAGTTTGTTCAATGGTATGGTAATGGCAGACTAGATTATAAGACTAAATTGCATTAATAAGTCATTTAAGTTTACCATTTTACACATGAGATGAAACATTAAAATGCATTATATTGCCAAATTTTAATTAAAATCCATTTGAAAGTTTAATTCAATATATATTTTTTAATCATTTCAGCACCAAAGCAAGGCAGAAATGCAACTAGTACACAGGGGATTACAGGGAGTGAAAGTAAGAGAACAGACTGAGTATAGGAAGTATGGAGGAAAGGACAAAAGATGAAAGGGGTTCAAGAAGATAAAAGATGGTGACTGACATTTCATTTAAATTTTTGAAAATTGTAGTTATAAAGGGGAACAAGCAAATGAACTGGAGTTCCACAAAAAAGAATGTTTGAGTAGAAGTGGTCATTGCATTTAATTGTTCAAACAATAAAAGGGTGGGACCTAGATGCCAATCTAGTAGCACACTTAAATTCATATAGTCAGGGCAGCAGGGAAAAAAGCTTGTTGGAGCAGTTGCCATGAAAATATTTGTTGAAAAGACAAAGGGAAGCCATGTCACGTTGGTGAGAAAGTGACTGAAGTTGAGATACCAAGTCAAGATCAATTACATTACATATCCTTCATTGGATTTTGTCAAGGACCTTTAGATGAATGAATAGCAAGAGCACCTGACCAGATATGGCAACAGTATCCAATGCACGGATGAAAAGAAGATTTTTAAATGTCAAAGATGGAGTCTGACAAGAAAAGTTTTCTGGCACAACACAGAGACACTATTTTCCTTGCAGTAGATGCAGCTATTGATTCGATGTTAAGAGAAAATTGGTTGGTAGCCAAGCTGAAGGATACTTACACATCTGTGATCAATTGGTTCAGTCAGCAAACTGATGACGACAGCGATGAAAGTTGTCAACAAAAACAGAAAACAGGAAAAGTAAAGAAAATGAAAATTCTTTACAATGTCTGGTCTGGGATCTGGCATATTTTCTGAACAGCTTGGAATCTTCTGATAGTACTCAACCCCAAAGCGAATCATTCCAGCAGCAATGCCAATTAAAACAGACCAGAAAGCTCCCTGTATTTAAAAGAAGACAAAAAAATGTGAATTGTAAAATTTCACAGATGTTTGATAATTATTACGAATTGATTTCAATAATGAATATGCTATTAAAACACGTAAATTTCAGAAATAAGTTATTCAAAAAAAAATTTCGCTTGAAGATGGAACAGAGCTTACTTTAATTCAAATAATTATGTTGAAGTTTTCGGCTCTTGTTTTGAAACATGAGAACTCTTATGTAGCATGCTGAATCATATTTTTAACTTAAATAATATATATATATATATATATATATATATATATATATATATATATATATATATATATATATATTACCAAATTGTAATTGGTAGGAATTATTCCAAAGAGGACTTTTAGTTCATATGAGAGCTCAATGTATGATACAGAGCAAATTATAATAATAATAACAATTAAGAAAAAACCTGAAAATCCATATTCAGTAATAAATTTATTTTGATGAATATAGGTATATTCATCTCATCAGTCCAACTACATTTTCTGAAATGGAATCATCTGGTCTAATGAGATGAATATATCCATATTCATCAAAATAAATTTATAATAAATCCATTAATTCTTTAGAAATCACTTTGCTGACATTTCATTATTGAAACTGGGCAGATATGGGCTCTTGAGAAAAATAATCTTAGTGAAGTGGATGTACTTTCCTTAAATAGGGTAAAAAGAGCCTTGATTGCTGTGAAGTCCTTTGTGGCCAGAATATATTTTAGAGCATTTCCATTTTTCAGAATTTTAGATGCACTTATACATATCAATAATAGATTATAAATTAATTTTGATATTCAATTTAACTGGTCATTTTACTGTGCTGAATGTTGACAGAAAAGTACTCTACTAACAAAGAGATAAATATAAGTAAATCGAGTAAAACTGGCAAATATTAAATCATAAAATTTAAAATGGATATTGCTGTTAGGATACAAAAGGTGATTATCTTCCTTTGGTGAAGATAAGTCACATGGGTCACATGATGGCCACTTAGTGACATCACTTCATACAGTGACAAGAGTAGCCAGTCATCCAGTTTGTTTACAGCAGTCAAAGCAAGTGGTTGCTTTTTTAGTCTAGGCCAAGGAGCCTAGGCTGAAACTAAATCTGCCTCCTCCAGCAAAAGTTACAGTTTATAAGTCCATGATGCCATTTCCTTTTGGGAATATATCTTCCCCAAATACAGAAAGAAATTCCAGCTTGCAGTCCTCCATTTGAGAAACCCAAAACTCTTTTCACCTTCATAGAATATGTCCTCACCTGGGACATAGTAGGTAAATCCAATCCATTTTAATCTGGAGTCTTAAATATGACTTCTCCAGAAACACAGAATAATCTCCATATTATATGTAAAAGCCTTCCTTTTTGCTTCTCCTTACACACTGCTTGCTGTGTAGATATATAGTTTTCCACATGATATATATATATATATTAGTAATAATACGATATGGTAATCTGTATGGAATTCCCAAGAAGATATAGATCCAGGGAGATTATTATTATTATTATTAACAAAAATCAAACACTTAAAATCCCATAGGTAATAATTTTTATTTCATGAGGGCTCTAAAAAAGCAGCTCTCAATCTTCAAGACCAAAGATTTTGTTTGTCTTGAAAATTGAGAGCTGCTTTTTTAGACCTCTCATGAAATAAAAATTATTACCTATGGGGTTTTAAGTGTTTGATATTCTTTTAATTAATAATATATATATATATATATATATATATATATAAAAAAAAGGCTTAAACACTAGCACTCCATGGTCATAATTTACTAGTACTAAGGTTTAAGCCTTTTTTATTATATCCTTACTCTGTCCTGGACATTGAGTTCTACCTGGATTCTATCCTCTTGGAATATATATATATATATATATATATATATATATATATATATGTATGTATGTATATATATTTCTGTGTTTTAGATATATGTACATATATGTATGTGTATATAACCACTACCATATATATATATATATATATATATATATATATATATATATATATATATATATATAGTTTTGTGTATATCTTAGTGGTATAAAAGTATCTGAGAATAAAGCATATTTGTCATTCCTTTTTCTCTCAGCCATTCTGTTCCATCTGTGAATTACAGTATTATTATATCATGGATATAATAATGACTATAATGGGGGAGGGGAACACAAATGGGAGAATAAATCTTTCTTCCATCACTCTCTCATGTTATACTGCTTTTTGCTGCCTTTAAATCCAATGTAAGATGGTTTCAATATTCGGTTATCATGACATTTTTTATTTCATTTTGAAATGAGGAATTGTCAACATATTTTAATGCATTTTACCTACTATTTTGATCATGATAGATGTTACTATCGACATAATGTTCAAGCCAAGTACCTTTTGGTTACCTTCAGGTGTCCACTTTTTGATTGATATGAGACACCTGTTGATTACTGTCAGCTTTTGTATGTCCTTGCTGAACTTGTGTATACGGTTTCACTATCTATTGACAATTCCACATCTCAAAAATATAAAAAAAATTATGAAAAGCAAAACAAACTCACCATGATAACCAAATGTCAAAGCCATCTGACATTGACATTGGATTTAAAAGTGTAAAAAGCAATAAAAAAAAAAAAAAACTCCACTAATGTGATTGCCTTCAGAATAATGAATACATGTGTTGCTGCCATCTAGTGGTCATGAATTCAATCCTTGGATCAGGCAGATATGGAAACACTATCACTAATTTGACAGGAATGAACAAGAACTGGTTTCACAGGGAGAAAATGATACAATAATCAACAGACATTCCATATCACCCAAAACAGTGGGAACCTGAAGATGGTGAGACGGTATTTGACCAAAATATTGTGATTATAATAACCTTTATAAAAAACTAGATGAGAACAATAATTGAATAAATCAAAGTACAGGGTGTCCAAAAAAAATTGACATAATTTAAAATGTGAATATCTGAGTCCCAGGCAAACGAAATTAAATAGACTTCATGTTGAACAATAAAAGATTTATTTACTAAAATTCAAACAAGATATTCAAAAGGATGTAGATTTTATAACAGATTCCATAAAGATTCACAAATGTTCAATATATGCACCACCTGTGACATGTCACATGTCAAATCAGTAGTCCAGCTTCTGCCAAACACACAACATATTTTGCATAACATTCTCCAGCAGCTCAGTTATTCTCTGCTTAAATTTCTCTAGGCTTGTAAGAAGAGGGGGGTATATAAACCTGTCTTTTCCCATAACCCCATAGAAAAACAGCACAAGATCAGATGAATGTGGTGGCCATTTCAACAGCACATTGTCATTATTACTGGCATGACTGATCTTTCTTCCAGGTAGATTCTCATTGAGATTAGTTTGCACTATTGAGTAAGTTGTATTAAAAGTAGATAAAAATCAAGATGAAAAATATTAGTCAAAAAGGGATAATAATACTTTAGGCTTACTAAAAATAACAAAAGCCCTATATTCTGTTGTCCTAAAATAACTAACGAACTGAAATATGATGATGTTTAATAGTTAACAATAGGGAATTTTGACTCAAGCTATTAATGCCCACCTGGAATTTATTGGGAAGACCCTGAGTCTTTCCTTTGTGCTCTGTCCTATCACCACATATCAATGACTTCTCACTGGCATACCATGATGATTGACAGAAATCAGATGAGTGATCACCTGGGAAAAGCCACTAATTAATAACTACCTTATTTGTCCAGGTAGTAACTGGAGAAAGCTGTTAATCACATAGTCTATCTTGAAAGACCACGATGATGGCAAGACAGATTTTGAACAGCTCATTGCAAAAAAAAAAAAAAAAAAAAAAAGTATTAAATAATATAGAGTGACTTACCTTTTCATTAAGTCTCTCCCAAAACAGTGCCAGTAAAAATATGGCACAGATAGGGGGTTGGGTGAAGCTGGAGATGACTTGGATATAGATGAAGAGGTCACCTCCTTGTGAAGCTTGGATGATTGGGATCCACACAACACTGATAATCACCAGAATTAGAATGAAGATCCTGCAACAAGGACAAATCAGATTTCAGTGAGAAATGTCATTTTAATTGAAAAGGAAAAAATTAATTTAATTCAATAGAAAAATGAATCTGTTAAAATGAAGAAAGCTTTATATATGGCCAACAATACAAACAGGTCATAAAGGCATATACATTTACGTGAATGAAGAAAAGGGTATCTCATAAGAAAATAAACGATTTTTTGCAAAATAATACTAAACACTCCATCAATATTTTTTGAATTCATTTTCCACCAGAAAATTTAATCGAGTTTTAAATGAAAAAGCTGATTTCTGGACTCTTATTGTCCATCTTTTAATTCCACCCATTACTTAAGTTAGATTAAGCACTTTAATGTGGTATAATGATTAACAAACTTGTCTTGCTAGATAAATTAGGACTGATTAGTAAGTTCAATCCTCACTGGATGCCCCATACTTTTGGCCTTGTGCCACATCTAAATTATGCTTAGAAAATCACAACCCGACACTTCGAAGTAGTGTAATGACTAGTAAGGTTGTCCCATTTGATCAATTACAACTGAATAGTGAGTTTGATCCTCACATGAGTGCCCCATCTTTTGGGCCTTGTGCCACATCTAAATTATGCTTAGAAAATCACCACCAGACACTTCGAAGTAGTGTAATGACTAGCAAGGTGTCCCATTTGATCAATACAACTGAATAGTGAGTTTGATCCTCACATGGGTGCCCCATGTTTTTTGGCCTTGTACCACATCTAAATTATGCTTAGAAAATCACCACCAGACACTTCAAGTAGTGTAATGACTAGCAAGGTTGTCCCATTTGATCAATACAACTGAATAGTGAGTTTGATCCTCCATGGGTGCCCCATGTTTTGGCCTTGTACCACATCTAAATTATGCTTAGAAAATCACCACCAGACACTTGAAGTAGTGTAATGACTAGCAAGGTTGTCCCATTTGATCAATTACAACTGAATAGTGAGTTTGATCTCACATGGGTGCCCCCATCTTTTGGCCATGTACCACATCTAAATTATGCTTAGAAAATCACCACCAGACACTTCGAAGTAGTGTAATGACTAGCAAGGTTGTCCCATTTGATCAATACAACTGAATAGTGAGTTTGATCTTCACATGGGTGCCCCATGTTTTTGGCCTTGTACCACATCTAAATTATGCTTAGAAAATCACCACCAGACACTTCGAAGTAGTGTAATGACTAGCAAGGTTGTCCCATTTGATCAATACAACTGAATAGTGAGTTTGATCCTCACATGGGTGCCCCATGTTTTTGGCCTTGTACCACATCTAAATTATGCTTAGAAAATCACCACCAGACACTTCGAAGTAGTGTAATGACTAGCAAGGTTGTCCCATTTGATCAATTACAACTGAATAGTGAGTTTGATCCTCACATGGGTGCCCCATCTTTTTGGCCATGTACCACATCTAAATTATGCTTAGAAAATCACCACCAGACACTTCGAAGTAGTGTAATGACTAGCAAGGTTGTCCCATTTGATCAATACAACTGAATAGTGAGTTTGATCCTCACATGGGTACCCCATCTTTTTGGCCATGTACCACATCTAAATTATGCTTAGAAAATCACCACCAGACACTTCAAGTAGTGTAAATGACTAGCAAGGTTGTCCCATTTGATCAATTACAACTGAATAGTGAGTTAGATCCTCACATGGGTACCCCATCTTTTTGGCCTTGTACCACATCTAAATTATGCTTAGAAAATCACCACCAGACACTTCGAAGTAGTGTAATGACTAGCAAGGTTGTCCCATTTGATCAATTACAACTGAATAGTGAGTTTGATCCTCACATGGGTGCCCCATGTTTTTGGCCTTGTACCACATCTAAATTATGCTTAGAAAATCACCACCAGACACTTCGAAGTAGTGTAATGACTAGCAAGGTTGTCCCATTTGATCAATTACAACTGAATAGTGAGTTTGATCCTCACATGGGTACCCCATCTTTTTGGCCTTGTACCACATCTAAATTATGCTTAGAAAATCACCACCAGACACTTCGAAGTAGTGTAATGACTAGCAAGGTTGTCCCATTTGATCAATTACAACTGAATAGTGATTTTGATCCTCACATGGGTGCCCCATCTTTTTGGCCTTGTACCACATCTAAGCTATGCTTAGAAAATCACCACCAGACACTTCGAAGTAGTGTAATGAGTAGCAAGGTTGTCCCATTTGATCAATACAACTGAATAGTGAGTTTTATCCTCACATGGGTGCCCCATCTTTTTGGCCTTGTACCATATCTAAGCTATGCTTAGAAAATCGCCATTACCTAAGTCAGATGCTGTCAAAGGTATTACTGTTCTTTTGGTGAGTTCAGGAGGAGATTTTTTAAGTATATAAAAAAAAAACAAGGTTTTCAAATTATGTATGTCTTTGAGCCATCACACTCCACAAAAAGAAGCAAATGTTTGGCACAGCTTTTGTGAGGTGGACATCTTGTGTCAAAATTATCAGGAAAATGCAAGAGCCTGTACACGAGTGGTTCTCAACCTGGATCCATATATTATGTAACATTACTGGGATCCACACCAAAAAATAGCAAATTGGAACTTAATTACTCATATATTTTAGAATGGTTTATTATGAGTTATTTTACTTGTGTACATAATTGTTCCATAGAATTTAGTTGTTAAATACAAGTTTATTTTTATTAAATTAGTTTTGCTTCAAAATAAAACATACATTTACTATTCCTATAATACTATTTCTATAATTACAAATAATTCCAATAAGCTTCTTTTTTTTTTTTTCATCAAATGGTTATGGAGGTCCACCAAAAAAAAAAAAAAAAAAAAAAAGCAGTCTATGGATAAAAAAGGTTGAGAACCACTGATGTACATGATTAGAATTGTATCATGAGTCGTATACATGCTCCTTTTAGGACAAAACATTCAGCTGCAAAAAAAAGTTGGTTTCATTATGAGGAACCCTGTACAGGTAAAAAAATGTAATTTTAAAAATGGAATTCATACATTACAAATCTAGCAGCCAACCTAATTTCATTAACATTAAAAAAAAAAAAGATCTTTCTCTGCTTGAAAGGTTATTGAAATGTTCTCTCTCAAATACAGAATCTCATTTGATTATATTTATTTTTTGTGATCAGAATTATTCATTTTACTCCTTTATATGTCAAGTTTTCTATCATTAGAATTATCTGTTTGTTGTCATTAACTTTAGCTCAGCAAGTTTGGCTTAAAGCCTTAATGTTTTCCAAGGTCTGTATAGCACCAATCTTGCTAGAGTGGGCCAGCCTACCAAAATGCATTGCATTCAGATTTTACTCTTAATCTGAACATAAATACCAATGTTGATACTAAATGAGTATTAGTACACGTATAAAAGAGCACAGTGTACTTTAACTAGGGCATTTACATATCAGAAATGAAAAAGATTTAATTCAAAGATAAGCACATTTTTTTAGTCTATTGGTCTACTAAAAATATGAACACAATGTGTAACACCTATTAATAACTATAAACAATTACACAAGCAAGTACACACCTAGCAAACAAAAACAAATGATTAGAAATTATATCACATCATTAAAATATTCTCACCTGCCTACAATGAGCACTTCAACTTCTGTTGCCTTCTTGCGGAAGAACATCCATATGTCGAGAGCAAAGATCGTACTTGAGCTATTAAATATGGATGTGAGGGAGGTAATCAAAGCAGAGACCATGGCTGCCAGCATCAGACCTCGGGCACCTGCCAGATAGTACAGACATTTACATTGGGCTTTATAGATTTGGGACCTCTCTGGTCTCATCCCCAATAAACTGTAACATCACTTGAACTCATAACTCAATATCTCTGGATTTGTTATTTCAATCACATCTCCTATTGTTATTAGATGTTGTTCTTATTTTTGTTGTCAAGTTTGCTGATTTCTACTAATTTAGAACATGGAGATTTAAGGAGTAGGTGTTTATATATTTGGCTGTGTTCTTTCTAAATATATGCAGGGATTCTTAACTGTAGATCATGCAACATTATAGGCTAACAGAAAAACAATCCATTGAATCATTTGGGGGTTTAATGATCAATAATGTATTGATCAAATATAAAGATATAAAATGACTTCCTTGATCTACCTGTAACAGGATGGTCTGTAACTGTTGGGCTGAATGAATGAAAACAAAGAATTTTGGCATTTATACAATAAAATTTGACCCAAATACACACATTTCAATCTGACAAAAAAACTATAAGCAGAAAAAAAAAAAGTGGTTCAGGCCAAGAAATTTTCAATCTTTTAATGAAACATTCTTACAATTCTTGCTTGTTTTTGGTCAGTCATATATATATATATATATATATATAAGTCTGACAATTATATATTATTTTTATAGTTACAAATACTCATTAAGATCAACCAATTAGATATGACCTACATTAAATTTAAAATAAGGGAAGAAGCAAAAATTAAGAAATTATTTTTCATAAATGGGTCAAAACCCATAGATTTGAAATCAATGGCAGCAACAGATGTTAAACAGGAGTGGATGTAAATGGATACTTATATACATTATACAATGCCATTTCCTAAAAAAAAAAATGAAGTGTTATTCTAACAAAATGCTAGACAAGTAATATGCTTTGTAAATTTCCTACATAAAAAAAAACAAACAAAAAAACATTTTTATAGTTAATAAATAAATAGCTTCTTTAAGAAACCAGTAAATAATGTAAATGTATAGACTTGGTAAATTAATATGCAACTGTTGACTAAAGATTCTTTATATAATGTGTTAATAACAATAACCAGTCAATGCAAAATGTCAAAATACCAACCAAATTCTAATACATCCGTACAAAATGTTACTAACACTACTAGGAGATTAATACAAAATTATATTAAATCCAAATTAATCTTACATGAGAATAGACAAAAAACTCTGTAACCTTACTGGTGAATTTTGATCTAAGATGTTTTTCACTATATAATGTTTGGTATCTTTATTATTATTAAAGTCTGTGAACATTGCTTGTGTATTTGCCAGAAGACATATATAGAGAGTGGGTGAAAGAAAGATGTAAATTTATTATTGTGTAGAATGCCCTGTTTTTTTGTTTTTTTTTAAAGGTGTTTATTTTGTCTACTGGCCTACACATTCGAGAAAGCTTAATAAAGAAAACACAACCTCCTGCAGGAATAACCATCATCTGATCTGACATGATTTAGACTAATCAGCCATGGAAAGCCTCACAGCCAAATAAATAGAACCTTGTTTAGCTGTGTAACTACAATTATTTCAAACATTACACAGGCTAATAAACATAATGCACACATTTTAAAGTTAAAATAAGAATAAGGCATCTGTTTCAAATATGTGTATCCACTATAATATATACATTTGATTGTTTGTTATTTGTTTAGCGATATATCAACTCCTTATGGGTCATTTAATAGTATGTGATAAATATTCCTCATTGAATTAAGTGTACTGACAAATAATTATGTTGAAAAGTATTTTCTATGCAAAATTGTTTTTCCCCATCATTAACCTATTGACATACTTATGTACCTATATATGAGTGTTTGTTCATATATATATATATATATATATAATAAATGTGAATGTCAGTGTGTTGCTGTGTCATATTTTTTCAAGTTTACTTCTACCATTTTGGAATCAGGCCAACTTTGTAATTGAATTAAAAACATTCCGTGCTGGATCTGGACCTACATTCCAGAAATTTTGGATTCCCAAATTTTCATTACTGTGATTGTTTTTGGCGATTTTTATACGTGATTTTTTTGTGGCAAATTTTTTTGTATAATAACGATTTTTATAACTTGAAAATAAATCTGGGAATAATCAAAATTAGCTGCCAAATCCAGTGAAAGTTGCCCATTTAAACAAGTTCAAATGCTCCTCAAGGAACTGTGTTCCTGATCAAACCAAACTCAAATAATTACATTTGTTTAAGTGTCCTAATGGAGCTATGGTTGGCTAGGTGTAAGTTGTCTAGATATTGTATTAGTGTGACCAATGTAATTATTTATGAGTTTGGTTTAATCAGGAACACAGTTCCTTAAGGGGCATTTGAACTTTTAAATAATGTTGGTTCTTTGTAGTTTTGATTTTGCTGGTGTGTTGTTATTTTTGATAAGGTTAGCTGTTTAAAATGTTTTTGTCATAGAGAATTAATTTAATTTCCTTGTTCAGGTGAACTGGGGTTGTGTATTTCTTTGTTTTTTCTAAAGTAACTAATAGCAATACTGAACATACAGATAAAAAAATAACATTAACATATTCTAGAAAATACATGTCAACTACAAGCAAGACAAATTTTTTCATAGAAATATTGTCTTTAACAAAACATGTATGTGTGTGTGTGTGTATATATATATATATATATATACACACACACACACACACACACACACACATATATATATATATAAACACACACAAGATCTGTCTGAAAAGTAATGGGACTGATGCCACAAACTATTTCAATTCCAAACAATAAACTACATAGTTTCTGCTTCAAAGTAATTCCCCTCGAGGCTAATGCACTTTCCCATCCTTCTCTGACACACTTCTATGCACTGCTAGAAGAATTCTTCTTAAGTGCCTTTCAGCTCTGTCGTTACGGCCTTCTTGATGGCCTCCATGCCTTCAAAATGGGTCACTTTGAGTTTTGGGGGAAAAAAAGTCACAGAGAGCTTGATTAGGTGAATAGAGAGGTTGCTCCAGTATGGCAATGTTCTTCTCGCAGGAACTGGCGAATGCTCAGGATGCTGTGTACAGCTGCATTTTCATGGTGAAGCAGAGTCAATCTGTCCTGCCACCACTTTCATCTCTTCTTGTGTATTGAGCAAAGCAAACACCACAGGATCTCTTTGTCGACTTACTGATTGATTGTCTGGTTCTATGGCAAGAACTCACTGTGGACGATGACTTTTACATTGAAGATCATGATCAGATGCATTACTTTTCAGATAGACCTTATATATATATATATATATATATATATATATATATATATATATTACTTCAAACGTATATTACATCCAACAGCAAGAGCTCTGATTGGGAGGAGTGTGGAACTACCTCCTAATTGATGTTTTTCCCAGGTTTACCCTGACCCGGGGTGGTAGCACCTGTTAGGGTTCCAACTATGGTCAAATAGTTAACCCCCAAACTGGAGTCAAAACACTATGAGAGTATAAAAATACATTTTTATTGTAAAAATTACTACCAATACATTTTTGAAAAGAAAAATTACCAGCAGTACATTTTTGTAAAAGAAATTACTAATGCTCCTAAGAAAATTAAATTTCAGCATTAAATGACCCATAAGGAGTTGATATATTGCTAAACAAATAACAATCAAATGTATATATTATAGTGGATACACATATTTGAAACAGATGCCTCATTCTTATTTTAACTTTAAAATGTGTGTATTATTTTTATTGGCTTGTGTAATGTTTGAAATAATTGTAGTTACACAGCTAAGCAAGGTTCTATTTATTTGGCTGTGAGGCTTTCCATGGCTGATTAGTCTAAATCATGTCAGATCAGATGATGGTTATTCCTGCAGGAGGTTGTGTTTTCTTTATTAAGCTTTCTCGAATGTGTAGGCCAGTAGACAAAATAAACATTGTTTTAAAAAAAAAAAAGAAAAAAAAAAAAAGAAAAAGGGCGGAGGGGCATTCTCCTCAAATACAGGTATCCACTAAAAATAATGTTTCATTTAATGATTTGTTTGCTTAATGGCATATCAACTCAATATGGGTCATTTAATGCCAAAACTTAATTTTCTTAGGTGTTTTTAAGTAATAGAAATATGACATTTGTTATTCAGCTTTCACGATTGAATACATGGTAGTTGATACTCAGATTTTGCGCATATACATGTTTGTGTGGATATGATTACTAGAGGTAGTGATATATGTTGCAGTTTTGTTGAAGTTATATTACAAGTTTGATTTCTTAATGAAATTGTAGGATTTTATGTTGATTAATGTCATGAAAGAGTTCTTTCATGTTGATTGATGTATTGTTGGTAATTTTACTATAAATAAATACTGTTGATAATTTTTTGAATATAAAAATGTATTTTTATGTTTTCATAGAGTTTTTCTTTTGCAAGGAGTAACAGTAATTAACTTTTAGCACTCTGTAGGTAACTATTTTCACTAAGAAAAATATTAGTCCAGCCAATGCAAGTTTCTTGGTTGTGTAGTCATGTCCTTCTATGAGAACACCTAAAACAATCTTGACTGAAATTGAGAGCCAGGCTACTGCAATTTCAAATATATAGAACTAATATATAAAACACTATATTTTGAGGGAATTCTATATAGAGTAAAAAGGGAAGTAATATTTATAAATGATGCAGAGTGCTAAGTGTTAAGAGGTACTTCCACACCACTCAAACCTTCAATCTCCTGATCAGAGGCCTTGCTGATGGCTATAGCTTATCATCATACCCAGGACTAAATAATGTTTGAAGTAATAAAATAGTCAAGATATAGAAAAAGATATTTTTATAAGCATTAATAAGAATGCATATATGAGATACACATTATCATTGAGTGAACTGACCTTCTGGCATTAGATTAATAACAAGTGAAGGGTAGGCAATATTGCTGCAAGCTGGCCCACCACAAATCTCATAGCAAGCATCAGCATCAGCACAGCCGACAGTATCTGGAAATGAAAGACAAAGTAATTAATAAAAATGTTTTTGACAAGAGGAGTTCTAACAACACAGTTTTCAGTGTTACCTGACAATTTCCTTTTTTTTTTCCACCCATCAGTGGTTGAATCAGGTGTGTAAACATGGAAATCTAATTATTTTATGACAAGTCATTTTTCTTTTCTGAGCACCTAAATGCAATTAAAGTGATATCTAAAAACATAATTTATTGTTTATCAGTACAAAATAAGTGACAAACACTCATAGAAAAAATAGTAGACCTAGAAATCACTAACAACTTATATTCAAAGTTGACAATTCAAATAGGGTGATAGGTATTTATTCAGTTTAATTTTGTATGGTACTTGGCATATATATATATATATATATATATATATATATATATATATATATATATATATATATATTAATACATACCAAGCAAGGCAATAAAGCCAGTGAGAAACAAGAGGTTACTGAGTGTTAGAGAAAACAATAAAAAAAAAAAAGAAAGAATTAAGACAGAAGATAACAATTGACATTGCATTTAAATTTTTGAAGATCAAAGTTGACTGGGAAGTAAGAAGCCAAAAGAGAGTACCACAAGTGAGAAGTGCAAGAAAAAAACTGTTAGTGTATTATCATATGCAAATTAGATAGACCAGTATATATAGAGAACAACTGGTGAACATAGGGTAGCTATGCGTAGCAAACCCAGTTGTTTGTTATTCAGGACACAGATAACTGTACTACGACTACTACTATGCAGTGAGATATGTAAATCATAAGTTAGCATAGAACTTATGGTTACATGTAGCCATTTCAACTGTAAGATGAATAGACCTTACTGCCAATCTAGTAGTACACTTAAATTCTTAAAGTGTAGGTACTGATGATAAAAGTTAATCAGAATAATCACCATAAAAATATTTGTAGAAAAAATACAGGGAAGCTATATTATGGTGGTGGGAGAGTGACTGAAGTCAAGATACTAGGTTAGGACCAATAACATTGCAACTTCTTTGGATCCTATCAAGAATCTCTCTATATATACAGTAGCGTCCAAAACTAAGGGACACAATTTTAAAACCTAATATTTGTTAGAAATAACAACTGTGAAAAGCTGAAATTTTGACAACTGGTAGTCGTTATCATCCATAATAACATACTAAAATTTGAATCATTTGCAAAGGATAGAAAAAGAATTATAACAATTATTTATTTATTTTCAAAATAGGATCGTCCAAAAGTAAGGAACAAAATTGAGAAAAACAAGGATAGAGCCCTAGGGTACCCTATATAAAAAATTAATGTATTTATTTTTAATCCAACATTTTCATTACATCAAATGTTATTATAGCAGATACTCATATTTGAAATAGACACTCCATTTTCATTTTTACTTTAAAAAGTGTGTATTATGTCTGTAATACACACTTTTGTATAGGGAACTGGTCACTGGCAAGAAGGCGACCTCATCTTTGCTTCAAGGATATCTGCAAAAAGAACATGAGGGCAATGAACATGGACATCAAGAGATGGGAAGTGTTGCCTATGATTGCACACACTGGAGATGCAATTTACACTTAGGGCTGCAGCGAGGATAGAAGAAATGAAAACTTGCAGCCTGGCTCAATGGAAAGAAAACAACAGAGCAACATTGAGGGAGAGCATCTTCACATGCATTCATTGCAATCAAGAATGTTACTCCTGTGTCGGCCTGTACAGCCATAACAGATGATGCATTGCCATCAGAAGCCGAGACATAAATCTTTGGATCCAAGGTTTCTCAAAATTGATGGATCACACACACATTATATATATATATATATTTAAATAATTTTATAATTTTTTAAACTTAACACAGATTAAATTTAAATTTTTAATTTTATAGTAAAATTTAATATTAATTAGAATGATTTCTATTTTAGTCTAACCCTAACATAAAGCATTAATTATAACTAAATTTTGTTGTTAAGTTTTTTGAATTCTCATATACTTGCATTTTGATTGATCATTGCATCTTATGTAACTGCGTTTCCCCTAGCAAGGGGTGTTTGATTGATTTGAACCTTTTAAAACACTTAATTCTACTTTCAACGTCATCACTTGATAAGACACCAAAAGTGTTGAAACAAAATGACTATTTTTGTAGTGATTTTATAACATATTTATGTTATAATTTTCGAATAAATAAATATATTTGCTCTACTTTGTATTGAGAACTCTTTTAAGAACAGTATTTTTTGGTTATTGGAATTTATTCTGTATACACCAATCCTATACTTGGATGGATATATATATATATATATATATATCAAGGGAGGGCGTCTTTACATGCATCCATTGCAATCGACTCACTCCCATTTGGGCCTGTACAGCCATAACAGATACTGCACTGCCATCATCTAACCAGGCATAACTCTTTAGGTGCAGATCCAAGTTTTCTTGAAACTGATGGATATTACACAAATCATGTCTATTGGTCTGCATATTCAAGAAATCTTTAATAAAGAAAATGTTCTTTCCAGCATGGCTCAAAACTGTGCCCCACTTTGTAGGAGAAACCACTATTTGATCCAGTGTGTGCTTTTCTTAAATAGTGAACATAGAGCCTTTCTGAAGTGTGACACTCTCTATAGCTGAGCAGTAAATCCCACTGCATCAAATGGTAGAGTATGTGATTGTGTGTATGTGTATGTATGTAAATAGATACTTAGAGCTTAGTTTAGTCTACTAGAGGACTTATATATGGATAAAGAGGGAATAGAAAAGCATGCATGAATATGTATTTGAATAAATACAATATGGGAATCAATTTTCTTCTCTCCAATCAGAAATATCCAATTTATTAATGTAGAAAACTGCTAAAGCTAAGCTTGGAGGTGGTAGAGTATGAGTAAAGCCTGTGGGCAGTGATAAGAAAAGTTGAAATCTTCCTCCAAAGCTACAAATGTACTCAGTACTAAAATAAAATCATGATTGTCTGATTTCTCTGTCCCACTACCACCATATTTTCTGTCACTATATGTGTATGACAATCATAAGAAGGAATGAACATATTGACATACTAGATTTTTTTCTGTAACATGCTGACATGTGTTGAAGTCCTTACAGTATTTAGTATTGTTGAAGTTATCACTGACATTTTGTTGTTGAGTTTTACAAACTCTACTCTCCATACTGTGTTTGTATTTAGAGTGTTACTAGTGTGCATTATATTTTACCAG
The DNA here is from genome assembly GCA_903632075.3 of Acanthosepion pharaonis. Classification (NCBI taxonomy): domain Eukaryota; kingdom Metazoa; phylum Mollusca; class Cephalopoda; order Sepiida; family Sepiidae; genus Acanthosepion; species Acanthosepion pharaonis. The sequence continues at coordinate 1,654,882 of CAHIKZ030005408.1, read as the reverse complement.
AATGAAATACATGTAAAAACTTAAAAAAAAAAAAAAAAAAAAAAGACATGCAAAAAAACAGTATTGCATTTTTCTTAAATTAGTATTTGTTATTTTAATCATTAAATTGTTTTAAAATAGTGGGAGTATTTTGTATGTTAAATAATAAAACATTTAATTTTTTCAAAAAATGAATGAAAATTTATTGTACTACACTACGTGCCCGAGTAAAACCAACTCTACATTGTAACCCCTTATCTGTTTTTACTTTCCCCCAAAATTTGGTTTTGATTGGTCTATGTATGGCTATTTTAGAGGGTGTGATTGATGTCATAATGGAAGTCACAGAATTTATATATAGATTTTTAAGTAATCTTGTGATATTGCAGGTTGGTATTAAAATCACTTCCAATGGATTTAGAATGAAATAAGCTCCAATGAATTTTATAGTGAAAACATCTCTAATTTTATAGTAAAATAATTTTCAATAAATTTCTGTTTTTTTGTGTTTGTTTTGTTACTATTACATAAGTCATCATTAGACTAATGATAACTTATGTAATAGTAAGTTGTCATTAGACTAATCTTTAGTCTCCTTTCTGTTTCTTTCATTCTTAATAACCACTTGCCTTGCTTAAAGTGAAATGATTAAAAAAGACTAAATTAAATTTTTGTTGCATTTGTTTAAGCCACACTTCTGATATCGCAATGTTTTAATACGTTAGTATTAAAACATTCACAAAATCAACTAAATAGTTAAAAATTAAAGGTCTTGATTAAACTGATTACTTACAAATAGATTTTCATAATTTTCCAATTTATTTAATGGATAAAATTAAATTATTTATTATTATCTTTTTATCAAGTATCATCAATTTGTTTGTCATTTGTATTTCAGAGTAAATAAACAGGTAGACAATGAAAGGAAATCAAATAATTTCAGATTAATTAGATTCAGATATTCCATAAATTCATGCAATAATGTCATCTATGAAGTGGCTCCTCCAAAAAGAACTGTAATGAACTTTTTTTTAATTAATTCAATTAAATGAATAAAAATGAATTTAATTCAATTATGTGATCAACTTGATTTTGATTAGGAATTTGCAATTCATGTTTTGGACAAATGTTTTATACTTCTGTTGGGCTTCCAAATAAATGTTTTTTTTCTTTGGCATATCAACATGGATATTTAGGTTTTGTTAGTTTTACAAGCACATTTGTTCTCAATTTTCTTTCTCTTAGAGTTGTTTACAGTTACAAAGATTCTTTTATTCATTTTCATGGAAAAAAATATATAATTAGTTCAATTCCACTACAATGTTATTTCAAATGAAATGATACCATAAATAAAGGCAGTATATAAGGAGGGGTGAAAGACTTGTCCAAGATCAAGAAACAATTCTAGATTCACTATTTACATTATTCAGACTACTGTCCTCATCTTTATCGCCACAGTGGATAAAGGTGTCAGTTATATCCAATGACAGGACCCAAAGAGTGCGAGTTCAATACCCGGTTAAGGCAGTGGGAACTTGGAGAGGGGAATTAACAGGAGATAACTGACAACTGACATTCATTAAACATGGCATGTGGAACTAGAACAGTCTACACCAGTGAGCGAAATAAAGGGTTCAGTTTGACATTCCAACCATCTGAAAAAGGCCGGAGCGTACAACGGCCAAAACATAATAAATATAGCAACAAAGATGAGGACAATAGTCCGAATAATGTAAATAGTGTACATAATACCTCATCTCAGAAATATAGACAAATTCTAGATTCAAATTCAAGCCAATTAGTTAACCCATTGTATCCATATAGTGACTTGAAGCAAAAATAGATCCAGAAAATGACTTTTTTGGTAACAAATTAGAGGAATGAAAATTTAAATTACTTCAGTCAATCTATTAAATACACTAAATGGATTTGTAAGAGAAAAAGTTAAACATATCTAGAGAGTGTAATTATTATTATTTCTAATATTGTAATTACCTTGATACAGTCAGTTAAACAACTAATGTCTTCATTAGATGAGCCAAATCCAATCCAATTACCAACAAGTTGACGAGGGCCTTTATTTTTAGTGCTATTTTAAATAATACGCTTCTTTATTCATAAGAAATTATACAATGGCTAATGACAGTACAGAATGGACCTTAACATATTGAATAATTTTCCATCTCTGTAAATAAAGAATTTTGCCCTTTAACAAAAGGAGAGAAAAATAAATAAGAGAATAATAAGTGATTTGTTTTTTATGATTTATTAACCTTCCACGGGTTATTTAAAGTCAGAAAATATTTTTAGATTGTAAGAGCATTTTGAAGATAATAATGATTTACTGATACATGTCCTACTAATTAACCCATTGCTGGAGGGAGAAGAGGCAGATTCATACATTTCCCAAGGTTATTTGCACATTAGTGAATATAACGAACCCAATTGGAATTGGAACTCAGCTCTCCAATCTCCAAATCTGAGCTATTATCAGCCACATCCAAGCTTACAGCACCATGTATTACCAAGCAGTCACCCATCTAGGTACTGACCAAGCTTGACATTGCTTAACTTCAGTGAGCATACAAGAATCGGTATTCCAACATGATATGGCTGTAATCCATACCTGCAACACATCCAAGCTTACAGCAACTGGTATTAACAAGTAGCCACCCATCTATGTACTGATAAGGTTTGATGTTGCTTAACTTCAGTGATCATACTGAAACCAGTATTTCAATGTGATATAGCCGTGATCCATGCACCACCCCCACCTCGCACATCCAAGCTTACACCAACTGGTATTACCAAGCAGTCACCCATCTATGTACAGACCAGGCTTGACATTGCTTAACTTCCATTATTGTATTTGAGCTAATCTTTCAACATAATATGGCTATAAGCCACAATAGGAAAAAAAGTACAAATATCAAAGGCTGATGTGTTAATAAGAAAATATTATACATTGACGTTTTGGGACTTGCATCCTCATTATTATACAATAATTTATTCAGACTAGCATCTTTATCTTTGTTGTTACCATCACAATGCTTTGACTGTTGTACTCAGGCCTTCTTCAGATATCTGCTGTTGTTTGTAAAAGTCTGACATGTTAATGAAAAAGTAATTCTTTCGGACTCGCATCCTCAATATTTGCTCAGACTGGCCTTCACATCTTTGTTTCTATCAATACAATGCTTCGACTATTGTACCTTCACTCTGGCTTTCTTCAGATGTCTGTTATGGAAATTTTAAACCAATCACATAGCCTGATGGATAAAGGTGTTGGTTAATTAAACTGCCTTATCTGGTGGATGTGAGTTCAACCCTTGTGTCAAATAGTACAAAAAAAATTAATCAACTCTGCTTTAGTTGAAGGTACAAGGATGAATTAGCCAGATAGAATTAACTGGCAAAGATAGCATAATTAAAATAATCTATGCCTGTACATTGAATAATGTGTTCAGTTTGAAATACTTGGAAGGTTACAAATTATGACAGTCACCTGAAGACAGTAAGAGAGTGCAAAGACCGAAACCTTGTGATACTGATAAACAAACTGTGGTTGGATGGAATCACGAGGAGGGACATCTAGGGGCATTAGTGTTCCATTCTGAGGTGCCCATATATCTATCATCTGGGCGGGTGATTGGTGATTTCCCATTATAAATAGACCATCTTGGAGATGAGAGATCCCTTTCTTGGGGTAGGTTGTACCATACATATACTTGTGACAGGCAGGGGAAGAATGAACAAACGGTGAAGTGGATATGAGGAAGAGAACAAAGAAAATATCAAGAGACTGGTGTAGAGGGGTGAAGTGCCCACCCAGAGTTGTTAATTTCTTTTGACCGCACAAACATAATAAGGAGACCAGTCCAAGCAAATCAGCATATGATAATGATAATTCTCTATCTCAAAAATTTGGGCAAAATTTTCATCTTCATCTTGAGTGTTTTTATTACAATGATTTGGTTACTGTAATCTTTAACATTTGTTCAGGCATCGGCTGTATTTGTTTACTATCAAGAAATGTTGAACAGAACCTTTCATTTCATTGGGAGTATATTTTCATCTTTTGCTTTTTATCAAACCTAGTATCCTTTCTGTGTATTTCAGACTTTGTAAATGTAACCTTTCTCCTGGCTTAACAAGTTATAAATCTATTCATTTTTTCTGATGTTCTGTAAATAATCTTTAAGAATAATCTTGTGTAGCATTTTTTGCTTCTTAGTAACACAGGTCATCCTGTGAAACTGTTGTCATACATTATTGGAATTTTATTTCAGAGTTGACACGCCTTTGAGATGGAATACCAAGTAGACAAGAATGAGCATGTTTGACAACTTATCTTTGCTAAAATGACCAAACATACAATTAAACAGCTTTTCCACACCCACTATATTCTTTTGGTTTAGCCCCTTTAAACTACCACCTTTTTTGATAACCATTTGAGGGGTGTTTCATTCAACAACAATGTGGGGCTTAAAATGTAGTTTGATGAATTTTTTGAGTCAAAAGTGAGTGATTTCTATTGTTGAGGCATTGAACAGTTAGTGGATTGTTGGCAGGAGGTCATAAACAATGAAGAGGAATAGATTGTTGAATGATTCATCAGTAATATTAATAAATAATAAGTATTAAAATAAATTATAAAAAATTAACAAATTTATGTAACAACCAACAAAGGGAAGAAAAAGAGTATAAAAGGCAATTTATCATGAAATATACTAAAATAGTCACAGTAAAATAATATAAACATTAAGAAAACATAGTTTATTGACTAGTAAAATTTGAACTTGTAAATTTTCTTAAAAATAAATTAAAAAAATAAAGAAAGGAAAGGGCGACTTACCTCGTCAAACCAAGCGACAGTGTGTCGCGTGTATTCTACAACGGAAAATGTAGCGAAAAAGAAAATTACTTACCAAACAAAATGGCACATATTCCGCATGACATGCTGAAGATGGAATATTTGAATTAAAAAACAAGTCCGTCGCAAGAGTCACTATAAAAGTATTTTGATATGCAAATTACTGAACATCCTCTCCCAGCTGTCAATGAATGGAAAAAAAAAATGTTCAGTGATAAAAGCAGTTGGTGTTCTAGAATCGAGGGAAAAAAAAGAAAAAGTCGGCTATTTTGGCTGCCACAGCTGTTGGAGAGTGAGTTATTTTTCTGACTGGTGGCGTGCATTGGGATTTGTGAAATAGTGCTTGCGAATTGAGTTTTCGGCATTTTCTTCCTGTCCCTAATGTTTGAGTCTGAACTTAGTGATTTATTCTTTGTGATGTGGAACTAATCTGCGACAAACGTTTCCTTTGCAGTCCCAGATCGCCTAAAAAGGGTTTACAAAGTTAAGCGATTACTGTATTTGACCAACTGAATCAGTAAATTTTGTGGACAGCATGCAGACAAACTGAATCAAGATATTAGAAACTTGATTGGACTGTCTTGGTGCTAAACAGTCAGCTACCCTCAGATATATAAATAACTTACCTTTGAAAAGAATTCTGGCAATCATTCCTGGAAAGACTAGAAGAAACAGAGGCAATATTTTTAGGTAACCACAGAATATTGTTGCAGCTTTGCTGTGATCATAGGATTTTGCAGCTAGCGCCCTCTGAACAATGACCTATAAAGAAGTAAAGAAAGAAAAATATGAATATAGCTATAATTTTACTAAACTACTAACCTCAGCAGGATACCTTAAAGTCTGCAGTTTTCGTGATGGAAGTCTTATGGTAAGCAAATGTTAATATTAAATTCCTCATATTATCATATACACTACAAGCAAAAAAAAAAAAAGAAACTCCTTAAAATGAGCTATTTTTGTATTTTTTTAAGTAAAAGATAAAATTTTACTAATTACAGTGTATTTGCTTTTATTGTGACAAAAAAAAAAAAATTAACTATAAAAATATTATTATACAACAGCATCATATTTTGTTTTCATCAATAAAACCATCAACTATTTTAATTATTGCTTTACAAATTCTTGGTATTCTTTACATCAGTTTAAAAAAACAAAGTACATGGCAGACCTTCCCAAGAATTCTTCAAGAACTCACTCTTTGGATATTCTCTTCGAACTCTCCTATCCAATTCATCCCATACTAATACAATAGAGAAGCCAGAAGATTGAGGCAGGCAAGTCATAATTTCCAAAATTTTATTCCTTTTTTTGATTTGGGATAATTTTAACATAATTCAAAAGAGTTTTGGATTGTTGTCTTTCTGAAAGTTGAATTTTTTCCAATTATGCGGAAAGCAGATGGTATATCATGTCTTTGCAAAATTGAATGATATTATTCTTTTTTCCTGATAACCATGACCTGAATCAAATGTCCAGCCCTTTCTTCCCTAAAACACCCCCATGCCATAACAAACCTAACACCATGCTTAACTGTTGGAGTGACACATTCATCCTGGCTTTTGTCTCAGTCTCCTCTTACTGCCAAAAAGTTCAAATTTGGTCTTATCTGTCCACAATGCAGACGAATTAAGTTCACCTCTCAACTCTGAAGCAGTTTTCTAAATAATGACTGGATTGTCTTCATCTAGATTGTCACTTTTGTTGCTCCAGCTCTTTTTCTATCAAAATTTGCACCTGTTTCTAACTGACTCTGTAACAAATATTGCTCCCCATGTTTAGAAATCCTCACTTCTTGCCAATTTGTCTTTGATAGTAGCCTTCTTTTAATAATATTTCAATTTTCGATGCTTTGTTGCTTTAATTTTTGTCATTTTGTGCAAAGTACTTCGAAATTAAAAAATAAATTTCAAAAAATGTGAAAATACTGTCATAATGGCACAATATTTTTTTTCTTCAAACAGATACAGTGACATATGCTTTGTTTACAATATTAGTCAGTAATGAGTTAACATTTAAAACCTGTATTAATATTTAACTTACTTAAAAAGTCTACTGGGAAGTTTAATGGTGAAAAACAAAACATCATGTTTCCCATACAAAATATTCATAAGTTAGCAAAATGTATTGTGGACAGATGAATCCAAATTTGAACTTTTGGTATTAAAAGGAACCTGGCGAAAGACTGAAAATAAATGCAAATACACTATCGTTACTGAAATTTTATCTTTTACTTAAAAAAAAAAAAAAAAAAAAAAAAATCTCATTTTAAGGTGTTTTTTTTAAAAATAAATTTTTGCCTGTAGTGCACACACACATACATATATATATATATATATTATGAAATTGATTTAGTCTGACAATTATTTAATATATTTTCTGTTTATACCTTATTTACTTAAATAAATTATACCTATAAAATAATGTATAAACAGAAATTATATATATATATATATATATATATATATATATATATATATATATATATATATATATATCACAGCCAGTACTGTTTCGCTGTATCACAGCTCCTCAATGTGACTAGACATTCAATCAATTTGGTGAGCTATCTTCATTCAACAGAATGAGCTAGCTAAATCTAGTGTATTATTTTTATGAATGTAAACAAATGTCAATCAGCCATATGGCTTGATTCATTTTACTGGAGAGCTTGGCATAATATATAAATCTAATAACATCTAAAATTAACATTTAATATCTCCCAAAGTCTTATGAAAAAGAATGTAAAAATAACATTCAAAATTCATTTAATTTAACCCCAAAACCTTAGGGATCTTCAAAAATATTTATATGCTTTAATTGAGAAATTAATGTATTATATATTTGTTTCCTATCATATTACAAGCCTTAGAATGAGAAAGTTTAAACACTTTTATAGAATACACTAGCATTTTGGTTTCAGTTTGAACCCCTACACAAGACTTTTACAAGGTTGTCAAGGCACCAACTAAGCAACAATCTGACCAATTAGAACTTTCTTTGCGTAAAATCTGTAAAATTATTGCCATTTTACATTTGAAAACTATAAACATTGAACAGATAATACAAGTGCTATTTATTAATAAATAAACTGTTGATATATCATTCTTTGCTGGATAAACTTTGATACACACTATATTTGCATCATAGATTTCCTTGGGTTGGTTAGAATCTTAACAATGTAAGCTGGACTTGGTAAAACAATATGGGGTAAAAACCTGAAAGAAATTTAATTTCAGTTATTACATTACAGGTAAATCAATCTGGAATGAAGAAAGGAAAATACAGGTGAGAATATCAATGCAGGCAAATATTATATAATTATCCTGGGTAGTTTCTCTTAAAATTAACAGAAATCTTTTTGATCTTCTTACGTCATCTTTCATGTCATCTAATGTCAACCTTTTATGTTATCTAATGTCATTTTTTATGTCCTTTAATGTCATCTTTTATATCATCTAATGACAACAAAGGAAAACTTTTGGCCAATAAAATGTGCATAAGAAAATCAAAGTTGGCAAATTGCATCCTATTTCTGTATTTACCTCTATACTTTTAATGTCTTTACCTAAAATCTTTTCCTTAATATGAGTAGATAGTTTACATTATTTACATTGTTCGGATTGTTGTCCTCATTTTTATTTCTATATTCACAATGTTTCGGCCGCTGTACACTCCAGCCTTCTTCAGGTGATTGCTATTTCTAACTGAACCTTTTATTTTGTCCACTGGGGTAGATTGTTCTTGTTCTAGTTCTCAAGGACACATGCCCCAGTAGATAAAAGCATTGGTTGGATCCAGTGACTTGACCCAAAGAGTTGTGAGTTCAATACCTGGCTATGACAGTGGTGAACAAAAACTTGGAGAGCTGAGTTAAAGGGAAATAACTCCAACATCTGGAAGAGGCATAGCATGTGGAACTAGAAGAATCTACCCCAGTAGACGAAATACCTCATCTCAGAAATATAGACAGATATAGAAGTAGATAGATTTGACTATCATCCGATTCACACTCCTCCCTGGTCTTTTGAACAGGAGTAGAGGTTTATTGATTGTTTACTGTTTAGGATTGGGTTCCTGGTTCCTTCTAAAGTCAGCTGAGATCCTAATAGATACTACCATCTTGGGTCAATGTGTATCTGGGAACAACAGCAATTAAGAGGTGGTTCCACACTCCTCAAAACCTCCTGATCAGAGGCCTTGCTGCCAGATGTAGTTTATCGTCATACCTAGCACGTGATTTAACCTTTTAAATCTCTTACCTGATCAGAGCACCAATACCAGATAGAGTTGATGGTAAGTCCAATGATGCCTGGGCCTGGAATATCATCTGCATCAGGAGAATGGAAGAAATGCATGTAATCTTTTCGAGGATAGCCACATTGGGTGGTATTGTCCATTAGTGTTGTGTTGGGGATTGCGTATGGGTACTTCTCTACCATTGCTGTAAAGCCACCAACTTTTACGAAGCCTATAAATTTCAACAATAAGGATATTTACTCTTTAATTTCAAACTAGATTCAAAATTTGAAAATTAAGGAAAGAAACTTTATTGCACAAACATAAAATATAATGAACATAGAATAAAACACTTTTTAATTGCTACCTGACACAATTTCTCAAGCAAAAAAACAATATAATGCTGTCAAAATGAAGAATTTTCCACCATAAAATAACTAAACAATAATTACATGACAGTTATGGTGCATAATTTTATAACAATAATAATGGGAAGGTGTTATATTCCTTGCTAATAGGAATATATACTTGAAAAACATGGTGGATTGAGGCGAATGAAGAAAACAGTAACCAGCGAGTAAATTCAAGCTCTCCCAGCTGGTATTTCAAACTTGAGTCGTTCCTTCCTGAGTTCTGTCTCCAAATCACACTAACAGCCCGTTCTGTGTGTCAACCGTGAACGTCCCCTCAAGAACTCTCCGACTTGGAAAAAAAGTAGTTGTTTTTATAGTTGTTCATGTACCCATAATCCCTTGTGTCTTCCTGTGATCCCATAATTCATTGTCCATGTCCCATAATGCATTGCATCGTTGGAGCATAAAAATGCGATGCCAGTCCCCCTCATTCTTTTTTACGTTATTTGGCCGAGGATGGATTACGGCAGAGCGTAAGTGCTTTTTCTCTCCCTCATTTCAACTGCAGTAGCTTTACATGCTAAGCAAATTATTAAGCTCTTTTTTTTGCGGGACAAGGCAAGTCGCGACCAGTTGTGCTCGTTCCAGGTTCTGTTTCATGTCCGCCACATGGATAAAATAAATAAAGGTTTATTGTAAAAACCAGAACAATAAGAAATAAGGTAACAGTTATGCACACGATCATCACAAGTCAATCCAGTAGTGAGTGCTACTATTGGAAGGTTGGTTGTTCTCGAAGACAGAGAGTTCAACCAGCACAGCTGGAAAAGATTCCAGCTAGACTCCTGTTATCCGTTGCCTTATGAATACTTATAGGTAGTTACTACCTACAGTGTAGTCACTCATGAGGCTGACAGGTTGCTCCATTACATCAGAAACCAAGACAAATGAAAAGAAATCAAATCCTTTAAAGAAATATATACAGATATGAGACATTATTGTTGTATACTCACTCATAATCATAAGAAAAATGGCACCAGCCAACATTATGAAAGTCTGGAGGAAATCTGTCCAGATTACAGTTGACAAGCCACCTTTAAAATAAAAAAAATTAAATAAATATAGCAAATATATACAAGGAGGTACTGGAAAGTTTCCCAATAACCTTGAATCATTAAATGTATGCAATTCACTTATTCCCCCTACAGTAAAGGCAAAGATCTACATGATCTCAATGGGAAAACTGTTGGAAAAGGGAAGTTCCAGTCAGGCTGGTGTAACCAAGTTGGACCTTGGCAGACTGATGCAACCAGGTTTGTCAGATTTTGTCCATCTCAATTCTCTTTGAGCTGTGAGGGAGGCGCTTCTGGCCAAGTGGATGGGCTTCTCCTTCACAGCCATCTCTGCCACCGCCACAAGTAGGGAGAAAGGGAATAGGGAGAGAGGATAAGATCCCAATGTGAGAGGAAGCTGATGACAGTTAAACACAGTTGGCACATTGTTTCTGAAGTTTCTTCAAAAATTAAAATAAAATAAATTAAAAGAAAGTTTTTAAATCTTTAATATTTTGTTGTAAATTCTCAAGAAAATTCATAAATTCACTTTTATATGTTTGGGTTTTATTACAATTCTAATGATCACTTTAAAACAATAAACATTGCCAAAGGAGAAAACATTTTGATGCACTGTTTTTTTTTTTTGTTTTTTGTGGGTACAAAGATTAAACTTTGTCCTTTCTTTTTTCTACTCTGTTTCTGTTATTCATTTCCCTCTCTTTCATTCATAGAAATCACTTTTCTTTATTTTTCTCTATTACATTGATGTTTTCATATTTTTTTCATTCTTTTGTTCTATTTTTTTTGAGGCGGGGAGGAAGAGTCTGCACTATTATGAAGAGGTACTGTAGAAGAAAAGAGTACCTGATCTGTTATGTGATATCTGTCCTCTTATATGACAATGAATGCTAAATAATATCTTCAAAGATGAAGAGACTTGAAGCAACAGAAATGTGGTACTACAGAAGGATGCTGAAGATACCATGGACCGAACATGTGAGCAACAATAAGATTTTAGAGAAAATGGAAACAAAAAGGAAACTTATACTTATATATAAATTTCTGGGCCACATAATGAGAAAGGAGGACTTGGAAAATATGATACTCACAGGACAGATTGAGGGCAAGAGGGGCAGAGGAAAACAGTGCATAACATACTTAAGTAAATCGATGGCAGAACAGGGTTTAGGAGAAGTAACAAAAAGACAAAATTTATCAAGAGCTACAAAGGACAGGAAATTGTGGAGAGCCATGATCGCCTATGTTCTAAGGGGACATGGCAATTAAAGAAAAAGACTGAAGAGTTCTTGGCCTGAACTACTTCCTAACCATTGTATCTATCTTTCTTTGCCTTGACCAATCTCAAGTTTTGCACATCCGCACATCAAGAGCGCTTCTCCTGACTGAGAAAAACACTGATGTTAAATAGTTCTCCCAGTCCCAACCCCATGCTGACTATTGGCTAATACCTGCCCAGTATTGTTCATATGCAAATAGGCAGCATCACCTACTCTAAGTAGAAGGTCTTCTCGCAACAGCCCATTGTGGAAGGGAAGGTAACTCCTGGCGCTTATAGCACCACATACAACCAACTTAGAGTCTTTTATTGGGCTAACCTGATTCCGTTACACTCTCTGCTGATCTCTTGATCACAGCAACAACATGCAGAGGTGGGCATTTCCTTCTAGTGCTCCTTTGCATGGGAGGCACTACAACCTCATTGTTGTCACTACATGCAGGAGGTATTTCATCCTCAGCGTTGTTGCTATCCATCTCCACTGCAGCAGGAGGCGCATTGAAAATTCAGGAATCTATTTCCAACTCCCCACCACTGGTGGATGAATCATCAGTGCTACTTGCAGCAGAGAATTGATCCCAATGCAGGTCAGAGGTCATTAACATGATGCGGCATGCCATCAATCAAGACAGATTTTGGACTAATGTTCCCAGTGATCTTCTGCACTTTCTTTTTCTGATCAAACTTGACGCTAAAGTCTGGTTTAGTGAGTGCCGCACACAGGGATGGATTTTTGTCGAAAGACTCCACTGCACCCGAAGGAGTGATTCTTAATCCCCCCAGTTCTTTGATTGCATTCATCTCGATTAGAAGGTTGAAACCAAGTGGCTTTTCTCATGCCACCAGTATATCAATCTTGACAGGACTTGCACCTTGCAACCAGAAAGCAACGACTCCAATCCCACAATAGGCACTGGTCTCCCCCGTCTATCATTGTTACGCATACAGGTCCTTTCGTCCATGACTGGCATATCTCTCTGCTGGTTAAAGACAACGAACAACCAGTATCGAACAACACGATGATGGTTCTGCCGTCCACCTGGGCCCCAATCACAGTTAATGCTGGGGTGCAGAAGATACTGGCACTGACATGTCTCTTCACACGCTTTCTCGGACAGTTTTGAGATATATGGCCCACAGTATGGCAACAGTAACATCGCATTTTATTACATTGTCCTCACTCTTGAACCATGAAAGAGCCAACAACATTGACCGCACAGTAATGTTCAAAGAGCCCGAGGTCAATTTTGTCAAGCCTTTCTCTCTGATCACTTGACTTCTTCCTTTTCTCTTCTGGTGGTTTTGAAGTTTTTGGTTCTGATGGTGATGGAACATCACCAGTTGGTATGGTCTTGTATTTGTGTTTCAAATGATTTAGATTAAAGTCCAATGGCTTTCGGGTTTGTTTTGAGTTGGTCCTTGTATCTTCAAAGAGGACAACACCATGGTTTATACTCTGCAGTGAGCTCACTGAATATGACTTGACGTGGAAATCTTGACTCTTCCATTCTTGCTACATGTCCTGATGATCAAAGACAGTGTTTAATGATCAGTGATTCAATGTTTTCACTCTTTCCAGGACTTTGGTGTTGGTCACATAGTATTTCCATTAGATCTTCAAGAATGAACCAAGTATTTGCTGATGAAAGCGTTCTAATTTTTGGATATTGCAACAATATAGAGTCCAGGTTTCACAACAATATAGCAAAGTTGTAGTGACAACAGAATTATAGACCATAATTTTTGTTGTTAACTTCAGATCTTCGTTGTTGAAGACACATTGATTAGCTTTCCAACTGATAGTCATAATTGTGGGTAATCAAGTGACAAAATGGAAAAATTCCTCTGTGATATGTTTCATTCTTTGAAATGATTTCAGACTAAATAATGTATTTACTAAGGGAGTTGTATATATGTAGGGGAAGGAATGAAATATAACAAATACTGGTTATAGTTATACATTAAGAGAAATGCTGAAATTTAAATTTCTGATGTTCGATATGACTAGAAAACCCAACCCAGATGACCCCACTCGGTTTTCTACCACTTTTGTTTTTATCATTATTGTTTTTAATTATTCTATATTGCAATAACAATCATAAATATGAATGTTGGTTGTTATTTTAAGAAGTAAGGGGATACAAATGTAAAGATTTGAAATTAACAACTTTTTCTTTTGTTTTTATCACTGCTATTTTTAATTATCCTACATTGTAATAACAATAGTTTTGCTAAGAAAGGCAATATACTGTTCTAGAAATAATTGTGAAAATTCCTATTTGTTTTTTCTGATAAATCTTAATTCCTAAGTTAATAATTGAATAAGCTCATGGTGAGTTCTAAGACAATAAATAAATTCCCATATCACATCATTAAATATTTAAGCTTAATAACTTGTAGTCTGAATAAAAGAATGAATTAAAAATGGAATGTTGCTTACCTTGTGATGGAGGAGAAGAAGCAAAGGCAGGTGATTTCTTTTTTAGAGAGAGATTATTGCAAACTGGGGAAAAGGACAAGTGATGGGAAGGAAGAAAGAAACAATAAAACCCAACCCAAAATAGGAGTTGGGGATTTATTTTCGTTTCAGTGAACTTGACAAAACTAGTCAGAGAGAAAAAATAGGATATGGCGAGTGCACGTCAGTACAGATGCAAAAGATGTCTCAGACAGCAGGAGAGTTTGGTATGTCTAGCTAGATATGGACCTCTCTGCAAATGGTCAAGATCCGGGTCTTTGTAAGATGCCTCATGCCAAGAAAAGCTGGTGGAAAACAGCAGTCATCAGTTGGAAAGACATGGTGTCTTGTGAAGTCTTTCCCATGGGCATTTTGTTCCTCAATTTGTTGTGGTTTCCGAGGCAGTTATTTTTTTTGTTACTGCCTGTCTCTTTCCCATCCTTTTCCTATTATCCCCATAGTTGCTGTGAGAGCAATAGTTTAGATGTTTCCCCCAATTTCAACAGACTCTTTGCTTACACTACAACAAAGGCTGTACAATAAAGGTTGTAAGAGACACAGAGGAAGGAGGAGATTTGAGAATAAGGAGGGACAAGAGAGATCCTGGGAGAAGCAGAGGAGATTTGAACTACTAAGCCCCACTTACTTTGCATTGATACACCCACTCTCAGCATCTTTTTATTTTTTTTATTTTAAGCTTTTAAACCACATAGCTTTAACAAAATATTGCAATAACAATCATAAATTCAAATGCTGATCATTATTTAATGAAGTAAAGGGTTACAAATGAAAAGATTTGAAACTGGCAACTTTTTCCATTTCACTGAAACAGACGTTGAACACATGAATGTGTTATCGCCTCTTCTATATTCCACGTTTTCTTTCTTTCTTTAGTATCCTTGATATGTTTTGCCACACATTCAAAACATAACAGTCCATTATTTATAGGGTATTGGCAGGGTGTAATGGTCATGCTAAGGGAAGTACAAGCAGAATTATAATAAGATACTATCTTTTATTTTTCTTTCTTTATTTATTTCATTTTCTCACTGAAAGCAAGTCGCATCTCTGATATGTCTTTTCCATCTTTCTGCAAGATCATTATTTCTGAGGTATCGGCAAGGCATAATGGTTATGCTAAGGGAGTAAACCCTGAGGACAAATCTGAAGCTGGAGTCTCAAAGACAGTCCGCAAAAATTCAAATTCCAAGTTGGCATCTGGTGCATAATACACTTCATGGCTTGAACAAAGTCTTTATTCTTAGGTGGCAGTCTTTTCTAGAGACGGTGTCTCAATAAAAACATCTGGATGTAGGGATGGTGTCCCACATTTTGTATCAGTTACTGAAAGAACTATAGTTCCGACCAACTATAGGGAAGTCAAAAAATGATGATGATGATGATGATGAAGAAGGGAGGGACAGACATAAATATAATTATAAAGATGATCATGAATGTAAATTTACCATGGTTAAAATCCAAAATTATTCTGATATTGTTATGGTCCAAGGTTAGAACCAAGGAAGAATAACATGAACACAAGAGTAGAATAACAAAGATATATTACAACAGAAATATAGTACAAGAAGTTGAAGGTGTTTGTAATGACTGTCTGTCTGGTTTAGTGTGAACTAATATTGTCTCGACTCGTTACACCATTCATTCATTATACCTCGAGAGGCGCAGTATTTATAGTGTCAAGAAGAGTCCATTATCGTTATAGGTAAGTTCCCATAACAGATATATAGTGATCATACATCATATTTTACTATGATCATAGTTAAAAAGTAATTTCCAGAATGTTGTTGACAGCTGTTTGTCTAAAGAATTGGTTTGTATTAGGAAGGCAAACTTAGTGCAAATGTTAATGGGGAAAGTTCTTACCTGCAATTGTAAACACACAAGCCATTCCCAAGACAAGCATCAAAGATAAGTAAAGGTCCCATTTCAATGCTTGTTCAATGAACAGTGCTCCTGCGTAGAGATCAGCCTATAAAAACAAAACCAAACAAAGGGAAATGTAAATGGTTTTAACTTATTGTTTATATGAAGAACAAATATTTGTCCTTCCAATATAAATATAGTCAAATGAAAAAAAAAGGATAAGTGTTGGAGATATTATTTTTGATAAAACTAACAGTAACAGAAAATGTACTAGCAATACCAGTTTGTTCATATCTATTTAACTCCACAGATAGATAGATAGATAGATGAACATAATGAGAAAGATATGTGAGCATAATGAGACAGATAGATGAACATGATAGATAAATAGATAGATGAACATAATGAGAAAAGAATCTTTAGTTTGAATTTCCATTTCATCCAAGGAATCTCAAAAACTTAGGTGATTTTAAAGTGATATGTCAACAAAAGTAACATAAACATTGACATTAATTTTTGCATGAATTTAACTCAAAATGTTCCAAACCATCAATTAAGCATTGGATGCTTTTTATTGCTATATATTTAAAACTTTTGCATCTTACTTTGATGTATCTGTGAATAAATTTATGCTCAAGCAAACATTTCTTTATTTTTCTTATACATGTTAAGTATTTAAAATATTCAGCATTTTAAGCTGGTAGAAATAAGAAAAATTATTCTTATAAGAACTTATAAGCCTAATATGTTTAGGTATTGCTATATATGCTGACAAATATGCCTGCCATTAGTATGGTTGATGCTAGATGCCTTTTTCACCTCATGTTTTCCATTGACTTGAAGTGGAAGGACTATATCCAATCAATAGCTGCATCTACTTTAAGGAAAGTTGGGTCACTGTGTCATGCCAGAACATTTTTCTCATCAGAATCCATCTTGCACTTTTACAAATCTAACATTCAGCCATGCATTGAATACTGCTGCCATATCTGGCCTGATGCTCCTGCTGTACATCTAAAGATTGTTGACAAAATCCAAAGAAGTATCTGCAATGTAATTAATCCTGACCAGGCATCTTGACTTCAGTCACCTTTTCACTGAATTGACATTTCTTCCCTTGGTCTTTTCTCCAAATATTTTCATGGCAACAGCTCTGACAAGCTCTTTTCTCTGACTACATGTATTTAAGCATGATACTAGATTGGCATCTAGGTCCCACCCTTTTACTATTAAAATAGATGCAACTGCCACTTCTACTCCAACAGGTTCTTTTCTTGCACTTCCCACCCGTGGAACTCCCTTCCATGTATTTGCTTCTCTGATAATCACAATCTACAAAAATTTAAATGCAACATAAATCACTGTCTTCTTGAATACCATCCATTTGTCCTTTCCCCATGGATCAGAAGAAAGTTCAGTTGTATAATTGAGCTGTTAGATGTTACTAGTGAGTAATTCTCTAGTTTAGTACAATAACCTTTTAAAAGTTAAACTGTAGGCTGGTTAGAAAGGTAAATTAGTAGAAATAGTATGGGTTTCATGAAGACAATCACTTGCTAGTAGGCTATAAGATACTGAAATCAATGAACAGTTCCATGTTTTGATATATCTCTTTATGATGACATGTGAATTAGTCATACAAAATATACCCATATTAATTTTCCATACCTTGTATTCCTTGACCTATGAAAAGAAATGAACTGGCATCTAGTAGAATATTGGAGAGAGAGAGAATTAAAAACAAAAAAAATATCTGTGGCTATATGAGAGACAGATTTTTAAAAGTAGTGTTTATTTTATTTTATGGCATATCAACACCTCAATGGGTTATTTAATGTTGACAAGATTTTTAGGATTCGTTTGTATAAACAGAATAAGTATTCTTTGTAAGAAATCAATTTGTAGATCAGGTTTTATTGACATATTTTTGTAAAGAGGATTTCTGTCAAGAGTATTGCTGGTAATATTTTTTTTAAAATGTGTAGCTGGTATTTTTACTATAAAAATCTATTTGTATACGTTCATAGTGTTTTAACTATTTTCCCATAGCAGGAACCCTAACAGGTGCTTTCACCTTGGGCCAAGGTGGACCTGGGAACAAAAGCAATTAACAGGTAGTTCCACACTCCTCAAAACCTTTGGATTAGAGGCCTTGCTGCCAGATGTAGTTAATAGTCATACTCAGGACAAAAAAGTATTGTCAATGTTTGGCTGTTACTATATTGTGTAAAGACTTTTTTCATAATCTTTTCATATAATTGTTTGATATCACAAAAAGCAAATATCAAATGAATTCATGAGTTCAATGCAAAAGAAAATAGAAATAAGTGTTGCATTCTTTGCGAGTTACTTTGGTATAATCAGGACTCAAAATGGAAATTTCAGTTTCATTTTTTTTTATAGGAGTAGATAGATTTGCCTATCATCCTGTAGAGATAGAGAAGGCTCTCATCTCCCTTTGGTGGAGGTGAGTCATGTGGGTAACGTGACGGTTGCTCAATGACATCACTTCATACAGGGATTAAAAAGGCAGTCAAATTCAGTTTGTTTTGCAGTAGCCAAAGCAAAAAGTTGCTTTCTTTAGTCCAGGCCTGGGCAGAGGCTAAATGGTGCCATTAACCTCTGGGAATATATCTTTCCCAGATACAGAATAAAACTCCAGTTTGCAGAAAAAAAACAAGACTTGCTGTTTTCCGTTCATGGAGTACATCCTCACCTTTGTTATAGATGAAGCCAGCCCATTTGAATCTGAAGTCTCAAACAGAGTATATATATATATATATATATATATATATATATATATATATATATATAACATTTGAAGTCAACACTCAGAGGTGACAGACTGTTTCCTGCTAAACGCAATCATCATGGTTATCATCTTTGTTCACCGCATGATGAGGTTTAAGCATCAAAGCAAATATGTATCTTTGTAGTGATTACTTGTTTGTTCATATATATATATATATATATATATATATATATATATATATATGATGATGATGATAGACTCTACCATCATTTTTGACACATGAGTGTCTTTCAGTTCAGTTTTTATGTGTATGAGACAACCCTGCATGGTATTTGTAAACAAATACACATGAAGGGTTGACATGGGTTCATGTATCAACCCGAGATTTAGTGTTAATTCTTAATTCCTTCAGATGGTTGAGATGATTCTTTTCAAAAAGTTAGTTATACTTTGGTAGAAGGTATTTCTCCAGTTTGCTCGGTTTTCAATAGCAAGCTTGAATTCCTCTATAGGGATGTTTGTCCTAATATATATATATTAGGACCTTGAATAAGTTCTCACTGTTTTACAACAAATGGCATTCCCAGCACTGCGTGTGTGTAGTTTCAGATGGCAACACATCTATAAAGAAGTACTATAAGCAAGCTTGAAATTCAGTGTATATCATTTTGCCAAAGTGTAAACAACTTTAATTTCATAGCATTAAACATGTCAGATTTTGTGCCAAAGAAATTGTATTTGTGGGGAATTTTACTGCACTACTTTATTCAAAAGAAATCCGCAGCAGAAGCACTCAGAATTTTTGTTGAGACTTATGGCGACCATGCTCTGATGGAAACAACATACAAAGATTGGTTTAGACGCTCCAAAAATAATGATTTTGATGTTGAAGATAAAGAACATTCTGGCACATCCAAAAAGTTTGAAGGCAAAGAATTGGAGGTATTACTTCACAAAAAGTCATGTCAAGTGCAAGCTGAACTTGCAGAATCATTAGGAGTTGATTATACAACAGTTTTGAAACATCTGAAAGAATGATTCAAAAGCAAGGACATCTGGTGCTATATAAGTTGAAACCGTCAAAGTGATTTTGTAACATGACATGTTGCAAAATGGGTGAAAACCTCCTTGGGAAAATTTAAATGGGAGGTCCTAACCCATCCACCATATTCACAGATATTGTTCTGTCTGATTATCACTTGTTCCAATCAATAGCACATGGCTTGACTGAGTAGCACTTGCATTCTCATGAAGAGGCCAAAAAATGGGTCAACTTGTGGTTAGCTTCAAGATGTGTCATTTTTCCGACGTGGAATTCAAATGCTCAAATGCTGTCAAAAAGATAGGAAAACATAGTGGCTAGTGATAAACAATAATTTAAGTGACATGTTTCTTACTAATTTTTGTAAATAAAACATTACTTTTCATGAAAAATCAGCAAGTACTTATTCAAGGTCCTTATATATATATATATATATATATATATATATATATATACAGTTTTGTGTATGTGTTAGTGATATAAAATAAAAGTCTCTCTAAGAACAAAGCAGGTTTGTCGTTCCTTTTCCTTTTAGCCATCCCATACTGTCCCTGAACTATGATGTTATTATATCATGGATAAAATAATGACCAAAACAGGGTAAACGTAAATGCGAGAATAAATATTTCTTCCATAGCTCTCTCCACACACAACTCTTGCCACAGAAGACTCGTACCAGCCCCAGCAGTTTTCTTGTTCCTCCTGTTGAAACAAGCAGAGAACATCTACCCAAGAACTTTGTTAAATGGGAAAGCCAACTTTTTTTCCCCTACAAAATATCACTTTTTTGCACTCTTTTCCAACTACAAATAAATGCTGTTAAACAGTTATTTCAAGCCTTGGGTCTTGCTCATCCCACTCTCACTGCTGCACAATACACACATACACATGCCATCAGGAAAAATTCCTAGAAGATAGATAACTCCAAAATTAATAACTACTAATTATAGTCATTTCTTTTAATGAGAAAATAAGAGGAATAAATAGGAAAGAATCCTTGACCCATCTGCATTTTCTTCTATCAGCCAGTGGCATACCAGTATTAACAATAATAAGTTTAGTTATAAATAATTATGACATAAAATCTATTAATAAGAAATAGACTGTCATTGAATTGAGGCCACTAAAGGTAGCAATTTAACACAAACTAACATTTTCCCCAACTTAGAATTAACTATTAATGTTTCACAAGCTGTTTATCTATCTCCATTAGTAAACTCACTCTGTATAATTTATGTAAGACTATAAATGATTAAAATAGATATAACACTTAATAATAAATTTATGCAACCATATACAGTTAAGCATTGGAAAATCTCAACAACTGTAGTTGTGATTTTATTTCCATAATAAATTTTTTAAAAATACTTTCATGGTAATTGTTCTGATGAAACTGCTCTTTATTAATCTTTGAAGAGAACACTTCCTGCCTTCATCAGCATGGCTGATGCTAACTTCCAGGAGAGTGATCCATTGCGTCTTCCCGTGTTAATGTTTTCCACTGATATGAAATAGAAATATTATATTGTATCAATTGATAGGTCGGCTGCTAGGAAAATTGGTTCTCTATATTGTACTAGACAATTTTTATCACCCAAATCTACCTTACATATTTATAAGTCTACCATCAGTCCAGACTTTGAATATTACTACCACATCTGATTTGGTGCTTCTGCTATATATTTAGGGTATACTTGATAAAATCCAAAGAAGTATCTACAAAGTTATTGGTCCTGACCTGGTATCTTAGCTTCAGTCACTTTCCCACCATCATAATGTAGCTTCCCTGTGCTTTTTCTAAAAATGCTTTCATAGTATTTTAAAAAATCTTTATAAATTTAAGCGCAGTAGTAGATTGGCAGAAAGGTCTCATCATTTCACACTTCTTGCTTCTGAAACTCTCTTAGAAACCTTATGTCAGAGTAGATGATTACTTGCTAGTACCTCCCAATTCTATTATCCTTTTTCATAGTCTGTTCCAGTTGATCCTTATAGTGACACATCAGGCAGCCATGGGGGACTTTGGCCTGTTTCTGAGTTCATAATAATAGAATTGATACGAGAGTCTACTGCTGAGTACATAGACTGTCTATTGATGATAGTATTTGATCACAGGTGATTTTGAAGTTGGTAACAGACTGCAGCATTTCTCCATCTGAATGAGTCGAGATAATCAGGGAGATAAATGAAAGGTACAGAGATAATCAGGGAGATTAATGAACAGTATAGAGATAATCAGGGAGATTAATGAACAGTATAGAGATAATCAGGGAGATTAATGAACAGTATAGAGATAATCAGGGAGATTAATGAAATGTGTAGAAAGTATGCATCATTCTATGTTTCAAAAAGTACTGTACACAGTAATATGTAACACTTTTTCTAATCAAGTCTTTCTGCAAATATTTTTTGCATAAAATTTCTTATATTTTTTTTATGTCTTTTTTTAATCTTTTTTCCCCCATTTGCTAAATATAGTAAGACTGCCAAAAAAAAAAAAAAAAAAAAAAAAAGCAAATGGGTGGGGAATACTGTTGGGAGGATAATTAAAATATTTCCTTCATAGGCATATTGCATACTTGAGATAAAATATTATTTTCATACTGAAACAATCAAAAAATATAAAAGATTATATAAAGAAGAGGTTAATATCATTTAGCTGTGTCTCATCTGTATTCAGTTGGATCCCTGGTAAGATGAAGCGACCTAGCCATCTCTTGCAGTGGAGCAGCCATGACAGGATCAGAATACAGATCCCTTAATAATTGCTTCAATTTGCTCAAAGATCATTTGACTAACAATAACCAAAATTCAGAGAGGTGAAAATGTTTGTGATAAATGATCAATAAATAGGCGTCTGTCTGCATAGTAACAAGAATAAATCTTCAGAAATGCTCAAAAGAAAAGGAGAAATAAGTTGTATAAAAGATACGATACTCACTGAAATTTTGGTGAATATGTAGACCATGAGTGTTAAGAAGGCCATGCAAATCTGTATGCGTCGTCCTCCAAACCGAAGCTTTAGATATTCAGGCATTGTGTACACCTTTATTTGAAAAATATTAAAAGGAAAAGAAAAAAAAAAAAAAAAAAAAGAAGAAAAAAAACAAAATATGGAATTATAGATTTAACATTCTTGTCAGTTAAAACCAATGAGTTGAAAGTATTAGATGTCAGATAATGGCAAATTTACAACATGAAATTGAAATATGACAATCAAAGAAAATACATTAGACCAGTGATTTTTATTGTGGCTGTTAATGTACCCTTGGAGGCATTATGAATTCTCAAGGTAGCAGTAAGCATTCAAGGGGAGTATGGTGGGAAATGATACAATATTAACAAAATCATTGAATCCTTTGAACCTAGATTCAATCTTTCATATATGGATTTGTTCAATTTTTTTGCTAATTATTTTACATTTTTACTCATATTTTAGACATTTTGATGTAAATGCATTACTTGATAGAGAAAAAAATCTGTGTGTCAAAGTTCAACCATTTTGATGATCCAAAATGGTGACTATTATTTAGCTTTCCCATCATAACTTATTTCCAGTGATCAGTGCTGCTATCATGCAACAAAATGTAAACATGTGACATTTAATTCTGCTCCATTTTTTCTGGACAATCTTGGAAGGTGGGGGGATGACATTCTGATATAAGGTGAAAAGGGTGCCTTGGACAAAAAAACACTGAGCTACAAAATTTAAATTGGAATTATATGTAATTATTTTAAATATTTATTTAGTAATATTTTTAACCATATAAATATTTAATTTTTTTTTTTTTTTACACTATAGCACATCATTGTGTTTTGTTGCTGGGCACTTGATTTTAAAATCATGATACATTAATCACTGATTAAATTTTACTATTATCACTAATCTGATACCAAAAAAAAAAAAAAATCATTTAAAAGAAATCATTAATCAATAGAATTAAATCATACTCTATCTTGCTGTATGATGAATATCAAAAACAATTAAAACATAAAAATACATCATTTAAAAGTATAATATTTATTTATACAATGAAGTCATGAGATATACACTAAAGGCAAAAAGTTTAGGGCAACTCTATATCGCTTAAAAAAAAAACAAAAAAAAAAACACCTTAATATTATTTTTTAAAGTAAATGATAAAATTTCAGTAGCTAGTATATTTGCTTTTATTTTTCATTCTTTCACCTGATTCCATTTACTACCAAAAAATTCAAATTGGCTTCAGTCATTTTCCAACTGCCATAACAGTTTCCCTGCACCTTTTCTATACTTTCATAGTAATTATTATGATGAACTCTCCTCTATAGTACTTAGACTTTATGAATTCAAGCACAGTAGCATATTGACAACAAAGTCTCATCATTTTATAGTTGAAGTGGCTAGATGTAGCTATAAGTTCTATCCTAACAGTTTCTTATCTTGCACTTCTTGCTTGTGGAACTTTCTTCCAGCTTCTTGCTTTTCAGTCAACAACAATTAAAAATTTCAAAAAGAAATTAGTTATATTTCTGTGATTTAACAATAACTGCTCATATGTATTTTTCAATAAGAGCTGTTTACAAACCATTTACTCCCATCTCAATAGTAAGGCTGATCAGTTCAACAAGGCCAAAATGTCAGCTGATGACCAAAACAATCTCATCTGTTGTTAACTGGGACAAAAGATGGCTTGTTAATTTCAATGCCTTGGTAGTTTCATAGTTACAGAAAATCTGACACAGAAACTCATTGCACCTTCTTGGGCTAACATTGTTATAGTGAAACACACCTATTCTATTGTTAATAGACTCTCCCACCTATAATAAGTAATAGTAGTAATAGTAACGAGTAATAGCAGTCGCTCAGGGAGTTGGTCAGTCAGTCGATGCCGGACGACCATTAGTCAGATATTAAACTATCAGCCACCACTACTAGATTTCTCTGCGTCATACCTATTATATCAAGTTCCTAACGTTTTGTACGTCGAACCTGTTTTAGGACCGACTTAGTGAAATACAAGCCTCCACTGTGAAACTACTCTACAACACATTCTCGGCTGACATGAAGTGGAAAGATTATATTGATTCCATTGCTAGGTCAACTGCTAAGAAAATTGGTTCAATGTGTCATACAAGACAAATCTTTCCAGAATCTATCATATATATCTATATGTCTACTATTTGCCCATGCTCAGAATATTGGTGTCACATATGATCTGGTACCTCTGCTATTTACCTTGAGCTCCTTGATTAAATCCAAAGAATTAGCAATATTATCAGTCTTGATCTGGCATCTTAGCTTCAGTCATATTCCCACTACTGCCTCTCTGTGACTTTTCTATAAATACTAGTAATTGTTTGGATGAGCTCTTCAATATGATACCTAGACTTTTTGAATTTAAGCACAGTACTAGACTGGTATCAAGATTTCATCAATTTACAGTTGAGCTGGTTAAATATAGCCATAAATTCTATGCTAATAGTTTCTTTTCTTGCACTTCTTACTTGTGGAACTCCCTTCCAGCTCTATGCTTTCCAGCCAACTTTAATCTCCTAAAATTTAAATGCAATGTCAATAGCTATCTACTGTCCTCCTGATTACTCTTTTTTTCTTCCTGCTTGTTTGTTTCTGTTCCTAATTCTTCCACACCCATTAAGTGTCTTTACTGCCTTGCTTGGAGTAAAATCAATTAAAAAAAAAAAATTAAGCTATATTAAGCTTAAATTTGTTATAAATACCTCATTGCTATAAATAACATTTTTTTTTTTTAAATCAAGCCTTACTTTTCAAAAGTAGAAATTTTGTTGACAGTAAAAATTAATTTGTCAAGTCAATAAATGTTATCTTTGGTGGTTAAAGAGTTTTAAATGAAAAATAAGACAAACAAAAATCATAAACAATTATGATATCACATCACATTCATACCACATTATACAGGGTGTTGCAGAAATACCTCCCATGTAAGAGGGTGCTTCCCTGATCATTACAATCTTAACCTGTTCAAGTCTAGGGTTGCCCATGCTCAGAATATATAACTGTTATGTTCCCACGCATATTTGCATAACCTGTGCCTCTTATTCTGTAATCATCTAGCTTGAGTGGCTCTCGGGCCTTGTGAAGGGTGAATATCAAAAAGAAAATACCTCCCAGACATTAGTGACAATGGTGTCTTCATCTTGCTAATGTCTTACCATTATGTAGGAGGTATTTCTGCAACAACCTGTATGATATGGTGGAAACTGAGAATACAGAAAGGTAATATTTTTTCTTGAAAATGCTGAAATAATATTACTTGTGTATCAAACATTTTGTGCTGAAAAATACAAGAAGATTTTATAAATAGAAAATGGCAGGAAATGTTTCTTTCTGTTTGTTTACAAACAACCTGTAGTAATTAACAATACAAATTCATCATCAGCAGCAGCTGTTTCATTTTTACCTTCACCAGCAGAGTAGCTTTTATGGAATTCATGATAAAAATCAAAAACTTACCCCTGCTGACAAATAGACAGGTAGGAATATATATCCCAGTAAAAGCAGAATAAACATGGCCTGCAAAACATGAAGTAAGAAACATGAATGATAAACCACTCATGCTGCTTGTGAAATTAAAATCATTTTCTTTGAATTTTTGTTAATTGGGATTATTGGTTTAATTTTGTGTGTTATAATTCAGGTAACAAGAGGAGGCAGAGGCATAAAAAGCAAGAGTAGACTGTACTGTTGATTGGGGAGTAACTTAGATGTTGAAGTAAGTTTCCCAGCTTGTGACAAGGAGAGTTTCTTTGCTGATGACCAACTTCTTTTCCAGACTTTGAAGAAAGCCAACATTTCACAGAGATCAACAGATATTGTAGAAATCTCAAGTAGCCTGAAGGTATAGAAATACAAATCGACTGTAGAATTGTTGATATAATTCACTTTGTTGTTATAAGTCCGTACCAAATGGCTTTCTTTTACTGTCTGTTTTTTTTTTGTTTTTGTTTTTTCATGTTGATTCCTAGGTTTTCTGGAATTGTCCTGGGAGAAGGAAAGAAATGCATTTTGTAAGGGGAATGAAACAATCAATTCAGAGAGCTGCAGAAAGAAGCATGGCAAACATGAATGCATTGATGAGGAGTTTTGGATGAAACAAAATTTGATTTGATTTGTTTAACAGCATATCAACTCCTTATGGGTCATTTAATGCCGAAATTTAATTTTGGATGAAGCGAGAGCGAGTGAGAATTAAGAAAAGTGTGCCTGTCTTTAATTTTGGAAAAAGAAAAACTATGTTGTTTTGAAACCAAAACATTCATTTAGCCACCAGAGAGAACCTTTTCTTCCATGGCAGACATACCTTCTTGGCCTCACATTTTCAACTGACTTGAAATGGAGCAACTACATCAAAATCAATAGCTGCATCTATTGCAAGGAAAGTAGGGTCAGTGTCATACCAGAAACTTTTTGTCAGAATCCATCTTGTGCAGTCACTTTCTCACCAACATATCTTCCCTTTGTCTTTTCAACAAATGTTTTTATGGCAACTGCTCTTATTAACTTTTTTCCCTGGTGTCCCAAATACATGAATTTAAGTGTGCTACTAGATCGGCATCTAGTCCCCACCCTTTTACTGTTGAAATAGCTAAACGCAACTGCCACTTGTATTCCAACAGCTTCTTTGCTTTCCTGATAAATACAATCTTCAAAAATTTAAAGGCAACATCAATTACCATCTTCTGTCTTCCTGAATCCCGTCCATCTTTTGTCTTTTCCTCAGTCCTCCCTATTCTCGGTCTTCTTTTTCATTTTCACTGCCTGTAGTTCCTTGTGTACTAGTGGCATTCCCATCTTGCATGTGGTAAAATGATTAAAAAAAAACCCAAAAAACTCCAATTTAGTTTTTCTTACGTCTTATATTTATAGCTTTTTACAGGTGATACGGATGGCATAGATGTTATATCTTTCAATCAATTTTTCTCACTGCAATTTATTTCAATTTAGTATTATTTTAAGCAGTATGCCTCTTGTATGCTCAGTATAGACTAAACTAATATTTCTGCAATGATCTACATCAGTGCTGTTCAGCATGCAGTCTGCAAGTCACATGAAGACCACAGAGCAATTTTGTGCATACCATAATCAAGGTTGACTAGAAATGACATCCTTCACTTTGAATGGAAGTCTTACTGTCATATCACGTTCAAACACTGGTTCTTGTATGATCTCATATCATCATCATTATGCTTTGCTATGGAGCCATAATTAGTAAACCAGCCTCACAGACCATTACTACTGTAGTGAGTTCAATCCTCATTGAGTACTCCATATGATCACCAAAGTTAAGCAATGTTGAGCCTAGTCAGTACCTAGATGAGTGACTGCTTCGGAATACCAGATGCTGTAAGCATGGATGTGCAGGTGGCGTAATGGATAATGACTTGAAATTAGAAAGCCAAGTTCCAATTACATTCAGGTTTGTTATATTAACTTACACACAAATACCCTCGGGAAAGGTATGAATCCATCTCTTCTCCACCCAGCTATAGGTTAATTAGTATAATTCGTATCAGTAAAAATCATTATTATCTCCCAAGAATTACAATCTAAAATATTTTTTGGCTTTAAATAATCTGCAAATGGTTGATAAGCCATAAAAAAACAAATCAATCAATTTTCAGTGAAAGTCAAAAAAATGTTGGCATAGTTTAAAATTAATTACCCTGCATTCCTGGTTTGCTTTCCATCATTGGCTACACCAAATTTTATGTCCTCAATTTCTTGTAGGTTTAAACTGGAATTTCACTTGTGAAAAGGGATTTTCAATCATGTAGAAGAGGAAAGTACTAATACAGGATATAATAGACCAATGGATATCCTCTGGTCAGATTTGACTGATGAACATATAGACCAGAGGTGGCCAAACTTACTTAAGATTAGAGCCACATCCAATAAAATTCAGATGTTTGTGAGCTGCAAAACATCAACAAAATTTACACATGTTTTTGATACCTACACATTAACACTAAACCTACATCTTAATCCAATGGCATCTCAATTCATACACAGTAAATAATTATAAATCTTGAAATTTTTCTTATTTACCTTTTATATGAACTGTGATGAAAAAAGGAGCTCAGTCAACATATTTCCACGAGCTGCATATATCAAAAGGTCATAGAGAGACATGTAGCTCATGAGTGGCAGTTTGACTACCCCTGATATATACCAACAAACATGTTAAGGAAATAATGTCTCCTGTTATGCCCAGAACAATATGACTTTGGACTGTTTATATAGAAAAATACATTCTCAGATTTCAACTCTGTATAATTAATTAACACACAATCACTTATAGGTTAATATATAGTTAATTAGCAAATATAATGTAGATACAAGTGTGGCATGCCTTATAGATGCAGTAGACAACAGGTGAGGTGGAATGATTGAAAGACAATCAAAGATTTAGAAGCAGTCACAAAAAAATTCATATGCCAAAAATAAATATGGTTTCAAAATTTAAAATACTATTATGGATGACTTATAATTGCATGCATGAGTCCCAGTATAAATATTTATAAATAATTATTGACCAATTTTATCAGTGTGATATTTTTGCATTATATCAAGTATTAAGAATATTGTAACTAGGGTCTCTAAATTAGAAGAGAGAGTTATCAATAATAATGTTCTGACTTCGAATCCACAGTTATCTCCCTTTAACCTTCTCTCCATTTTTTTTTATTATTAAATGTACTTTTTATCACATAAAATTTGGTGAGGCAAGAGCAAATTTTAATTCCGAAAATGCAGCCCAGAGAAAAAAAAGTTTGGGAACCACTGATATACACACTTAATTAGAAATGTATGATCACATAAGTTTACAGTCCAACAAACCAAATGAAAAAAAAATGTTTGATTGGTGAACAAGAAGACTTGATGAGCTCAGCAACAAGTTAACCATGGCCAGAAATTAAAGATAAATTACTTTATTTTATCAAGTTTGTAGGAACTGAATGAAAAAAATTTGAAATGGGGAAATCAAAAAAAAAAAAAAAAAAAAAAAAAAAGCAATTTGCTTTTAACAGAGTTGGTTATTTATTTAAAGGAAAAAGGAAGGTGTGCTAGGATCCTTACTTGGTGCCTGTGGCAATCCCCGCAAAGAGAAGTGCTGATGGGGCATAAGTAATTTTCATTCCCAGTCCTTATACAAGTAGACTACGAACCAACTTTAAATTCTACCTTGTGGGTGTACAACTGAATACCTACTTGTGCACACACACACACACACACACACAAAGAAAAGGTGCAATCAAAAAATTGGGGGAAACTGAACAGTGTGCAAATCAAATATAGTACAAACTTTTGATGCTACCCTTTGTGATCAATGTTTTTCAAGAAAATAGTGGAAACTAAGTGTTAGTATAAGTCATGTTTTTAAAAAGTCCCCAAACTTTTGATCATACACCTGCACACACAAAATTGATTTTAAAAAGGAACCATAGTTGCTTTGAGAAAGAGAGTTGGGGTAATAAAAAATAAAAATCTCCAAAAACACAAAACTATCTAATGAAAGGCTGAAAGAAATTGAAAATATGAATAGATAGTTCAGAATTTCCAATGCAAAGAAGTTAATTTATTCATTTGATATCTTTGCAAATTTTGTTTTTTATGATTGTACAGTACCATTATACATCAGTTGTTATAGTTGAAATTATTTTGCTTTACCAACAGAGGTTAATTTACTTCTATAGCTGAAGATAAATCTGATGGAACCAATTGACTGCACTTGTTTTGCATGACTAAAACCCAGACTTCTTCAAGAATTGACTCATTGGCACATATGGACATTTGTCTTTGGGTTCTGCAGTAGAGCATAACAACAGTGGAGAAAACTTAATTGTTTTATAATTAATGACATTTTATTTGGAAATTTCTTAAAGTAACAATATGTCTGGTTCAGAATTTCTTCAAATAAATTTAAGATAAACTCAACTTTAATTTATGAATAGTTTCCCTCCCAAATAAATTAATTAACTAGAAAAAAAAAATGAAAATATTCGCTAAGTGTTTAAATGGAGTTGGGTGAGGGGTTGCAACATACCGTAAATTGCGACATACAAGTCAAAATTCTGAGTTATGCCTATACTTACTGTATTGGTTGACCCCCCCCCAACATATGGTAAGCTACCAGTGAGCCAAAACTGTGACCCAAATAGATTGTTTGGGGCTTGAAAACTTGACTTCTATGCCAGTTTATGGCAAACATATGTGATCATATATTCTGGATAAAGATTAGACTAACATTTACTGTATTTTCTTGTGTATAATATGACTTGATTATAATACGAGCCAGTGTTTCTGAAACTGAAAACAGGGAGTAAATGACTTCCTTCTACCCTACTTCAAATAAAAGGTTAAGAAGGAAAACCTGTCAATACTGGAAAGAGCGATAACAGCTACTAGACTTGAGAAACCTGAAAAATTGTTTTAAAAGAAAGATTTTATAAATTTCAACCAAAAACAGTACTGACTGCTCAGTCAATGAATACCAAATGTTTCCTTGTAGGGAAATGGCTAATATTACCATTACCATTGAGTATAATATGACACTGTAATACAGCAATCCCTATATAAATTTTTTTTTTAAAAGGTATTTTATTATCCATCAAAATCTCAATATCATTCATATATTTCACTAAAATATTTAATCTTTCACAATATAGAAATAAACTGAATATTTCTTCTAATTTCCATTTCAAAACTTATTTTCAAATTTTCAGTGAAAACTGATTTTGTTGTAACAATGTTATAAAAACATGACAGGTCTTGTACACTCCCTTTATTCATTTTTTTTTTTTTTTTTTTAATCAATTTCAGTAAATTTCCTGTCTGAGACAAAAGATGTTGAATTATGCTGATTCCCAAAGAACAAATATTGCCAATATATCAAATACCTTTTTGTAAACTTTGTGTTTTAGTAACTACTAGACAATTACCCTGTGCCTTGCTGCATGTCACACAATTTTTTTTTAGAAAATATTGTTATAGTTTGTGGAGAAAAATGAGACATTTCAATATAATTCAATGATCTTGTCAATGTGACCTCCATCTTCTGGCTTTTTCCTTTGATATTTTGGTTAGGAATCATTCCCTTGTTCAAATTTAAATTTAATTTAAATCAAAGGGAAAAAAATTTCAGTGTTTGCAAAAACAGCTTGATCTGACCCATTTGATATGTATTTGATGCAATACTTGATTGAATGAATTGATGAGTAGATTTCAATATTGATATCACAGTTGAATTGTTGCAACAAATATGTATTGGAAGGCACTACCCACTGATTGGTGATTTCTTGCACAACTTGACATCCATATTGTCTCATTTTGATCTTGGTGATGCGACCTCCATATTTTGGTTTTCTTCTTTTATATTTTGGATAGGAGTCATTCCCTTGTTCAAATTTGAATTTAATTTACATCAAAGGGAAAAAAAAATTCAGTGGGGTGTTTGTGCCCTGTGCAGAGCCTCTTTGATCAAAATGAAATATACTTATCCAAGTACCATGGGTAATATAATTTCAAAATATGATTATGGGGGTCTATCTCCAAAACCCTAGGAGGAGTTCAATAACAAACAGACAGACAGAGACTACAACTTTATATGTATATACTAGCTGTAGAACCCATCTTTGACTGGGTGTTTCATTACTGGGAATTTTTGCTGTTCAATTGAAGCAGTTTAAGTTTAAAGTCAGCCCACCTGAAAATCAATATTAGTAACAACATTTGGGTGCAACTGAGGCACATCCTCAAATGGGGGGTTAACAATTTGAATGAGAGGTGGCCCTGAAAAGGTAACTATAATAAATAATATTACTGTAATAATTTAAACTATTTATTTTTATTAAACTTTTTACGAAAGATATATATCCAAGAAAAGATAGTAAAATATTGCTGAGAGTTATAATGGACAGGAAGTAGTGGAGAGCCATTGTCAAAAACACTTTGAACTCACAACTAGCACTGAAGAATTATCTATCAAACAAAAAAAATTTAATTGAAATCGGATAAAAACTGTGGAAATGCATAAACAACATCTGATCACACACATACATACACACACACTTTGAGAATTATAGATATAGATAGATTGTGCTAACTGATAGTATTTGCAATCTTGCTCTTTCAAATAAGAGTTTTTTAAGCTGAGTAAAAATTTCTGAAAGCATGTACTTGTGTATAATATGACCCCCTTTATTTGTCTTTAATTTTTGTTCAAAATTTCTCATATTATGCACAAGAAAATACGGTGTGTAAAATTGAGCATGAGATACTGC
Organism: Acanthosepion pharaonis; assembly: GCA_903632075.3. Classification (NCBI taxonomy): domain Eukaryota; kingdom Metazoa; phylum Mollusca; class Cephalopoda; order Sepiida; family Sepiidae; genus Acanthosepion; species Acanthosepion pharaonis. The sequence continues at coordinate 1,621,648 of CAHIKZ030005408.1, read as the reverse complement.
CCATTCTAATATGTAGGACAAAGACATTGAATTTTACTCCACTTATGTTAATTTGCTCTATGTTAATCTATATAAGTTCATTTATTTCATTATTATTCCTAAAATTCTAACATATATTTTATGCAGTCTGCTTGAAATATTATATATTCAAAGTAAAGTACTTCAATGTTTATTGATAATACAAAGTATTTTAACATTATCACATTAATTATCTGGCTATTTTTACACATGTCCTGGGAAAAATTGTGATATTTGATAAAATGGTATGCTATGGTGTAAAAAAAAAAAAGAAAAAAAAAAAAGAGACATTTTTTTGAAAATATGGAGCAAGTTAATCAGGGCAGCAAAAAGACTTAACTTCAGTTGAGCATGAAATAACCAGTGTGTGTTTCATGTTTTTATTTCAGGCTTGTCTCAGGTTTCCTTTAATGTTTTTGATAGGTGTCAAAATTAGAAGTCAGAACATTTTTGCCACCACCAGCAAAATTTAATTCCAAAAACTGGGCATGGAAAAATATGTGTAGTGGGAAGTTTTATTAATGCCTAACCTTTTTCCATAAAAAATGAAAAGCATGTATATAAGCTTATGGATACGATAGGCAATATTTCTAACAAAAAAATAAATAAATAAATAAATAAATATAAAAAAATATATAAAAAAAAAATATAATTAAATAAAAAAATTATACAAACATGCAAATATAAACAATGAACAATTCTTTCAACAACTTTACAAAGTAATGGAAACTTGGCACATAAAATACATAAATATAATGTAAGCAAATTGAATTAGTATATACGGGAATGAAACAAATACATCGACATCTAGATCTTTTGGCAAAGCTGATTCTAAACATTTAATAATTCTTTATTTAGAAGTTCTTTTCCATTTATGCAGAACAGATTCATTTTGATGGAAAGTTAGTGTAGCAGAAAACAATGCACACACATTAAAATGGAAAAAAAAAAAAAAAAAAAAATCAAAAAATGTTTTGTTATGGTTTGAATAAAAGATTAGCAAATGTGATTTTTGGCAAACTTGGACTTTCATACCTGCAAAAATATGTAATATCAAAAGAACGGTTTTTCCATTGATACTTATTTTAATTATCCTGTCGGTAGTGCCACATTTTTTAAAAATGACCAGAAGAAAGCTTACCCAGTGATTGTTGTAAAATTGATTCAGGATATAAAAAAGCTTTGAAGCAGCAAAAAAGCAATATGCCATGTCAGCAAACAGTTGAATTGATTGTTCGACTGGGCTGTGACTGTTCCCAGCTGTTGTCGAACTCTCTGCCTTTGGCAGAGAGGAACCTGGATGAGGCTTTGCCGAAGGGCAAAGTTTCGCCTGGGGAGGTAGACAGACCCTGAACCCATTTATGTGGGTTCTAAGGGAATATTTTTGGCTGAGCCTATGGGCTCAGAAAACTCACGGTAAACTCGGCCTTGTGCTACATACATCCTTCGTGGGGGAATTGTTAAATATTAACAAGCCAGTCCACAACTCCAGCCATTTAGCAGCAGAAGTTCCAGCCATGAACATCAGCCACAGCTTACCATTGGTTGCGCACCAGCCATCTCCAACAGGTTCCCAGCTCAAGCCATCCTTGCCAACAGCAATGATATACAGTAAACTGTGCTTTTCATAATAACGCATTTCAGTAGCCACAAAACTGTTGTTTTCAGGACAATGCTTGTCTCACCCTCTACACAAAAATGTAGAAATATTTTTTGCCTTGTGAACTGTAACCATATTTTTGTATTTTCTCTAACAAAAATAAACTTGGCAATATATATATTTTTTTTACTTATGTAATCATTTTATTTGTTGTTGTCTTCTGTCATTCAATATTCATTTGCAGACCAATATAGCACCTGCAACAACTACCTTTACTCGTCAATCTTTATTGTTTTAAAAAGTAATGGTTAAAACTGTAATAAGACCTAAACATATGATGAAAAAGAATTTATACATTTATTTTGTTCTTGATAATTTATAACAAAACTATTAAACACTATTTATTTATTAAATTGTTTATTTACAAGAATAATTTTATATTTACAACATCCTTAAAACTAATACAATTAAAACTAATGCAATGCAAAATTCATCATTTACCAATTCATGAAGAAATAAATGTGAAAACAATTTGTTTTCATAAATTTATATTTAATAAACTATTAAAATATGGGAACCAAATATAAGGAAATACTTATTATTTACATTTTATAAAGTTTGAATCAATCATCAATTAGCCAATGTTTTGCAAATCATTCCAATAAACAATATTAAATAGTGTAAATAAACAATCTAATAAATAAATAGTGTTTATTATTTTTGTTGTCAATTCTCAAGAACAAAGAAAATGTATAAATTAATTTTCATATGTTTATGTTTTAATATAATTCTAATGATCACATTTTAAAAGAATAAACATTGCCGAAGAGTGAAGGTAGTTAAAAATAATAGTGGTGTCAATGAAAAAAAAAAAAACAAACATCATTTTGATACTCCATGAATGTCCACATTTGCTGGATTTATTTTACTTTTTTTTAAAGAAACAAATTAGCCATGGTTAAGGAAAAAGACAAGTGAAGGTATTCAGGTAGTAAGCAAAAAAAGGTTAAATGTTAAGATTAGAAAGTATGCAATGTTATAGACAATGGATCAAGTCTAAATAAATACATAAAATTATACAATAAACAAAACTTTACAATCAAACCTATTTTCTATAAATGAAAAGGTATAAAAGTTACATAATACTTGTAGTAGGATTAGGTAGTAATAACACCATATGAAAATATACACTTTCCTCTTTACTAAGTGAGTGAAAAAGAAAACTCTCTCTCTCTCTCTTCTATACATTTCCTTCGCTTTTCTTCTATTGTTCCTATCCTCGGTAATAGACATGAATCCAGACTTGGTCACCAGTATGGTATACAGAGATAAAGTACAGGCCACATTTACTGTCTATATTACCATTTATTGTTGACTACATTTAGTTACAGTGTTTAAAATGGTTGACTATCATTATAGTTCATTTTTTTTGAATTTGAGAGTTCATACAGGGTTGTTGTGTTCCTTCTGGTTGACGGAAATTAATGTGTTGCATTCATTCTTTCTTTTTCTTTCTCTTCTGGAGTTGTATGCCAGTTCAAACTCACAGCCGATGAATCACCAACCCTTGTCTCAAACTGCTACCTCGAATCAAGTTCCTTTCCACTGTGGTGTCTCTCGTCTTGTATGTGGTTTCCTTCTTTTTATTGGGGCTGACACATCCATATTTCCTGTTTGATTTTTGGCAGGACATGTTGTCATTGGTTGATTTTTTTTTATGACGTTCACTGACCAACATAAACTAAGTCTGGGTTCATGTCCGTTACCAAGGATAAGAACAACAGAAGGAAGTAAAGGAAATATATAGAAGAAAAGGAGAGAGAGTTTTCTTTGTCATGCACTTAGAAAAGAGGAAAGTGTATATTTTTGTATGGTGTTATTACTACCTAATCCTATTACTTACTACAGTATAAAAGTTACATAATACTAAAACAGTGTTTCAGAGGCACGGTGGAGTAATGGATAGCAGCTCAGATTGAAGAATCAGAGAACCAAATTCAAATTCGTTGAATACATCATATTCAGTTTAATGCTAATACCCTTGGGAAAGGTATGAATCCTCTTCTCCCCCAGCTATGGGTAAATAGCAGGACATAGTGGGTTTTATAGACTTGGGCAGCAACTTGTCTAGGAGAAGAACAATTCTGAATTCAAAACCTGATCCTCCAGGTTGGGGGTTGTGCAGTAGGCTAACAACATACTCATTTAAAAAAAACCCAAAGAAACTGGCTTGTTACAGAAACCGCAACAATATCTTTTGGCACTATGTTCCCCAATTTAAAAGGCATAATATATATATATATATATATATATATATATATATATATATATATATATAAAAAAAAGTGTTTCTCAACCTTTTTTTTTTATTTCAGGGTTCACTTGAGGAATAACTGAAACTCTAGGTTGCACTTTAAATTTTAATAAGGAACAATTAATTGTGAAATTTGAAAATTGGAAAATAATAAAGATGCTTCCTGAAATACACATTTATTTTTAAGAAATTACATTGTATATTTAAGTCTGCTTGTGTGAAACATGTGCATGATGTGCTTGATGGGCAATTTTTTGAATGTTCAGCTTCATATGTTACTAGCAGTAGAGCCCGGTACTGCAACAGTAAGAGATAGATCAAGTATTGACCATCATAATGACTGAAAAATAAAATTGACAAAGATTATTGTTTAAGGTTGATGGACACGCATGTCTTAATTAGTTTTTTTTGTTTTTGTTTTTTTACGAATTGGTCAAACTCAAACAAAAACATTGTTTTCAATTGTTATGAGTCTATCGATTGAATAGAATTTTATTATAAACAATTTTCTTGTAAATGTAATTTTTAAAGCATTCTGAATGTAAAAATAAAGAAAAAAGTGTGCAAGACAATAAGAAACACTACCTGCCAAAAAAAAGTGAAGTTTTGTTGAAATCGGTTGAAAAATGTAGGAAATCCAATCCCATATATAAACGAACACACACACACAAACAACCTGGGTTTTATAATAAGTATAACTCGATATGAGTTGTCCCCCTTTCATTCTGGCAACAGAATTGTGTTTTCAAATTGATTTCCTGCAAAAACAATTGTTTTTCCAATTTTTGGCACTGTCAGAACCACTGAAAGGTAATTTTATGCAGTCCTGTGAAGTTTTGTTGAAATCAGTTGAAGAATGTAGGAAATCCGATCCAATATATAAACGTACAGACACACACACAATCTGTATTTTATAATAAGTAAGATGCCTTGAGGAAGCCAAAATGGAAAGTATTATTCACTCCTTAAACATTAAGAAATTTAGCATCCAGTTTAAAATTTTGAATAACAAAGACTTGACTTAGAGAAACCATGTTCTTGGTGTCCTTAGCTTTTTAAAAATAAAAAATTTTTTTAAAATATAAACATAATTCATAAATTACTCTTCTATTAACTTGGTGCACACCTGGCGATCTTTCAAGGGGCATTAGTGGTTGAGAAATGCTATACAATATAAATAAATTAAAACCGTTTTTAAACAATATTTTTTGAAAACAACATTTGTTTTTTTTATATAAAAATAGAAATACAAAATAAAATATATATTAATTAACTTATTTAATGCTATACATTTAAGATACTCAATACAGGAAATGGCTCCAAAAGTAATACCCACTATTTTACTATGCTGAACTTTGACATCAGAGTCAGATGGTGATAGTAGAGTTTGACCTATGTCCAGATGGAGTGACAGAAGGACGCTTTTTCTCATGACACCATTTTTTAACCACCTCCACTCTTCATCAGTTTGTAGCAGATAAGAGACACCATTTTTAAGCCAAACCAAGAGGGTAACCAGGCTAAATTCATCAGTATTGTAGGAATATATTTTCTAGTTAAAAGAAGGTGATTATATCCCTTTGGTGGAGATAAGTGACATGGGTCATGTGATGGTCGCTTAGTGTTGTCACTTTATACAGTGACTAAAATGGCCTGTCATTCAATTTGTTTATAGCAACCAAATCGAGTGGTTGCCTGGGTTGAGGCTAAATCTGTTTCTCCTAGCAGTTTACAAGTACATGGTGCTGTTTCCCATATATAGAAAGAAACTCCAGCTCACATTCTCCAATTCGGGAAAACCCAAGACTCTTTCCTCTTCATGGAATATGTCCTCAACATGGCTTCTTCAGACAGAAAAGTATCTCCATATTATATTTAAGACCCTCCATTTTTGTTTCACTATTTATTATTGTTTACATAAATGATATTTATTATATGATTTATTGGAATGCGTTGGTAAAACATTGGCTAATTGGCAATCAATTTGTTTAATATTTTTATTGCAAATTATCAAGAACAAAAATGTATAAATTTGTTTTCATCACATGTTTAGGTTTTATTTCAATTCTAATTATTTCTTTTTAAAACAATAAAAATTGCCAATGAGTGAAGGTAGTTAAAAAAAAAGTGTCATGAGAAAAACTGTGCTTTAGTCACCGTGTCTTATTGTGGGTATGTTTGTCCATGTTTTCGCCAAAAATGCGTTAAACAAATGTCCCTGCAAGATGCAATGAACTATTTGTCCTTAGCAGGGAAATGAAGAAACTGGACAAAACTAATAGACTATTATTATTTTTTTTTTGTTAGTATAGCTTTCATCTTAATTTTAGTTAGCATTTATTACAACTTGCAAATTGTCCTTTCATGAACATATTGAAACAGCTCTTGACATGTTATGTTGAAGAATTTATAACTTATGGAGAAACAATCTATTGTTCAAAGTGAGAAAGAAAAAGAGAGAGAGAGAGAGAGAGAGAGAATACTTACATTCAATTCAAAAAGACCCACAGCTATTCCTGCTGCAGCCCCTGATCCTGCCAAACCAACAAAATGGATGCTACCCACATTGCTGGCAAACAATGAAGCACCAATCTTTAAAATAGATAAAATAAACAAATAAGCAATAGCAGAAATCTGAAAAATAAATAAAAGAATGACTAAAAATAAATAAATATATTTGAAGAAAATCATATCTATTAATTATTCATAGCTAAGAATCAATTTTTTCTTTCTATTTAAACTTAACCCATATTCATTTACACATTCAGTATTCATCATTATCAAAAGTTCAGGGCTGATCAAACTGACATGTGCAGCACTTTGACATTTAATTCATTACTTGTGGAAATTCCTTTTCTCATATCAGTTAATGTACAAAAGTAAATAAGAAAAAATAATTCAAACTTAGTATATCTATTTTGTTTGTCTATATTGCTGAGATGAGATATTATGAATATTTACATTATTTGAACTGTTATCCTCATCTTCATTGTCATATTCATGATATTTCAGCCATTGTATATTCCAGCCTTCTTCAGGTGATTGGAATTTTGAATTAAACTCTCTATTTTGTCCACCGGGGTAAATTGTTCTAGTTCCACGTATCATGCCTCTTTAGGATGTCTCCGTTATTTCCCTTTAACTCAACTCACCAAGTTTTTTGGTTTACTGTAAGGACACATGGCCCAGTGGATAAAGACATTGGTTAGATCCGTTGACTAGAGCCAAAGAGTTGTGAGTTTTATACCAGGCTACAGAAGTTGTCCCTTCTACTTGCTCTCTTTTGCTACCTTCTGTAGGAGGTTTTGTAGTTTCCATTCCATGTCTACTATTAGCAAAGTGTCATCTGCATATCTTATGTTGTTAAGATTGTTGCCCCCCACCTCTGCCCAATCTGTTTGTGAGTAAAATATCTGTGGGTCAGCATTAGTATTGAGCCAGAAGATCAGTAAGGTGGGAGAATAAAGTGATTAAGTTTGTTTTCTTTTATAAAAAAAAACAAAAAACAAAACAAAACAAAATCATTTTTCCTTGAAAGAGAGAGAAAAAAGCAGATCTCCCAACTTTTTTCCAAGCATGTTAAATCTGCCTGACCAGTGGGCCAAAAAAAAAAAAAAGAAAGAAACAGAGTAAATGGTATAACACCAGAGAAAAAAATGAACACTCTCTTAGTACAAAAATTAGTAAAATATGTTTCATAAAGACGATAAAATAAAGAAATGTCAAATTAACATGAAAACACATTACATTCGGAAAAAAGTGTAGAATCATTCATTTACAGTTGGCAAGATTCATTTCATTGTCATCGGCCATTTAGTCAAAGCAAGCCTGGGAGAGTTAAATTTCATGCCATTGGGTAGTAATGTATCACTACCGCTTATCCTTTTTCAGGTGGGGGCAAGTGGGTGTTCTTTCTCCCTTTAGAGAGAGCGAGACACACATTACCACTTCTTATAAAACTAGAAAAAAGTAACTCAGATTACTGTCTTAATTTTTGAGGCCTATACAAAGGTGAGTGGCATGTGACAAATCTAGAAATTGACAAAATAGAAGCCAGAGCAGACATGTTATGATCCAGAATGATGATATTTCATCATTCTAAAAATAACCTTGCCATCAGTGATGATAGAAAATAAGGATATTTCATCATCCCTGAAATAAAGATAAAAAATTTCACCATTCTAAAAACAACCTTGCCACCAATGATGAAAGATGAGAAAGATATTTTATCATTCTAAAATCTAATTAAAAAAATGACCCTTCTACCTCAACAAGGGCAGTCAGAACAGTAGGGTCAATAGAGTAGACTAGAATATCAAGTGGCTGTATCATTAGCAGTAGTAAAAAGGCCCAATGCATATGTATCTTCATCCCTCTGTGAAAATCAAAAACTGACAATTTCAAACATCAACCTCACCAACAAAATTCTCAGAACAAGCAAAAACAAGTAAGCACAAATTATTAAAGAAAAAAAATAGACAGTAACACTGAGAACATTTTTAACATACACCATATCAATATCTGTAATTCACATCATGAAAAAGAAAAATACAAATTCTTGTTATTAATGTCAACATGTGTCTTGAGTATTATTGTTTATGTTATTTTTGTACATTTTTATTCATTTTATTTTCCGTATAAAAAAGGTAAAATGATTCCTCTATCAACTAATACTACAAATATATATAACAACAGGGTAACCTACACTATACATACACAACATCTAACCCAGTTACAGACTACACCCAAGGAAATCTATGAGGACATGGTACAGGCACTTGCTGATGATTTCCCTTATGCAACTGTGAAGAAGTGGGTTGTGAAATTTAAGAGGGGCAGGGACAGCACAGAAGATAACCCTTGGTCAGGTCATCCAAAAACCTTAAGCACTGATGAACAAGTTGATGCCATTCATTGTATGGTTTTGGATGACAGACATCTTACTGTCCAGCAGGCAGCTAAGTCTACAGGCATTAGTTTTAATTTGTTCCATACTGTTTTAACTGAGATCTTGGGGATGAGGAAGCTGTCTGCAAGATGGGTCCCAAGAATGCTGACACCAGAGCAGAAGCTGAAAAGGGTTGACATTTCCTGGACACTTATTTGCTTACAGGATGACCCTGAAAATTTCTACTGCATATTAGTACCACCACTTCAAAGATGCAAATCAAACAGTGGAAACAGTCTAGTTCACAACTCAATAAAAAAAAAAAAATCAAAGCTGGCAGCATCTACTGGCAAGGTGATGGCTTCTATTGTTTTGGATTCTGAAGGTGCAAACATGATAGATTTACCTGGAAAAGGGAAAAAACTATTAATGGACAATACTATGCATCAGGGTTAAGACATCTGAAGGAAGCATGCAAATCGAAACGCAGAGGGAAGCTGAGAGCTTTTGCTTCAGGATAACGTGCACATACACACTGCTCAGGTTGCAGTAACTGAACCAGCCAACTGTGGCTTTGAATTGCTACCCCAACCCTTTTATTCACCAGACTTAGCTCCATCTGACTTCTTCCTGTTTTCTAAACTCAAATCCCACCTTCATGGTCAGTATTTTGGAAACAATGATGATATCATATGTGCTGTGGAGGAGTTTTGGGAGGACCTGAATGCCACTTTCTTCCATGATGGGATTGCAATTCTTAATCATTGCTGGACCAAGTGCATTGATGATAGGAGACTATATTGAAAAATAGTGAAAAACTGTCTTGTTTCTCCAACTCCTTCTGAGTGAGGCATAGAACTTTTTGCACAACTCTTGTAATACCTTGAAGTCTCAATGAAGTCTTAACTATACATACAATTATTTCTGGGGGTGGAATAAAATAACTTTTAAAATAACCCCAATGAATATTTACAATTTGTACACTTCTGTATACAAGAAACTAAAGAAAATAGTGTTAGTAATAGAGGAGAGTTCACCAGAAAAATTACCATGAAAATATTTAAGGAAAAGCACAGGAAAGCTACATTACATCAATGGGAAGTGACTGAAGTTAAGATGCCAGGTCAGGGCCAATAACATTGCTGATTCTTCTTAGGATTTCATCAAGAATCTCTAAATATATAGCAGGAGCACCAGATCATATGTGGAAGAAATGTTCTAAGTATGGACAAATGGTAGACTTATAAATATACAAGAGAGTCACTATTACTAGCTGAAAACATTCTCTACAGCTGGAATTTGGAGGCTTATTCTTTCAACCCAGCAGAGAATCATATCATGAACTCTTGGATTAAATTTAATATAAATGAACAGGTTAGTGTATTCACAAAAGATTCAAAGTGTGGTTAAACAAAAAAAAAACTAAATAAAGATTCAATTAAACAAATCAAATGGACACAAAGTAAGAGTTCAGTTTAGCATTATATTTACATTGTAAATTTAAAACCTTACTAAAAACTTAAAATATTTTGAAATTTTCAAAACATAACCTTAAAACACCCTCCCATTAATGACCACAGAAAAATTTCAGCCATAACTTCAACTATCATTTATGTGATAATAGAAATTGATAAAAAAGACATTTGGTGAATTATAGTGTGATTGACTGTAATCAGGATCATCGAGTGAATGCAAATGATCCTTTTCTTAGCTGCATTGTATGTGTTTTGACAGGGTTACATACAGTTTTGAATTCAGAGTTTTCCTTCTAGATTAGTTTCCACCCAAGGCTATAGAACCCAGTCTGTTTTATTGTTTAGGCATAGATGAGAGAAAGAAGGGATAGATTCCCAAGGGTATTTGCATGTAAGTGAATGTAATGAACTCAACTGGAATTCAAACTCAGCTCTCTGACTCCTCAATCCAAGTTACAATCCATTACTCTAGTAAATTCACTCTGGTGAATTATAGTGTGACTATGTTATTGTTCCTATTTATTATTTTCAGAAGTACATTTTTATGCTACTAAAATCCATCTCTGCCTATGCATTTATATTCTTCGTACTACAGTTCATTGTCATTAAATACAAACAATTGAAACAATTATCAAGATTTACACTTTTCTTTTACAAGTTGCACACTTACGAACTTTACTTTATAAACAGACATTTACACCTATTTATACTAAAAGTTTTATATGAAAGTAGTATTTCCCTGAGTTTATTAGTATTAAGTTAATGCTTTGATAACATTTATCTACTGATTATCTATATTACAATTTCTATACAGGACCTATATACATTTGTATTTGGTAATTCACTAGTATTAATTATATTTGGAAAATATTTGCTATATATGTATACTTTGAGATCACTAAAACTAATACAGATTAACAATTTAAAAATCTAAATACCTGAATAAATATTGTGTAAATATATTATTTTCTTACAAAATAGGTATCTATTGCTGGCAAAATGCTTGCTTTATAATATATGCATCCTATGCCTGTCCAAATAGCAGAAACTTGGGTGTTAAAAATTTGAATATATATATATTGGTAATTTAAGCACAAAGTCAACTTTGTATATAATAAATAAGTTATACTTGTCATTTGAATAATATTTTTGGCTACCAATTAGATCATATTTATCTTTAGTCTCATTGAGAAAAACAAAATGTTATATCACATTTCCTCTTTGATACCTAGACTATGAATTTAAGCACATAACTAGATTGTTGGCAAGATGTCATCATCTCACAATTGAAATAGTTAACAGTAACCATAAGTTCTATGCTAACAGTTTCTTCTTTCGGACATTTCAGATTCTTGCTTTTCTATTAACTTTGATATTCCAAAATTTAAATGCAATGTCAATGTGCTCTTTTCACCATATGTCAGAATGTCACCCTCCACCTGTTTTCCTAGTCTAGAGAGAGCTCTGTTTACCCTGACATTTAACCCATACTTTGTGAGAGTAAAAGATAGTGTCACGCCTTTCCCAAGTGCATATGTGCAAAAGTGGACACAACAGACGCCTGGAATTTATTATTTGACTCACCATTTCCACTTTCTGTGCTGATAATTTCTGTTAGAGATATTTTAAATGCAAAGGGGACTGTGATGATAGTTGGTAGTTTGATGTACATTCTAATACAGTAGTTTTCAACATTTTTTGCTCAATGCATCCTTTTCACAATAAGTCAGAATGTCACCCACCCTGCTTTCCAAGATTGTCTGACTGGAAAGGTGCATTCCAAAAAATAATATGCGCATATTATTGAAAATCTTCATTCTTTTCCATATTAGTACATAGACATTTAAATGTATTATTTTTATAGAGGAGTTTTACTAATTTAATAGCAATAGAAAAAAAAATGTTGATGGATTTTTAAACTTGAATACATGTACAGTAATTTGTTTTAATTCACAACTAATTATTAAATAAATAAACTGAAATATACTTCAATAAATAAAAAGTTCAATAGAATGATAGGGTGTCGTAATTCAATAAACAAAATTTTGTAAATAAAAAAAAAAAAAGTAAAAGATCACACATCAAAACACTGACCCCACCCCACAGGATTCCCCCCAGGTTGAGAACTTCTGCTCTAAGTACTAGATCAAATAGCATGTTTAAATCTCTTCAATTTGTTGTTTTGAGTTTTTTTTCATATAAAAAGAAATGGAGTCGTATCTTTCCCATTTGTGCAGATCAGCCTGGAATTTATTATTTGACTCACCATTTCCAATTTCTGTGCTGATAATTTCTGTTAGAGATATTTTAAACGCAAAGGGGACTGTGATGATTGGTAGTTCGATGTAGATTCTAATATAGTAGTTTTCAAATTTTATTGCCCAATGCTTCTTTTTCACAATAAGTCAGAATGTTGCCAACTCCACTTTTCAAGAATGTCTCAATGGAAAGGTACATCCCAAATAATATGTATATATTACTGAAATTGATAATTTTTGTCCATTTCACTGAAGCACACATTAAGCAGTTGAGAGCATTATCACCTCCTCTCTCTTTATCTTTTTTTGCTTACTTTTTCTCACTGAAACTGAACAGCATCTGATATGTATTTTCCGTCTTTCATTGTGATCAAAACAGAACAGTCGATTATTTATGAGATATTGGCAGGGTGTAACACAACAGGTTAACTCACAAGCAGAATTATAATACAATATTTATATCCCTTGATTAATATGGATTTAATGCAAATCTCTAAGTATGAACTTTCCCATAAGACAGTGTTATTTAACTCATAGTTTGGAGGAGAAACCATGGAGTTATGTCTTTTTCAAGAGTATTTGTATGAAAATGAATGTAACCATTGACAATCTCTGTTGTCGGTTTAAATATTCTTATAGTGATTTAAAATGTTAATAAATACTATTTTGAAATTACAAATTTCTGAAATGCCTCACTTGTATTACAGACAAATACATGTATATATATATATATATATATATATATATATTTTTTACTTACAGGCATCCATTTCATATTCTTTCCAGCCAGAAAATACCCTCCAGCATTAGCTTGGCTTGTACGAGAAAACTGAAAAAGAAAAGAAATAAAATTCAGTAATATCCTAAGTAATATCCTAAAACATTCCATTTATTTAAAAACAAAACAGGTTAGTATGTATAAAGAAAAAGTGGCAAACTTGGACCTTTGTGCCTGCAAAAAAAATGGAGTGTTAAAAGGACAGTTTTTTCCATTAAGACCATCATTATTTTAATTGGCTTTGTTCATTGAAACTGTTTATTGTTTTAAAAAGTGATGATTAGAATAAAACTGTTTAAAAAGTGAATGAGATTTTTGTTTTTGAAAATTGTAATGAAAAATTTAAAATTTTAGTTATTAGATCATTTATTTCCTTCATTTTATGTGCCATGTCCTTTCAGGATATAGGCGATCATGGTTCTCCACCTCCCTCTTGCAGCTCTCAACAAGTTCCTTCCCTCTACTTTCTCCTCCAGACCACATTTTGTAATCCACTTGCTTAAGCCCACCAGGTATGTTACACATTGTTTTCCCTTTTTTCTCTTTCCTTCTATTTGACCCATGAATATCAAATTCTCCAGGTTCTCCTTCCTCATTATGTGTTCCAGAAACTTCAGCTGCCTCTTCCTGATGTTAAGTATAAGCTTCCTCCTTGTTTGCATCCTCTCTAAGACCTCACTGTTGTTCACACACTCATTCCATGATATCCTTAGCATTTACAAGAATAATTTTGTATTTTATTTGTTTTTTTTGTTTTTTTTACAGCTTATCAACACTTTTGTGGGTTATTTAAAACTGAAACATTTTGAATTGTAAGAATAATTCTTGTTTTAGAGGAGGGGATTAGAAGTAGAGTGAGTAGGAGAGAGAAGAAACAGTAGAGAACAGGAAGAGAGAAGCACGGACATAATGGTGATATTAGCTGTTTCCTTAAAAGGAAACATTTGGCATTATCTGACCTTTTCTTTAACTATCAGATACAAGTTTTCTTGTGAGCAAACAGAAGGAAACAATATTTTTTTAAACACAGAGTAGGAGTGGAAGAGATTAGAAGTGGAGTGAGTAGTAGAGAGAAGAGGAAGAGAGAGACATGGACATAATAGTAATATTAGACATTTCCTTAAAAGGAAACATTTGGCATTCATTGACAAAGTTGCTATGCTTATATTGGAAGATTAACCTCAGTGTTAACTTCAATTCACAAGATTAAAGCATTAACAATTCATTTTTTATGGTTTATCAACCCCTTTGTGGTTTATTTAAAACTCAAACCTATTTTGGATAGTCAGGATAATTCTTGTTTAGGTGTGTGAATATGAAATCAACAATTTTTTGGGATATAACAAGTGATTTTTTTTTCCAAATACAAGTCCTACTATTTAAGCCATAGCTGGGGGAGAAAAGAGGGATTTGTATCTTTCTCAAGGGTATTTGTATGTAAGCAAATGTAATGAATTTGAACTTGGCTCTCCAATTTCTAATTCTGAGTCACTATCCATTACATCACTCATGCATTGATAAGTTAAAACATCAGTACACAATAGTAGTTGATCACAGTTGGTTTTATCACTTTGGGCCAGAAATAAAGACAGAATCCATACAGTGGAAACATCCCTCCTCACCTGCTCCAAAGAACATCAAGCACTGATCACTCTCTGGTGCAATGAGAGGGCACGACCTTGGACAGCTGTTCCCCAGGGCTGGGCACCTCTCAGTATAATTTTCCTCAGTTGCAACTCTGTCCTTTGACGGAGCCTCTCCTGAGCTCACTCTGCCCAAACACACAACTGAGAGATGATAAATAATGTACATTATTTACATTATTCAGAGTATTGTCCTCATCTTTGTTGCCATATTTATTATGTTTCGGCCGTTGTATACTCCGGCCTTCTTCAGGTGGTTGGAATGTTGGACTGAACCCTTTTTTTCGCTCACTGGGGTAGACTGTTCTAGTTCCATGTGCCATGCTTAATGGATGTCAGTTATCAGTTATCTCCTGTTAATTTCCCTCGGAAAGTTCTCCACTGCCTTAACTGGGTATTGAACCCACACTTTTTGGGTCCTGTCACTGGATCTAACCAATGCCTTTATCCACTGTACCATGTTCTGTATTAATTTGTACCGGTTAAGTGATAGTGTTATTAAGTAAAAACTTTATTTACTAAACAAAGCTTACTACAATTCAGTGATCCCACCCACCAATATTTTAAAAAGAATTTTGAATTTTTTTTTTTGTAAATTGAAATTAAATGCAAAAGGAAAGTAAGAAAAGAACAGATAGAAAGTGAGAAGGAAAAAAATAACAGATCTAAAGTGAGAAGTAAAGAGAATAATTGACAAGATAGAAGAAATAAAGAAAGGAAAAAAGAAAGGAAAGTGAGAAGGAAAGAAAGAATAGATAAAATAAGACTGAAATAAATAACAAACTGAAAGTGAAATTGAAAGAAAGAAAGGCAAACTGAAAGAGAGACTAAATGCTAAAAAAGAAAAAAAAATGTAAGTGAAACAGAAAGAAAAAAGAAAAAAATACTTTATGTTATATCTCTATCTATAAACGGCAGGATGTGCATGCGTGTGTGTGTCCGTAACGAATGCATGGCCGCAATTTTCGATGGATTTGCACCAAAATTTACAAGCACATGCTCCAAGTTAGCGGGAAGGCCAAGACCGACTTTGCATTTCCCAACTACCATTGATAGTGGAAATAATCGATTTTTTCATGCTTCTATGGCACTTTTCATGTAGTTTGCGGCCATTTTCTACTGGCCAGAGTGAGAGCCTATAGCTGGCTGCCACGAATAGGCAGGAAGATTCTACTGGCCAGCGTGAGAGCCAACAGCTGACTGACATGAATGTTAACTAGCATGCTAAAAAAAAATTTTAAAAATCGATAGCTGCATTCGTCACAAGTGGGAAAAATTTTAATCTGCATAGCACTTTACTCCAATTGGCTCATTCACTTGCTTAAACTCAACGTTGATTTTGATTCTGCAGAACTGGGTTGGGTGTGAAAAAGTATTTGTTGTTAACATACTTTTTTTCATTTGGTTTTTCCAGTTACTTTTAGTCCTTTTTAAAGCTGATCGTTTTGTGTTCATTTTGTTTAGTTCTTTTTTCGTAACAGATTTAATGTTTAGTATAGAGCTTAGAAAAAATTTGCAGTGTGAGATAGGCATAGAAGTAAGGCATGTAGCAACATTAGCATGGCAAAGGGCACTCCTTTAAAGGCAAGGAAGGGCAAAAATATTTTAAGTCACGTGATAGTGATTGCTGTATGAGTCATACGATTTTTGAATCAAGCACGGGCAACGCCGGGCCATGCTGCTAGTTTATAATTAAATTTCCTTATCACTATTGTGTGTAATAACATGATCTACAAACTAAACCCCCAAGTGAGAACCCAAATTGGTAGCAATTTATATTCCTCATCATTATCCTGACCACTAAAACAGAATTGGTGTGACACATTACTGCACAAGTATGCGAGATCAATGGACATAAGCTGCTTGGGATTGATACAAGCTATCAACTTGCTGACATATGGCACACCTGACAGACAATGGTAGAAGGCGTACAAAGCTGTTTCCTCTAAACCAAGGTCACACCAATGACAGTTGGGCAAATCTGCCCAGTCCCCTATGAAGTCTACATCAGTGAGAGACAGCACATTCCAAATCAATCACCAGGTAAGCCAAAACCCAGTGTTGTTGAGATAATACGCCACTGGTGCACAAGACCAGAAAGAGTGCAACTCTGATGCTGACAAGCTGAGCCGGCTACATAGATGATCCATTGTGACCCCCCCCTCCACTAGGTTATGATAGCCTATCAAGCCACTGGACTTGCAAAATGACCCACAAGGCCGCCCAATACTTTCAGAGGAATCTCAATTAATTCCAGGGCTTACAATGGTGGTCAGCCCTCTGAAATGGGAGGAGTAATGGTAAGGCTAAGGAAGATGTCCCTAACACTCCCCTCAAAGACAGAGTCCTCTGTCAACTCATAGCATAGGAAAGCCAACCTTGAGGCATGCTGGTGGCACAAGTGCAGAATTCCCAGGCCCCTCCATGACACGGACATTGGGTAACAACCTCTGCAGACCTGATGTTTGCATCCATCCCACAAGAGGATGGACAACAAGCCATCGAGCACCTTCTTTCAGTTCCTGCAGAGAGTAAGTACAGCCAATCCATAAAGGATAAGAGGAAAGACGTAAGTAGCACATGCCTTAGCTCTATTCTTTACGGACAACCGCCATCGAAGCCAAGTCTGGACTGCTGCTCTGACCTTTAACTGTACTTCAGACCAATTTTTTTTCAGCTGAAGACCAGGCCCGAACCACATTCTAAGAATACGGATAGGTCTGTCCAACTAAAGGATCCCGGAAGTATGACCCTCTTCCAGGTACCCAAACTGGAAGACTTGGTGTAGTTAATGTTGGTCCCAGTCACCTTTTCATACTGTTCAAGCACCTTCTGTACCACTTCAAAGTCACTGCAGTGTAACAGAAAAATGTCATAAGCATACGCAGAAACCCTGGCTGAAGTGCCTCAATTCTGTGTAGAGCTGGACTGTATGCCCTGTCCCTTAGCTAGCAAAGCAGAGGCTCCAATGTCAACACATAAAGTAGAGGCAACAGTGGACAACTGTTGGACTAACCAAGACAGCACAAAAGTGTACAACTGCTTTCTGTTCAATTGTACCACAACACTGAATGAGCAATACTGGAAGCTGATCCATTTGCAGAAATCAAATTTGAATCCAGTGGCCTGCAGGACAGCAGCCAGGTACTCATGATCAACCCAGTTGAATGCAAATGAATGATCCAAATTGGCCAAAATCTTTAACACTGTGTTTAGCAGAGAAATAGGCCTATAGTCATCTAAATCCTGACCACCACCATTGTGATTTTCAACAGTTTAATCACACTCTTAGAGATGCAGTTGGGGATGGACCCCTGGTGGAACCAGTTGTTGAACACAACAGTCAAAATCGGAACAAAGATGTGTGACAGCTTCAAGTACAATTTGTAGGGCAGACCATCAAGTCCTGGAGACTTGCTAATGCCAACCTGCTTCAATGTCAAGTGAAGTTCACCTTCTATAATCTCACCCTCGCAGCTAGCCACTTCAGTCGGCTCAAGCTGAGGAAAGTTAGCTAAATAGCTGTGAAACGCGTCACCACAGAGACTAGGCTTTTCAATAAAATGGCTCTCGAAATGCCAATGAAACACCTCACATGTCTTTGGTCGCTCTCAGTACGCCTTCTAAAATGTAACACTCGGAACCTCAATGTATCTCTTCCTTGCGCAATTCTGCACCCATATTCACAGCTTCATTAGAAATATTGTTTAACCTATGTCTAACTACCTGACCCTTTGTTAGCCTTATCTAGGATGAGTTGTCAGATATATTCAGTGGTGAAAGACCTAATACTATCTTTAAGCCTCCCCCACCACTTATTCCCAATAACTGCCCCCACTAGTTCCCGCTGCACTAATCTCTACTTAGCTGTTGTCAGTAAAGACAGATTAACCTTCCAGTGTCCAGCCATTCTAGGCCTAGTACCTATCAACATCAGGGCACAGATGAGTCTGTAGTCTGAATAGTCTAAATGGTGGAATGTGGGACAATCTAACAAATCTAGATCGACCCTTCATACTAATATACTATCCTGGTCCCATACTTTCAGCTTGCCATCCACACTCCAAATCAGAGTTATTACCCCAGGAGCTTGAAGAAAGTTCCTGGGGGTCCTCTGTTGATAGGAAATCAACAGAGGGGCACTTAAACAATGGCCTTAAGAGGGCCTTCCTCTGAGAGGAGAGATCCTTCTCCAGTGCCTTTCTGCCAACTTGGCAAATGCCCCCCCCCCGAAAGCGCTTCTGTTTTTTGAGATGGGTTGGTTGGGAGGTTGTTATAGGAGAGGAGGATGGTGAATTCTTAGTAGGGGAAAAAGGGAGAATCCTACCCTTGTTTGCATATGATGTTTCTATTCTATTGGGCAAAGCAAGGGTGGATTGGGACTTGGCATGTTCCATGGCCCTCTCCACCCTGATTCAGTCAGCCTTTTTTCTTTTGACATTCTTGTTCTACTCTTCCTCATCCTCCCTACCTCTTTACAAGGAAGAAGAATGCAGTGGAGGAATATCCTCCATCTCCATGTTGCACTCTAGCTGCAGCTGCATTAACTACTCCAACTGTCGTTGCTGCTGCTGTTGTTGTTTGTCTTTTTGTTGCCGCCAAGGTGACTGCTGCTGCGTGTGTTGCTCTTGTTGCTGCTCCTGCTGTTTTTGATGTTTCTGCTGCTGAGTTTCCTGCTGATGCTGCTTCTACAGTTGTTGCTACCTTCCACCCTGCTTCAGCTGTAGATGTTACTGCTGTTGCTTCTATTCCTGTGGGGCATCTTGCTTGGGAGGAGAGATTGCAGATTTTTGCCCTTTCCTCATCACCTTCTGCCATCAATTGGGGCAAGGTCAGAATTGTATGGTTTCATTGTTTCCAATGATGTTGCAGCTTGCTGAGTTGATGGTACTGGGTTTTTGTTGGGGCAAGCCTTTAACAAGTGACCTGTGGTGCTGCAGGACCAGCAGTGGGGGTCAACAACCTTCCACAATAATAAAAAATATTTTGTCCACCACAAGTTAAGATGTCAGGGTCATCTATAAAACTCTTGCAAATTAAAGTGACTTGCAAGAATACCTCCCCTATGGTGATACCTGCTTTGCTAATGGCCCTCATGACCTCTCCAACTCATCCATAATGGGAAAAGAATGCCCCAGATAGCCCTCCTCTATAATCAAGAGCACCCTAAGAAGTGCATCTCTTGTCTTTCTAGTGCCCAAATATTCAATTTGCAACCTCACTGACTTATGGGTTATGTCGTAATATCGCTAGAAAAGCATTAAAAGCACAGAAATCATGTTATGTACAATAAATAAGAATAAAAGTATATAATTATCATATTAAAATACATACATTTGCAGTAAATGTTAAAATAATCATAATTCCTAGTGAACAAAATATGAAAACATCTGCGACTGTTGTTGCCTTATTTAGTGGTCTTTAAGAGCTCAATATTGGTGTTTTCCATGGTAGTTTCAATATCTACTGTTTGGCATCATTGTCAGCATCACTTATGATTTCCTTGAAATTGAATTCCAGTTTAATTTAGGCCTACTCTCTCATTGTCATACATTTGTGACTTTATATTTTGCCCCAATGGCTCCTAAGAAAATTCCTAGTGCAAGTGCTAAGCATCATACTATAATGCTGGACGATAAACTTACTATGATAAAATGCCATGAAAAAGGGGAAAAGGTTACATCAATTCCTCGATCTTTTTGAATGAATCGGAAAACAGTATCGACAATTGTTTACAATAAGGATGAGATTTTGGCACATATCAAATCTGATGCCCCCAGTTATCAATAAGAAAAGAGGAAAAATCTTTGAAGTGATGAAACAACTGCTCTCTCTCTCTCTGGATTGATAGGTTGAGTTATCAGTGTGCTGATATTAGCCAAGAAATCATTCAAGTGAAAGAATACAGAATACTCTATGGACATATAAATACTGTAATATACAATGGAGAGTACTTATTTGTGGTTTATAGTGTGGTTATTTCAACCATTAGTTTTTTTGAGCTGTCATGACATCTGGAACAATTAATGACATATCTGTATATTCTTCATATTCCTCATCAATCCTGGCTCTCAGTAATTTAAGGGAAAGGATGAAGGTAATAAAATAATTTACTGAAATCTGAACCTTGCCAGCCTGCATGCAAAGCTCCTTGACCTGAAGTTGTAGGTGGGCAGGGCAGGCAAGGCAGGGGTCAACTCAAGGTGAAGGAAAAATAAAGAAAAGCAGAAATGTTTTTCTACGACAATAAATTGTTTTGATAAATATGATTTATTAACCAATGGCCACTAGAGCCAGTTGAGATCTGAAATGCTTGTGTTGGCCGCCAACATTTTTCAGGTAAATTGGAGCCAATCTTTAGATGTAATACTTTCAACACAACCATTGACAGCAGTGTGAAATCCAACACCAAGTAGCAGTATGTGCAACTGCTGGGAGTAGTAGATATGACAACAGAAGTGAGAGATGTGATGCTTTCTAAAACATCTGAAAATCTGATTGTCCATGAAAACCTACACCTCAACAAGGTCTTGACAGCTAAATTGTCATTTTCATGACAAAATTAAGTTTTATTTTCATCTCAGCTATTGTAACAAAATAGTTGTTTCCCTGTCAGTGAATAAGTACTGTTCTCAAAACAACTCTAGATTTTGAACTTTGAAGGCACAAACGTATTCTGTCAAACTCCGACAACTCACATCAAATCACAAAAAATATTAAGAAACATTCACATTTTATACTTTCAAGTTAAATATAAGCATTTAACTTGGCTTGAACTCACTGAAACTTATGCCTTCATTGTAATTTACATTGTTTTGTACATGCTGGCATGTTTCTTGTGATATTTTGTTATTTGATTAATTTTGATTGTAAACTTGATATTCTTGCTACAACTACCATTGAGCCTTATTTTAGAAAAAAAGTTACTTGTCTACAAAATGTATTATTCCCCTTTTCAGGTGTATAAACCCTAAATTTGTGCACCCCTAAGTCAAATTTGCTTTCATTATTTTAATAAAATGTTTTTGGTTTATATTCAAGTATCTCTCGTAATTTTTTTTTTTTTTTTTTTAGGTCCCCCTTGTTGTCCATTCTCCCCAAACCAAAACCTCAAAAATATACATCAATCAATATTTTTTCCATATTTTTTCTCATACTACTACACAGTTATTTTTTTTTCGCGTACTTTCGAATTTGCGAGTAAAATATGCTGATTTAAAAGTTGATATATAGATTAAACTTCAAACAATATAAAAATCTGTCAAAAATAAGCTAATTATTAAAAAAACAAAAAAAAAGAATTTTTCGGTGCTTAATAAATTACAAAAATTAAAATTTTTTTTTCTATATTTCTTTTCCCATTACAATTGAAATTTTACAAAGAATAAAGTTGTCTTACTTTTATAAAGGCAACCTATTCCCTGGAAAATGTTAGTCTTTCTTTTATGTTTTTTTGTTTTTTAAACCTGGTAAACGAAACAAAAACGGATCGGGATACTGGATCTTTGGCGATTAAAAAGGGAAAATAAAATGTTATTTTGATAACTGTTTATTCAGTTTTATTTGTTGAAGTTATAATTCAATTTTTGACGCTACACTTTCACACATGACACCGAGTGTCAACCATACAATGTTTTTATCTTCAGTTCTTTTTTAGTTTAAAAAAAAAAAAAAAAAAAAAAAAAAGTACAAATAGATTTCCCTTTTTTCTTAATATCTGTTCCAATCCATAATTTGTGGTTTTTAATTTGTTTATATTTGAAAAACTTTGAAGAAAAGATTTTGTTAGCTTCGGTAGAATTTCGAAGCTAAAAGAAGTAATTTAATTCCCTAGAAGGGGAATTGTATTTGGTTTTTGTTTGTTGACTCAGAGAGTCAACGTTTCTTTTTGTTTGGCAGAGTCGTTCGATGCGGGGAATTCTGCCCCTATTCACATTCTTTACTTTAAAATAAGATTTAAAATATTTTAAAGGATATTCTTCATGAAATAAAATTTTAAAATCCTAGACTGGGTTAGGCTTTGTGTTTTTCTATTTACGCTTTCAGCTCCTCAGAAAGAGAAAAAGTGTTTCAGAAGAAGAAATTAATTTGAAGATAATAGAATTTGAAGAAATTGTTAAAGATTTTATTTTTATAACAAGATTTGTTTAAAGAAAAAGTTCAAAAAAAAGAAAAGATGTTTTTAAGTTGTCTGAAGTAAATCAGTTTTTATTTTTTGTCCATTACTTTCCGTTACTACATGGAACAATATGCATGTAATTTTTCATTTATAAGAATAAAGATTTATCTGTGAACATTGTATTTTGGTTGTTATCCAATAATTTTAAGATCGTCTGCTTCTTTGAGTAGTTTTACTTTTGCTGTTAGTTTCTTATGAAGAAGCCGAGAACAAAATCGGCAGTTTTAGTCTTCTTGTGTATTATTTATTTGTAATTTAAATAATGTAACATCGTACACGGGTAAAACTTGAATTTGATTGAGAATTTTTCATTTAAATTTGGGTTTTTAACATCACGTAAAACACTAACACCGACACACACACAAGACAAGAGGAGATGATTTTTTCTTCACCATTGCTAGTGCTTGTAATTATTAATAATTTCAACAATCCAACTGTTGTTAATTTAAAATTTAAATTAATTTTATGACGTTAAACTTTTAAAAAAAAGTGTCTTAAAAACAATTTCTAAATAAAACAATTCTTGTTTATGGAGATTAGTCGTATTATGAAACTAGGTAAAAAAAATTCAAGTCTAGGATCAGGTCCATAAAACAGGGGCCATAATTCGCATGCGCAAAAAATGAAAGTTTAATACATTTTTTTTTATGAGAGCCTCTAAAACGATATCCTGAGTAGTTGATTTTAAAAGCGATGATCAATCAACAAAAAATTATTTTCATAGTTAATGAAGCACTCGGCCGTGGTTATATTTTTCTTTTTACAATCAATGTTTCATCAATTTCCAATGAAATAGCAGCACATATCTCTACAAAATCGGAACCAGTCAACTACTGAATGCTTAAAGTTCAGTCGTCACTTTTTAAAAATCAACCACTCAATGTATCTTCTAGGCTCCCATAAGTGAAATGTATTAACAAAATTTTTATTTTTTCGCATGTGAACCGTTTTAATGGGACCCGACCAGAAAATAAGCAAAACAAAGGACAAAGAAACAACTGATGATAGTGAAAAATCGCGAATGATTATTCGCAAAAAAAATTACTCGAAACGTTTGTTTTGAAATAATATTTTAATTTTTTTTTTTTTAAAAACAATGATTTTTTTTAATGAATCTACAGAACTTCCTTCACAACTACTAAAAATAAAAAAATAATTGCATCGTAAATTTGAAAGCAGAAAAGAGGTAAAGTTTTGCTTCAAACAAATGATTTTAAGTGAAATTATCTTAAAAAAAAAAAAAAAAAAAAAAAAAAAAGGAGGGGTAGCGGCTTCATATTCTGACTCACCTTTGGATTAAAAAAAAAAAAAAAAGTAATACAATTTTTAAAAATTCAAAATAACATGATTAAAAATTAAAAATAATGAATATAGTGGCTGAAATTCAATATCATTTGTTCCATCTTTTTTCCATAAGGAAAAAAAAAGGAATTCATTTTAAATTTCTATGAAGAAAAATATTTTCGGTTAAAAAAAAAAAAAATAAAAAAAATAAAAAAACAGAAGCACGAGAAATTACATTGTTTTAACTTCTGGGGATACTTTCTTTTTTTAGTAATCAAGTAGGAATGGAATAATTCTTGGATAGTACCTTATTTGCTTTAAAAATTCTTAAATCATATTTTATTCAGTGATACATAACTGACGAGGCAGATTTTTCCCCCGCAGCGGGTTGGCATTTCTTTCTACGGTAGACCAGTGGCCATCCAAGGCTATAGAACCCGGTCTGTCCTGCTATTTACCCATAGCTGGGGGAAGAGGGTTCATACAATTCCCAAGAGTATTTAGCACATGGATTCGATTGGAATTCGAACTCGGCTCTCCGATTCCTGAATACCACTCCAAAACGATTTCTGGGTGCATAAGACGGGATGTTATTACCTCACGAGGATCCGCAATTATGAAACCCGTTTAAAAGGTAAAATAAAGAAAGTGATTGTAAGAGGGGGCAAATTCATATTTGGTATGAAGAAACCGTTTGAAATGCTTAAAACTAAAGAAAGAGAAACTTAACAACGCCCCCAACGACAACAACATAAAAGATTTTTCAGTTTAATTAAAAGCACGTGTAGTCTTTTCGTTCGGTTGTTTGTTTCTCGTGGAAGAAAGGTAATGAAATATGTAAACGGAGCTTAAAATAAAAATAACCTACATAGGTAGATAAAAACTACGAATTATACGAGTTCGCTACACAAAATATAGTTGAATGGTGAAAAAGCAAACAATAACAAATCATACACAGTGTACATGTGTAACTGTAAATGTACTTTGTACAACATTGTTAGTGTTGTTAGTTTACACTTAACTTAATGGACAGTATGGGGTTGTTTTTTGGGGTTTTTTCAAAGTAAAAATACTTATAACTATTAACTACTTACTAAAAAACAAAAACATTTATCTAGTTTTTTTGTCGAAATAGGTAATTAATTTTTTAGTACTTAAAAGCGGTCTCAAATGTGGTAAGGTAATTTTTTTATGGAACTTGTTAGAATTTAAATTAATGCATTTTTACTTTCAATTATTTTTATAATAAAATGATTTATTTAAAATAGAAATAAAGGGAGAAAGAAGTGAGTTTCAGTTTCTATGTAAAATTGAAAATAAAGTAAATTTTAAATTCAAAAAATGACAAAAAGCAAATGTGGCGCAATTTTTTTTGTTTATTCGACGGTATGTTTCGTCTTAAATTGTATATATAACTTTTATAATAAATTGCTTTATTATGAATTATTTCTTAATTAAAATAAAGTAAGTGAATAATGAATACATTTTTTTTATTAGGAAGAAAACAAATTGTGGAGAATATCTGAAAGTTTAAACTAAAAAAAAATGATTGAATTAAAATAAAAATAATTATTTGAAAGAATTTAAAATGATAAACTAATTCAGTTTGTATTCCCAGAGCAATCAGAATCAATCACTTTGTACCAAATTCTAAATTTTCAAATGTACTCATAATTTAACATTGTAACAAAAAAAAAAAAAAAAAAAAAAAAAAATTAATGTAGTTAATTGCATTAATCAATTTTATAGTCAACAAAAATTCCTCAATTTTTATTTATTTGAACACAAGTACAATATTGTCCTAAGAAAAAAAAATTCGATGAAAAATGAAGATTTATTTATTTTCATTTTTTTTTTTTACAGTTTTAATTAGAAAAGTTTATAAAGTTTTAAATCTTAAAATTCAGTTTCAGTCGTGTAACTCTTAGGGAATAAGGAAAACAATATTTACTTATATATATTGTAAAAGCTTATTAGTATTATTACACTACACAGTCTAACGACCTGATTATTTTAAAAACAATTTTTAATTGTTTTAAACGTGCTGGTTTTTGTAAATACGGTCGCCCATACGACATTCCCAGAAAATAAGAGCGATAGAATAGACCCACCATTTATTAAAATTCAATAAAAATGAAGAATATTTTCTTAAATTTTTAAAATTATTGAGTACTTAGGGTGCACGCGTTAGATGCTTCAATTATTTTTTAACAGTTAATCTCCCGTCCCCACCTGTAGAACAATGTTAAATAAAATTAAAAATGTGTCATCGAACTGTAAACAACCTGTTAGTTAAACAAACTAAAAAAAAAAAAAAAAAAAGAAGAAAAACAGCAACCGCTGTTAACAAAAAAGTGCATTTCTGCGATATTTTAAATAAAATTAAATTTAGTAAATATTCGTTTCAAATCAGAGTAATCATTAATTAAACCTTAAATCAGTTAATATTCCTCAAAGAAAATTTCAGAAAAGTATGTTTTATTTTTGGAAGATTTTTTAATAAAGAGAATTATTTTTTTAGTTGCTGAAAATGGCGCTAAATTCAAAAGTCTTAGATATTTCAGAACGAAAACGCCTTCCAAAGTTAGTCTTGCTCTTGAAATACAGCATATTTTGTTTTATTTATTGGAAATTAAATTTAATCTATCAGCTTGAAATTAAAACTAAAATAAAAGCTTCAAAAAAGATTTTTCATTTTTAAAAATCCATAAATTAAATCCTTAACCATTTCCTGAGGTATCGCGAATCTGTGGAGCTACCTAGCAGGACAAAAAGTGATTTTTTTTTTAAGTTTTGCTTTGGCAAAAAAAATATAAACCGGACGTTTTTAAAACAGAAAACTAATTAAAACTTTTTTTTTTTTTTAATTTACAGCGATAAAAAGAAAACGCTAATTACGGGCAAGAAAAATGAAAAATAAAAAAAGTGCTACTCACGTATATTCCAAAGATGAGGATGAAGATAAAATAAGCAATGATAACACCAATATCTGTTATATTCAAAGCCGTATTACCGAGAAATGTTCCTTCCATTTTTGCAGTGGGTAGTTTCTAAATTCAAGTAAAAAAAAAAAATTATATATATATATTTCAGTTCATTTAATCAAAGAAATGTTTTAGAAGCAGGAGCAAAGTAATATAAAATGAACATAGTCCAATATTAAAGTAGAAAACCATAATTAAAGGGAAAAACGGACTCAGAAAACTAAAACACGAGTTTGAATGGATGGAGAAAAGTAAAAGGTATTTTTTACTCTACAAACTAACAAATTACCAAAACGTCGAAAAAAAGCTTTGGTACTTTTTATATCAGTTATTTTTTTTAATCAACTCTGAAGTGATTAAAATAAAAAGATAGAATCTTTCCTTGCCGTTTCATCAATAAATAAATGGCGATGCCGATGTGCGCGTCGACAGACTGCGAAGAAAAGCGAAAAGCTAAGGGAAACTGAATGAAAAATATCTATTTACGGTAAAAAAAAAAAAAAGTCACTGATCAAAATGGCCAGCAGCGAGAAGACTTTCTGCAAAATATTCTACTGACAAACTTATCTAGTCCCCCAGAATAAGCAAACATACTCTTCTTCGGTAATACCGTCAGTCTCTCTGGAATTTTCCATGCGTTTGCACTGTTTAAATAAATAATAATAAAGAGTTGTAACAGCTGCTGCTGCTTCTACCACATCGATGATTGCTATGGAGACTCCCCTAATTCAGACGTAGAACAAACACGTGGTCCTGTGCATATACATCAACTTCACTCAACAAACACATTTCATTTTTTTAAACATAGTCCAGGTATCAATGCATCATTAAAAAAAAAAAACACATTTTATAAAACAGATAATTTTTTGAAAAGTTTTTGTTTCTTTTAGTTAATAATTTTTATGTTCATTCGATTCCAGATATTTTTGTGCTTTAAATTTTAAAAATAAAATGTTTATTCGATTCCAGATGCTTTTAAAAAGTTTGTAAAACAGTTTTTTTTTTAATTTATTACACTACACAGTGTTCTGTGTACACTACTTAATTATTTTAGTTTATTTCTGATATAATTTTATCTTTTTATGTTTTTTTCGTGAAAGCAGACATTCTGTTCTTTTCTGAGTGCTTCATGTTGTTACACAAATACATTCATTGCATTCTTTTTTGTAAATGAATATATCCTATTTATTTTTTTTCTCCTTTAACGTTTTTATTGCTTTATATGAGAAATTTAGTAGTTGTTTCAAAAGTTTTATTCATAACTGAACCCCCTCTCTCCCTCCATCTCTCACACGCATTGATTTTTCAGATAAAAATACTTTTTAGTTTTTATTCACATGACGTTAGCGTAACACAACGCACATTGCTGTTCTTTCTTTCTTTTTTTTGATCAAGATGCTAAAAATAAGGTAAGGAGCGTGGGAGATGTTATTGTCCTTATTATTATTGTTATCGGGGGAAAATAGTTTTTAATCTGTTTAAGGTTACTTAAAGTTTTTTGCGCATATTTTTTTTCTTTTGCAGAATTTTCCAACCAAACACTGAAAAAAGGGGGGTAATTACCTCCGCTAATTCGTGATAGCTAAGATTTAAAATGAATTTTTATAAATGAAAAAAACTTTCTTGAAACTTTCATTTTAGCTTTAATTTAGGAATGTCCACTTTTTCGCTAAAATTACATTAAATTTAAATACTTTAAATTTCTAATCTTCTTAAAATAACTTTTGAAAAAAGTATAATTGAATTTTACAAGATTTTTAAACGGAGAAATTCACTTTTGTTTACAAATCTGTCAATAATGGCTGACATGATTGATGATTCAAAAAAAAAAAAAAACGATTTTTAGCTAAAATTTCGTTTGTGCTAGAAAAAGGATTAAAATTAAAAACATTTAGACAAAAAAAAAAATTAATCAAGTTTGGGGCTTTTTTCATCAGGGTATACTTTTTTTGCGAATTTTTGGACATACCTACTTTAATTGAAAACTAAATGATTAAATTAGGTATCTCTACTAAATCGCTAAAAAAGAGCATACCCTGATGAAAAAAAAGCCCTAAACTTGGTGAAAACAATGTTTTAACGTCTAAATGTTAATGTCATTTTTAAAAGGAAAAACCAAATTATTTTTTGATTGTTTTTTATATTGTTAATCCTTCCTTGCAATTTTAGTTAAAATATTGTTCTTTTAGTCAGCAAAATTGCCAAAGCTCGAAGATATCCGCCATTTTTGAGAAATTTGTAAACAAAAGTTAATTCTTATAAAAGTTCTGTAAAAATCAGTTATACCTTTTTCAAAATTTGAGGAAAATTAAAAAATTTAAAGTTTTCTCAATGTAAGTGGAAAGAAACATTACTTAATTTTTTAGCAGAAAAAATTTAGTTGAAAATAAGAGAAGCATGTCTAACCGTGATTTGTTTTGGAGGTGTGAATTGACGTTTAGGTCGATGTATATCGACAGCTTACGTGAGGAGAAGTTATCAGACGGAAAGACAGAAGTAACAATATTTTCGAATTTTAAGTGAACCAGCTTATTTAACTATATAGTAATTTTTAAAAATGAAATACTTTCAAAAGTCTAATATTTTATTGACTTTTTAGGTACTTTTTTTAAACAAAGATATGTCCAAAGCCTGCACTGTTTCCGTCCTTAAACCTGAAACAAAAAAAGAAAATAATTAATAGTTGCAGGATGTCGCTGACTGAAAAAACAAATTAATTATACTTAAAAAATGAAATTAAAATATTTAGTGAAATAGGATGTAAAAAAGAAAATTAAAAATTTTGAAAAATCGCCGATCGTGTCGACGGTCAGATTGGACATGTCGACGACGGGAAGCTGGTCAAAGGCCTGGCAGGAACGTATCGGTGATGAGAAATGGGTTAGTGGCTGCACAGCAATGTAATAGCGAAACGGGAGCAGAAATAGTTGCCACCTGGTCGTCTGCTTCGACGATTCGGGGGGATTGTCGGAGATATTCCAACACAAAGGTTGGAAACGTCCTGGCCGTCTGCTTCTACGATTCGGAGAATTGTTGGAGATGTTCCGATCCGCAGATGGAAAATCTCCTCCCTAAACAGGGTCGAGAATGTTGAGATGATACAACTTCCAAGGTAGATCAACCGTGGAATACGGGATCACGCCGAAGAGTACCCCTCAGCGGGAAACCGGGGAGATCAAAAAGCAGCGCAGATACTACACCGCAGATCTGGCTCCGGGCCGAAAAATCGGTTTTTCGTCGAAAAGATTGAATGCCGGGGGGGGTCTCTGCAATTTATGTCATAACGTTTGTTCATCTTGTCGGAGTTACCTCCTCCTTGGCTCCTTAACCCTTTCACCAGGGGTCGCTCTCCTCCTGGCTATAAATACTCGCTGACCCTTCGCCCCTCTCTCTTTTTTTTCCTCAGGCTTTCAGCCTTACCTCTTCGAAGATGTGAACGCTCACAGATACAGCGTTTCAAAAATGCTGGGAACACGCTAAGAACAATACACGTACGTACGAACACTCACCACAACACACACATATAATATTTACCACACGCACTCTGTCCATGTAACTGTCCATATAACTTGTAACCTTTCTTGTTATTAATACATATTTGTTTATATATATTTGTCGGTTTTGTGTTTTTTTTTCTTTACCTTCTTTGGACTTAATTAAAGTCCAATTTTCTCATGTAGTTGAACCGGCTAGCAGGAAAATCTTAACCCATGTGTATTCTTCTACTTCTACTCAACAACATCGCCGACACGGTCCTGTACAATCTACACCCAATTACTAGGAGTAGAAAACGAAAAAAAAAATACTGTCGAAATGCTGGTTAACATTTCCTTTATCAGATGGTATGTTTCTCACTCAAAATATATCAATTGCTAATTAACTGCTTATTCAATTCAGGGAGTAAAAGGGATGAGAAAGTCAAGGTCGTCCTATTTGTTTAGAAGCGGACAGCAGCGACTGCGACAAGTGTTAATAGATGTAAAAAAATATATAGTTTTACCATGACTTAAAAAAGAACACCTGTCTAAAATAATTTGATTCATTTGTGAATAAGTTTTGGAAGTTTCCTTACAACCCGACAATTATTTGATTTTTACAAGAATTTCCAAATTAATGTGTTTTTTACCCGAAAAAAAAAGGGCGGTAAAAAACTAATGGTAAATATTACGTCGACTGCTGACGTAAAAAAAAAAAAAAAAAAATTTAATCAAAATTTCGAACGTGCTAGAAAGGATGAAAAAAATTTAATAAAATAATCAAAAATACTTTGGTCTTTCCTCTTAAGCATTTTAACAATAAAAGTTCTCTTTTTTTTCTTTTTTTTTTCTTAAATTTGGAGCCTTTTTTCATCAACTGTTTTTTTCGGCAAATTATTGAAGATACCTAGATTAAATTTATTTCCAGTATGCAAAATATTCTGTGAGTGTATTTCAAACAGAAATTCTATTGGTTAAAATCCGATTCACGTTTTTTTTTTTTTTTACTAAAAATAGCTGATTAGCGCATTTTTCGTCAGCAATGTAATTTTCTTTTGTAAATCTTCGAAAAATAAAGTATACTTTTTGGAAACTTTATTAGAGGAATATTAGCCGATTTGAAGTCTGATTTGAAACAAATATTATTTACTTTAAGTTGCAAATAATAGAGAAATGGATTTTTAAAAAAAGCAGTAGTAGAGAATTACAAGTTTGTCAACGCACGTAAATCACTTAAAGTGCTTCTGAACGTGTTGACAGTTTTATTGTTGTTCTACGGAGATATAATTTAAGAAAATGACGGGTGAACGCTTTTTAAGTACTCAGTAATCTTGAAAATGTTGGAAATACAGTGTAACCCGGATATAAGAGAGTTGTCGGCACCGGAGAAGAAGTATCTTATATCCGGGCTTGGTCTATTTTTATATACATTAACACAGGCTCTAATTTGGGACCAGAGAAAATCTCTCTTATATCCGGGTCTCTTATATCCGGGTCTATTTTATATACATTACCACAGGCTCTAATTTGGGACCAGAGAAAATCTCTTATATCCGGGTTTCTCTTATATCCGGGTTACACTGTATTCCGTACTCTAACTTTAGGAATGTTGACTTTAAATTTACTATAGTCATCGATCTTATTTTCTGATAATGTCGTGTATGGTCACCCATATTTTCATAATGAGCACATTTATACACATAAAAAAAATTAAAATTATTTTAAAAATCTTCGTGCGTGATGATTTGTATTAAGCTTTACCATTTTCGCTTAATAAATATAGTATTCAATTAATAACTTAATAACCTAACGAGATCAAAGTTTTGAAGAATTTTTAAAAGATTTTTTAAATTTTATAAATTATTATAATTAAAAAAAATGAAAATTTTTGTAAAAATTCATTATTCATCGAAAATTTATTTTCTTCTGACTATAATTTCGTTATAAAAACAGTTAAAAGCTTATCTAATAAAATAATGTCATAGTTTTATTACACTACAGTCTTTGTTTTACGAATCGAAGTAGATTTGTAGTGGACCGTGGCGGTGATGAGTACGTAGAAAAACACACGTGGGTTGAAATTTCCTGCTAACCGGTCCAACTACATGAGAAAGTTAGACTTTAATTAAGTCCAAAGAAAAACAAGACCGATAAATATATGTAAACAAATATATGTATTAATAACAAGTTAAAGGTTAAAAGCACATGGACAGTTACATTGAGTGCGTGTGGTGAATATTATGTGTGTGTGTTGTGGTGAGTGTTCGTACGTACGTGTATTGTTCTTAGCGTGTTCCCAGAATTTGGGAAACGCTGTATCTGTGAGAGCTCACATCTGCGAGGTGGTATAAGGCCGAAGGTCTGAGGAAAAAAAGAGATCGAGGCGAAGGGTCAGCCAGTATTTATAGCCAGGGGGAGATAGACTCCTGGTGAAGGGCTAAGCAGCTGAGGAGGAGCTAACTCCGACAGATTTTCGGGAATTTAGTTAATGTTTGAAGAAAAAAAATGATTATTCACATTCTCCAAGGAGTCCGGCGTTTAACTAATAAAACAAATTTGTAGGCCTGAATTTCATGAAATTAAGTAAGTGGTGGGGGGAAACAGATGTAAAAAAATATTTTTACCAAGATTTAAAAAAAATATATAAATTCATTCAATTGTGAATAAGTCCTGAAAGTTTCATTAAATTCCGATAATTTTTTGAATTTTTCAAGAATTTCTAAATCAATGTATTATTTTACCGGAAGAAAAGGCGCTAAAATTACCATAGTCAGATAACAGTTTTATCAGCACTTGTTAAATGATATACGAGCGGTGATTAGAGCTGAGAAAAACACAGTAGATTGACATTGCCATAATTTCTGATATTACTACTACTACTACTACCCCTACCGTGGTCTTATTTCAAAACACAACTACCGGATCTTTCTCCAAACTGCTGCCAATATCTACCTTCTTAATGAACGTGTGGTAGACTTCACCACATTAATTTAACTTTAGATTAGGAAACAGGGCTGACGCAGAAAAGGATAAGCCAAAGACATTGTTACACATAAAATATGTATTTAACAAGATGTAAAATATCAAACAACGATGTGAAAGAAAGCATGCATTTAAGTAAGAAAAGGTTGAAATAAGCAAGAGTTGCCTCTCTTTGACCGTTATTTTAGTATTTCAAAGTTCACTCGAATAATGTTCACGCAAGTCTCTTATAATGACTGTTCTTAAAAGATTTGCCGTATTAGAAAAGATTATGTGAGTATATACAAGGTATGTTCAGCATGTGAGTGGTGTGTGTGAGTGAGAAGGTTGGCGCATGGTTTCAACTGTCGTGGATTCGTTTGGCAGCTGAATTCTCACTAATTAGCTTAGAAAAATTATTGCTTAAATAAGTGACTATAGGCTCCAGATAGCTGCGCGGGAAGAATTATTCTTCACGTGCAGATTGGTTGGCATAGACCAATCAGTGTGTGAGCTTTGGGGAGACTTAAGAAAGTTTCTGTGATCCGTTTCTCCCAAAAGTGCACAAAACTGACTGCATGAAAATAGAGCGATTACAAAATTGTCGCATTGCTGCGATTTGAAAATTTTCTATAATAACGTAGTGGTGATTAATTAACCAATGAATGCTTGTCGTTTTATATGATTTGTATTTGTCTGTATGTATGTATGTTCGTGCGTGATAGACTCGCACAAAATTTTTGCTACTATGGGGAAATTAGCGACTCCCCATATGAGTCGTAAACAGAAGAACAACGGACAGGACAAATGAAAAGTTTAAAAACATACATTTATATAAATAATACATTTATACAAAGAGAAGAGTGAATTGCTAAACATATTCCTTTAGCAGTTAATGTCAGTTCATCGGGGATGAAGTCTAATAAATGAATCTGTTTGAAATGGATAGAAACACTTTTCTGAAGTTGATCATATCTCTTTTTTCGATGTCTGCTTGTCGAAGCATTAACGTGTATATTCAGTTTTGCTTTTGACCAGCATTGCCTGTCTTTTGGAGTAGGCTAAAACGTGTCCTTTCACCTCGGTGGTCTTCAGGCCTCTCTGTCTTGGAACCACAAATCGATTTGGCGCCTAAATTTGGATCTTACCCATTATTATCAGATAAATGGACTCATCTCTCCCTGCCAGTGATCTTATTAAGCAAGGAGAGATAACCTATAATTTTCATATTCTCCCAACACAGAAAAACATGCAATGCAGTGTTCCATTGCATATTGCTAGTTTATGACATCAAAATACAATATTTGGTATATAACCTTAAAATCAGTTTTTTTTATTAATGCAATAAATTTTTACTGATCAAATCAACTGATCAATAACAAAAAATTCAACTGATCAATAACAAAAAAAAAAGGAATTCGTTACCCTCAATATTTTAGAGTAAACTTGATAGTTTGGCGTTTACTTGACAACTCTTTTAGAATTATTCGCTAAGAATAGCTTCATTTGGTGTGAAATATCAATATGTCCATCAGCATTATTATGGCCGATTACTAGTGAATGCATGGATCAGTCTCACTCTTTAAAGAGACTTGTAAATTTTTTAAGCCAATTCGAATTATGCCCCTTTAAGTGTCTAGGTTTAGATTTTTAGCTTATGTGCTATTTGTACACAATAAAATTTTAATAAGCAATAAATGTAATATTCTGCCCTTGTTAAGTTATTTCTAGTATTAATTATACCAATTAAAATTACATTACCCAGTCTTTTGCCATTTATATTTATTTTCATCACACAACAATTTATTACTTATTTATTATATAGCTTAATTGTGTTGAACCCTATTTATGTTTTTATGAGTGTGTGCATGGCTGAAAAAGATACATTTGTGATTACTTCAGTTGAACCATATAATTTTTCCATGGAAGCCTGTTATCATGAGGCAGATCAAATGTTCAAGTGTAGTTTGTCTTCAAGACAGAATAATTAAACATGGTCAATTTGAAGAGGACTTGGGTCAATTGCTTCTTTTGAGAAGTATTTTCTTCGACCTGAATTATTATTTGGGCCATGCCCTGTTGATGTTGTTTATAAATCTTGTTGGATCCTTTCTTTAAAGTATTGGTAAAGTTCAGTCTTGAGGATAAATATAGCTCTGTTAAAATTACACTGTGATTTGGATTTTTCAACGGATTGCATGTAAATAGTTTAATGTCTTATCAATGGCAATCCTAACAGGTAACACTACTCCGGATCAGAGTGGACATGGGATTAATGACAACCAAGGGGTGACTCCATTCTCCCCAAGTCCCGCAAGCGGGGCCTCGTCACCGGATTTAGTTTAAAGTCTTAACAGGACTCTTCAGATGAATTACAGATAGAATCCTTAACTTGAAAATACTGATGAAGAGAAAAACTGTTTGTTGCTAACAATACCGGTTGAGTTTTCCAATATCCACAATAAATCTTTGCATTATCCCAAGTAATCCTTTGCATTTTGTAAAAATGTAGTATTTTTAAATGTGTGCTGAAGTAAATTGTTTACTTGCGTTCATGTTAGCACTTGTTTTTAAATCTTGCATCCATTCTTAATTTCTTCTTCATAATTGAAGATTTTGAATTGAAAATTGAAACGTCGTTAGTAATTATCATTTTCATTAACATAGATACAGTTTAATGTCTTAATCGAGAACACATTTGTCCCAGAGAAGATTGGCCAGGATAAGATTGCAATTTAGTCATACTTAGGACCAAGTTGGCCAGAATTGGGATGGCCGGTTAGTGGTCAG
>CAHIKZ030005408.1:1340000-1580000 GCA_903632075.3 Acanthosepion pharaonis | reverse complement strand
TCAACTTCAATGTCATATCAATCTTCATTGTTGTCTCGCACTGTGATCTTCAATTCTCCCTATTCCATTTCTCTCCTCTCTGGTAGTGATGGTAGTTGTGAATCGAAGAGAGTTTGACGAGGCCATTCGCGTGAATTTGATTTTGGTGGACAACTCTGCGTGACGGAGAAGCCCACACGCTTGGCCAGAAGCACCCGCCTCGCGGCTCAAAGAAGGTTAAGATAGGCGGGATCTGGCAAACCTGGTTGCATTGGGTTGACGGATGTTTCGTCTGTCGAGGTCCGCCTTGGTTAGGCCAGCCTGACTTGCGCTGTCCTCTTCCGCCTGTTTGGCTCTTATATGGCAGTTAATCATGGATGATTTCCCACAGATGAAAAGTAGACATCAGCCAACAAATATATGGTTCTACAGAAGGATGTTGAGAATACGATGATAGCAACGAGGAAATTTTAAAGAGAATGTAAATAGAAAAGCACTTAGACGCAAAAGGGGAACATTAATTAAACTAATGAGCTTTTGTAAATGGATGAAAGAACAAGAACTCACCGAGATATGTGATTAACATCGTGTGACACTATTTAGCTATGGTAATTGGCTAACTAATTAACCATAGAAATTAAAACAGAAACTAGACATTCTTAAAGCGAAAAAGAGCTATCTCGAAAGACATTCTGATCGATAAAAACACTTACACTACGGCCCGACGCCTGATTGATCTCGTCTACCTATGATCAAAGGCACAATGTGGGTAGGTTAGACTTTAGATCGAAGAAGTTACTCCAGTAACCAGACGTTGCAAGTGAGCTGGGAACGATAGAGATGGTATTGAACCGATACAGCTGGTGAAGCCGTTAACATCGACGACAAGAGTTCGACCCTGGACGGGCCATTGTCCCATATTAGTATCCTGACAAGGGAATTTCACCGAGTAGCGACGACCACCGATCAACCGGGACACAGGCTGGTGGCAGCGACAAAGTGTCAACCCCAAAACGCCGGTAGAAGAAACATTAGAGCTTCGCGCCGTGACTGAGAGTTGGCCACGGCCCAACGGCTGGTGTCAATTGCTTAGAGCTTTAAAAGATTGGAACTTGAACACCCCCACGTCTCGAAGGGACATGACAAATATAAGAAGAAGAAAAAACATCACTGACACGTATAGATTGTTATTGGAAATTTGAGCTCTTAACCTCGACCTGATCCCTCACATTTCTATAATCAATATATAGGCACATGCTCGAGTTGTTAGAGCGTTCACTTTTCAACCATGAAAACCGAACTTCGATTTTCAATATGATCAATTTGTCAGGAAAGGTAAAATTGAATTGTTTTGTTATCAACCCGTGGAGGCGACTCTAGCGTGCAGACCATACCACGGGTTGGCCCACGCATTGTGAGTGAAATTGGATAGAAGCTGTTAATGGTTGTGCGAGCATGAAGTCATCGAGACCAGAAGTTTTCAGTGTACTAGCCTTGTACTCCAGATCAGGTGCTCTTCCCACATAATCTTTTTGTAGGTGTTGAACAAGCACAAATGCACTTGATCAGGCGTCTACAATAAGGATGGTCTCGCCGCTCTAACAGACGGTGTGTTCAGAAAGGAGTAGCCGGTAATCTATTTTATATAAGACGAGTCGTCCACCAAGCTCTTCACCGACTGGCTAATGAACACCCCACGTATATATATATATATATATATATATATATATATATATATATATATATATGTGTGTTTGTGTGTGTGTGAATATAATATATACATTTCTATATATGAGGACAATGTTGGGTAACTGAATGACAAAATGGAAAAAAAAGTCTCTGTAACACTGTATCCGCTAAAGTACTTGATCAGACTAAAGTGATATTCTTATTGATATATGCAGAAAGAAGAGGAAGTGTCTACGTCAGTTTTTACACACACACACACACACACACACACACACACACACACACACACACACACACACACATATATATATATATATATATATATATATATATATATATATACAGGTTGCTGTTGCAACACCAGAATGAGATAATCTTAAGGACAAAGATCATAATTTATTATTAAAACAGGATACAAAAGTATCACGACGTTTAAAATTTTAGGGACCTTTCGGTCGACACTTCTTCAGGAGTTGAAACAAAAGTTGGTCTTATTCGGGAGAATCAGTCACTTACCTGGGAAGAAAATTATTTTTTCCTATACCCTCCAATAACCAGACGTTGCAAGTGAACTGGGAACGATAGAGTTGATATTAAACCGGTACAGCTGGTGACAGCGACAAAGAGTCAACCCCAAAACGCCGATAGAAAAAACATTACAGCTTCGGACCGCGACTGAGAGTTGACGACGGGCCAACGGCTGGTGTCACATATTGGTACCGTGACCACTGGATTCGACCCTGGTGTTACATATTGGTGCCGTGACCACCGGATTCGATCCTAAACCACTGCCACAGGAGTTGCGAAGAATTTCGGCCAGGATAACGCGCGGCGTCTCAAGTAGACAAACGGAAACAGGCTAGTGTGAGAACCAAAGGACTTTGGTTAATTATAACCATACGGTTCCAGACCCTCTAGTTCAGAACCGGAGAACGATCTTGAAATCGTCTTTTAGGTGAGACACTTTTTTCGGTTAATCTCCCAATAATATTTCGATTGTTGCTGCTCTGATTTTGTTTGTTTTTTTCTTTCTTTGAATTGGTTAAATATGTCTGACCACGATTCGGATAGTGTAGACATAGAGGAAGAGGGGGTTGAGCAGGAATTGCCAGTGGACCTGAGGAAATTGTTGGGCGGATCTAGGATTCCAGCCTTTGATGGTAATTCGAAAAATTTTAGGGATTGGTTGGCAATTCTGGATAAGAGCCGCATAATCTATGAACTATCAGACCAAGAAACTTTGTATTTGGCGTATGATGCCGTGAGAGGGAAAGCTTCGGAGTTCATAAAGGGGCTCTTGGCCAGTGAACCCCACTTGACATGGGGAAGGCTAGAGATATTGCTGACTCAGGAGCTGACGAGGGGACAGCGATAGAGACCATGAGAGACCTCCTGAAGATGACACAGCTCTGGAGAATTAGGAACCCGAGCAGAGAAGCTCTCTTCATTAGCTTTCCCAGAGGAAGTAAGACACAACGCAGTAATGCAGGCCCAGTTAGCAGATTTGTATATGGAGGTGCTCAGGGACGAGCGTATTCGCCATGACGTAATGAAGGAAGGACCGCTAAGGTTGTCAGCGGCAGTGGTGCTGGCTAAAGAGAGCCAGGGAATTTGGGAGAAAGTAAGAAGCGGTAGGAAGGCGCAAGAGCAAGGTCGGGAGGTAGGAAGAAAGGGGGAAGGGAAGAGAGCCCCCTGCGTGGAATCGAAAGGTCAATCAGGAGGTGGAGGAGCCTGAGGTGTGGGAAGAGGATCCCAAAAGGAAGGCTTGGTCGAGAAGGCATGGTTTTTATCCACGCCGGATCGACACGGGCTGGTCTGCTGGACATGTGGGTATGAGGACCACAGAGCAGCGGACTGCCCGATGAAGTGTGGATTGCCCCAGATTTTGAGCAAGACAGATCTACTAGGTGTAGAAAGAAGGGTCACATAGCTAAGAGGTACGGGATAAGGAAAGGTGCCCCACCGATATTATTAAAAAAGCCTGCATCTAGAAGATAGGACCAGAGAAAAGCCAGCGGGCCACCCCGGAAATAAGAGGGAAGGTGGCCCAGTTAAAAAGAAGGAGCAGGAAACGTTGGACATGTAGCCAGGAGAGCCACTTAGGTAGAGGGCAGCCCCCCTCCGAAATAAGAGGGAGGACGGCTCAGTTAAAAAGAAGGAGCATGAAATGTTGGATATGTGGTCAGTTGGGCCACTTTGCAGTTAACTGCCCAACAAGAAGATGCTGCTTTTGTAGAAGACTAGGGCACATGAAGAGGAATTGTGCTTTCAGAAACGGCAGAAAGATACTGGGGAGGGTCCAGCCGGGACCACCCAGGCAGGGAAAACGAAGAACTCCCCTATGTGAGGAGGATGACGGGAGATTGCTGCTGCCAGCACCTATGGCTGGGATAACACAGAGGTGGGAAACCAAGAGAAGGAAGGCCAGGGTGTTCTCTTCGCTACCGCAAGAGAGGGAGTTATCTTGTAAGGCAAGAATAGTGGGTATAGCAATGAAAGCTCTGATAGACACAGGAGCGTCAGTTTCATTGCTGAGAGAGAAAGAACACAGATGGGTGAAACAGAAGGAAGGGATGCGGAAAGCGGACATAGAAATCACACAGGCGGATGGTGCCCCCCTCACTGGAGATAAAAGGGATGCCGAGGCTCCCTGTGAGAATTGGAAAATTGAGAAGTAGCCAGAACTTCTACATAACACCCAACCTGTTTACGGAAGCAATATTGGGAGAAGATTGGCTTCAGAGCCAGAGGGCTCTTATAGAGTTTAACCCCACTGTGCTAGTAGTAAATGACGAGAGAACGCCATTGGGAGATCCACTTGAGGAAGTTATAACAGTGCTGGTGAAGGAAGATATAAGGCTACCCTCTAGAACAGCGGTGTCAGTTAAGGATAGACTGGTGACAGGGAAGAGAATGAGAAAAGGAACCCCGCAATTGCTCCCTGTAGAAGAGAAGAACCCGAAAGAGAATGAGGTAGCTCTGTGTGAGGCAGTAGTAGAGGCAGCTGAAATAGTGCCCATTATGATCAGGCCCACAAGACAATAAATGTTAAGAGAGGAGAGGAGGTAGGAAAGGCACTACCCCTGCGAGCAATGAATCGAGTGAAATTCGATGAGAAGCAAAAAAATACGTAGAGCAACCAGAAGGAATAGCAGACGAAGAGATATTGGCACCTGATAAATTTAAGGCTAAAGTCGGGGGTCTGCTACGAAATAATCGGGATGTGGTGGCGAAATCAGATAAGGAATTGGGTCAGACCCACACTGTGAAAAGGAAGATCGATACCAGCGATCACCCCCTCCCCCTGTTCATAAGAGACTCCTAGTGGAAGAGGCAATGGAAGAGATGTTGGAAACTGGGATGATAGAAAGACCAATTTCTTCTTGGAGCTTCCCAATCGTGACAGTAGACAAGAAAGATGGCGGCACCGTTTTTGTGTGGATTTTAGGAAACTGAATTCCATCTCTAAGAATTTGGCAGTGCCATTGCCACTAATTGATGACATGTTGGCATTATTGAGGAAAGCGAAGTACTTCTCCACATTGGACTTGAGGTCCGGGTATTGGCAGGTATCGCTTGATGAGGCTGACAAGGAAAAGGCCGCATTTGCGTGTCACCTGGAACTGTTTCAGTTCAGGGTGATGCCATTCGGTGTGGCTAATGCCCTGGGATTTTTCCAGCAACTTATGTCAATAGTGTTAGAGGAATGCGAGAGTTTTTCCATGGCATATTTAGATGATATTCTGATTCAGAAACACCAGAACAACACTTTTTCAATCTAAAACAAGTGTTGGGAAGACTAAGAAAGCACGGTTTAAAATTATCAAAATGTCAGTTTCTGAAGGATGAGACTAGATATTTGGGCTTTGTTATAAACGGCGAAGATATTAAACCCGACATGGATAAGGTGAAAGTTATAAGGGAAATGCCAGAACCTAAGTCAGTGAGACAAGTAAGAGGATTTATAGGGGCTATAGACTACTACAGACGATTCGTCCCGGCTTTCTCGAGAATTGCCATACCCCCTAGCAGCACTGCAGCTAGGTTCAAATAGACAGAAGACTGCCAAAGAGCATTTGATACTTTAAAGGAGCAGCTGACAGCTGTTCCGCTGCTGACGTACCCAAACATTAGCAACCCCGTGGTACTATACACTGATGCCAGTGAGTAGTGTGTAGTCTTGTCCCGATAAAGAAGGACCAGTGCCAGGCATACCAGAGAAGGTGCCGATATACTTTCTCTCTCATAAGCTCCCTGAGACACAACAGAGATGGCCAGTAATAGAAAGAGAGGCATATGCTATCATGTATGCTCTCCAAAAACTGGACTACTACTTAAATGGTGCTATCTTTACTATAAAGACAGACCACAAGTCCCTGCAGTACCTACTGCAGGCAGAATGGACAAATAATAATAAGATTCAAAAGTGGGCCCTAAAGGTAAGTGGCTACCATTGTAAGATAGAGTATTTGGCAAGGAAAGAAAATACTTGTACCGATTTACTCTCGGGAATACCGAAACAACTAGAAGAAACATCTGTAAAAGTAGAGCAGGGAGTAGATGATAAAGCTTATAGAATTGGAGTAATTAACTCCAATAAGTTAAAAGATCGCCCTATGTTAGAATCGGACGAGGAAGGGGACGCACAGATAATGACCGATCCTTACTGGACAGAAGGAATTGAGAAGAAGCAGGCAGACAGTGCTCTTAAAGGAAAGGTGGAGGCAGGAGAGACCAGCAAGTATGCAATAATAGATGAAAGGCT
Source organism: Acanthosepion pharaonis (assembly GCA_903632075.3). Taxonomy (NCBI): domain Eukaryota; kingdom Metazoa; phylum Mollusca; class Cephalopoda; order Sepiida; family Sepiidae; genus Acanthosepion; species Acanthosepion pharaonis. The sequence goes on along the minus strand of CAHIKZ030005408.1, from coordinate 1,573,567 downwards.
GTATTATCTCTCAGGTAAAGATGAGGAAGCTAAAGCCAAGTTGTATGTGCCCAAACGTTTGAGGCCAGAGATATTAGAACAGTTCCACGAGAGGTTGGGGCACATGGGAATTGATAGAACATATAACCTAATAGGGAGAAAGTACTATTGGCCCAAATTGTAAGGAGAGGTCACTAATTATGTTCAGAGTTGTGTAGTGTGTCAGTCGCAGAGTAGAAGGCAGGAGATGGCACCAATGGAATGGATAGATGTGCCGAGCTTCCCCTACGAGAAAGTGAGTATGAATGTATCAGGACCAAATGGGGAAACTGCACGAGGAAATAACTATATAGTGGGTTTTATTGATTGGCTAACAAATTGGCCTGAAACATTTGCAGTACCAGACAAGAAGGCTAAAACTGTAGCCGATTTGATAAGTGAAATTTTCCTTAGATATGGCGCCCCTGTACAACTTGTCACTGATAATGGCACAGAGAATATAAACAGCATAATGAGAGAAGTGCTGACAGGTTTGAATATAGATCACATAAAAACATCTCCATATCACCCCCAAGGAAACACTAAAGTGGAAAGGTTTCATAGAACCTTGGGAGATGTGTTAGCTAAAATGGCTAGAGAAAATACAGAAAATTGGGATCTGTACTTGTCACAGTCACTGGCAGCCGTGAAGTTTACGATTAACGAAACCTCCAGATTTTCGCCTTACTTTATTATGGCAGGACGGGCAAGGATGGCCATGCCAATGATCTGAAGAAAGCTGAAATAGCTAATTTAGAAATGTGAGCCAAGGCCGGAGAAAGCAAGAACAAGGAAGGTAACTTTAGTTGAACCAGAAGACGGAAGAATATTCCGAAGAAGATGAAGAGATGGATCGACTTAGCCATCTGGACAAAGCGATCCGAGAGACGGAGTTGGAACCGTCGGCGAGGACCAGTGGAGCTCAGTCGTCGCCTGAATCGGTGCAGAGGGGACCATGTGATGTCACCGTCTCGCCCCCATGTCCAAAGAAAAAGAAGAAAAAAGAAAATCCTGTCAAGCAGTCATGGATTCTAAAGAGAAACACCCTAAACAAGAAGAAGAGCTCAGTGAGTGGGAGAAGGAGGATCAGGTACTCCTTTCCCAGCTCAGAGAAAAGCTAAGAAACAATGGAGATCTAGACGTTGAATCAACAAGTAATGAAGAAGTTCAAAGTAAGGATTCAAAGCAGAAGGAAGAATCATGAGAGAAGGAAAAGGACGAAACACCTCCTGAAGAGGAGTTGGACACTGAGAGAAGATTAGAGGTCGAACAGGAACTACCTCTGAAGATGAAATTGAGAAGGGTGAGGAAGCCCAAAACTCAGTAGAACCAAGAAGGCTGTGATGAATAGAAGCGTTTGGTGTCGACAGATAACGACACGGGCTCATTCAAAACCTACTTGCTGACTGTGGTGGATGTGGATGGGTGGTGGAGATGGAGGCGCGAGTTGCACCTCACGAAGGGCAGAAGAAGATTATTGGCATTGCTAACTGGCCAGCAGTAGTGTCATGGAGTTACGGCCTTGGGAGGGGAGGCCCCGCGCGCCTGTCCGGACCAATCGATCTACTAAGAGTTAGCTGGAGGAGGGAAGAGCTGAAGAGTTACAAACTTAGAAAAGAAATTATGGAATAATTGAGTGAAGAATTGAACAAGAAAGAATGGTTAAGAAGAGTAAAAACAAGAGAATCTTGTTGCCTGGCAGGAATGACCAAAATGAAGGGATTGTTGATGATGATGATGATGATGATGGTAGCCACACGAATGGTGGCAAGATACAAGGTGGAGACGGAATATATAGCTTTAAATTCGGGTAGAACAAAGTTTATGTTGCTAACAGCGGATGAAGCTAAAAAGTGTAGGAATGATGCTCTGGGAAAGTGTACACCATTGAGCCCCATCTATGTAGCTGGTAGTCACAAAATGTGCGAGCTTGAATTGTTTGAAGGGAAGAAAGGAATTGAGAGAACTTGTCAAGTGGAGATATTAGCAAACACTGCATTACCACAAGCTATCCGTGTTTCAAACGGGGTGTGGGCAGTGGCCACACAGAAACCAATCAGCTTATCTAGGGTATGTGGGAGAGGGTCCACAAGGACACTAAAAGTGAAACCACAATTATCCCTGTTAAAATTGCCCCTGGAATGTTCGGCATTTGGGACATCTATTTCTTTGCCCCAATATTACCAGGTAGAAGAAAAATATGAAGAGAGAGATTCAATTATAGAATTGATTGACAGAAGCTTAGTCAATTGTACAGAGCTGTGGGAGCCAATAGTGAGGCGGTTCCCAATGTTACATTCCATATGAAATCAACACCCAGTGGTATTTACTTTTCAAACCCCACAACAAAAATATGTTTCCTTTTGTATTCAATATCATTTTTAACTTAGTTTCATTCATATTGTGCATAACGTTACTATTTTATCGGCTTGATATTTACATAGAATAATCCACTTTTTCTGAACACATGTGTAGTCTTTCTTTAACCATGTGTTTTAACAGACGACGGAAGAAATGACAGAAATCTGAAGGCACGTTGGAATAGCAAAAGATATCTTCCAAAAGCTAAGCAAAGTATTAAGAAACAGGAAAATTTCATCAGAATCAAAGAAAAGAGTGCTCAACTTCAATGTGAAATCAATCTTCATTGTTGTCTCGCACCGAGATCGCCTTCAATTCTCCCTATTCCATTTCTCTCCTCTCTGGTAGTGATGGTAGTTGTGAATCGAAGAGAGTTTGACGAGGACATTCGACTATAACGACTGCGGAATAGCAAACGCCGGTCGTAAATTCGTAATGCGGTTCTATGACGTCGTACATGACCACGTGAGAGAAAGAAAGGTTATCAACAGCAGCATGTGTTTAAATGCATTGTAATACGTTGTGACTGGTTTGAAATAATCATTATTACTTCAAACGTTAATTTTATTTGATACCCGTCTTTGGGATAGACGTCGCGTATTTTTTTGTTTTTTAAACAGTGTGTATTACGTCTATCAGCCTGCGTACTCGAGAAAAACTAAAGAAAATATGATTCCGGTACCGTTTACACCTGCGTCTCCCTTTGTAGGAGAAACCACCTTTTGGTCTGACATATTCAGACCGCTCGGCAACAGAAAATAGTCACAGACCGCCAAGGTTCTATTTGACTTTATCAAGAATGCACACCTCCTCATTCAGTTATTCAGGAAATCCCATAATTCATTTATCTATTATGTGTTCAGTTTCGGATACGAAACATAAGCAAAGCAGTTTCTACAGAATCAATAGATTTGCTTTTAAGCAGAGATTTTTATTAATGCAAAATCCACTAAAAATAACGTTTGAAGTAAGAAAAATATCAGATTAAATAAAAATTCATTGATTCTCTAAAAATATACAGGGCGTATCAAAAATACTTTTACAAATTTGGGGGACGGGTTCCTCAAACCAAACCAAGGACAAAAGTCCATATAAACATATGTCCGCAAATCCTTTATTTTTGAGTTATGAAGTTTAAAGAAAGTTTACGGTAGATGTCGCTGTGTTGACATGTAGACATGATCCATAGTTTGTGGTACCACAGATCTCGTCTCAGCAACGTGACGATAAACACCAGCAAAGATTGAATGACTCGGCTACCTTCGGTCTGGAAACACAATTTGATACAGCCGTGCAGCCTCGCGTCCATTACCATTCTTATGTAAAAAAAAACAACATATCTTCCTGCTCCCAATAGGAATATCCTGCCATTGTTAAACGGAACACTTCTCAGTTAACTCACTGCTACACACATTAAAGGTTGAAGACAGACGAATGTACACGAATTGCAAACGTAACTTTGTCTACATTGCAACACGGCGCCATCTACCGTAAACTTTCTTAAACCATATTTTGTCTGAGGATCGCAAAAGCGTGAAACCTAGTGTTACAAACTCACATCCATGCAACTATGTATGTTAGCTCTATCACTGATATTAAGCGCTTTCCAATAAGTACCACACATATATAAATGATATATATATATAAATCATACACACACATATTCCTTTTATATGTTATTTTTATAGATACAAATATTTAAGTAAATGCTCAGTTTATAATAAACAGTATTAACTACATTTAACCTTTGTAAAAGTATTTTTGATGCACCCTGTATATATACATGTGTGTGTGTGCAGTAGCGTGCAGAAGGTGGGGCAGATGGTGTGACGGTCCCGGGCGTCCATATCGGGAGGGTATCCAATCAAAGAATGAAATGAAAAATTAGTTCTTGAAATTGTCCCTGTTAACTTGTTCATACAAGCGCCCTACAGTCCCACAAGATGGTGTGAATGTGGATCCGTGTTTTAATAAGCAAGACCGGAATAGGTCCCAACCTACTTGAGTCATAAGGTCATACAATCAATGAGTTGGCCCCGGGCATCGCGAAATCTCTGCACGTCACTGTATGCGCACGCGCGTGTGTGTATTGAGTGAATTTCGGCAGCAATTTTTAATTCATATAAGTTTTGTTAAAGACTAACAGAAGTCTTAGTTAGGGATTTTTATATATTTTTTCTATATTTTGTGCTATTTGCCTGGTTTCTGGTATATCTATATAATTCACATTTAAATATGTACCGGAAATTAGGAAAATAATCAGAAATATACAAAAAAATGTATAAATAACTCTTCGCAAATAACATTCTTTAGTCTTTAATCAAACTTCTACACACGCAGGCAAACACACACACACACACACACACACACACACACACACACACACATATATATATATATATATATATATATATATATATATATAGGTAGGTAGGTAATGAAAAGTTTGGTAATCGTATGGATAATCCCAAGGGGGGATATAATCCAGAGAGCTCAATGCCAAAAAATTAAAAATTTTTAAAATTAAAAAAACAGACAACCTAAAGGGTCCATTGATTATGATTTTATTTCCCCAGGTAGCTGTTTTTTCCTGATTCTTCAGATCACATTTCCAAGTATATATATATATATATATATATATATATATATATATATATATATATAACAATACTATCAACATTCTTGTCTTCTATTCAGCATATATGAAACATCGTTGGATTATGTTAGCCCGCTCCCAACTCAAATATTGTGAGATGTATGAAATGCGACTGTGTGCACGAAAGAATACAGATGTGTTAACGCCCAAATAGGATATACATCGGATTGATATTGGAATATGAGTAATGTTGCTATCCCACCTATTTTTTAAGCTGTACACGAACAGGTCTTTGTGTTTGATATCTTTGTGTTTAACCTTGAATAAATTGAAACATATACAGTGTGTTGCAATTTTATTCTTTTGTCAGTTTATACGATAAGAATTCGGGTACTTTGAGCAGAGAGCGCAAAACAAATATAGTACGGACTTTGCCGATAACCTTTATGAGCAGTGTTCTTCGTGAGTCATTGTATGAGTACACTTGGAGTATTTTTTTTTTGCCTTTTTCCCATTTGTAAATTTGTGAGTTTGTGTGCGCACGCGTGTGTGCTCTTACGCTAAAAGTAATATTTTGATGGTTTCTTTACGCACCATGCCGCGTCCACGGAATTGAATCGCCATTATTTCCCCCGTGTTCCTACTGTAAGAAGAAAGTTTCGCTTAGACAGCTTTTTCCCCAAGAATTGACCGTCTTTGAAGCAGAATCTCACGTGGGCGCTTCCCTAACACCCTTGACTTCGCCAAGACAAGCGTCAATCGTCATCTTACATTTTTATCTTCATAATTTTCACTTCCTACTACCTTCTCTTCTGTTCATACAACACATCCACGATAACTGATTCTTTTTCTACAAGCTGCTCTTCCATTCATATCACTTGTTCATCCTAACCCTCTACCTTAAGTGTCTTTCATGTCTTGTATTGTGCAAAGTTTATTGGAAAAAGAGTAAATAAGATACATTATATAAACGTTAATTTGACTAATTACCATTTATTATTTATTCGTTTTAATATTTCGCTCCTTTTATAATGTTGACCTTCGCCACAATTAATAGTAACGTACTTTTTTGTTTGCGTTCGATTATATTATTACAGGGTCTCCCAAAATTGACTTAGGTATTTAAAAATGTCAGATTTTTCATACTCTTTATTTATTTAATTTTTTAGAACTTCAATTAACATGGGGAAATTCACAACTGAGGGAAGAACTAAAATCCATTCAAATGGAAATGAACTTTGTCCCACATACTCAGCTAATGAACAAACTCAATATCTTCATTTGCCTGTCTCTGAAATCGGGTTGAATAATTTAAGCATTATTGATGTCAGCTGCAACTTCTGTACTAATTGCACTTTTTATGTGTACAGGTGCAAATTATCTCTTCGTATGCAATAGAAACACATTTGAGACATATTGAAATGCTCAAAGTGTGAATCGATGTTCCCGATTCTTGTTTATCAGTGTCTTGCACGTGTTCAAGATTTATCTGCAGTCTGTGTATGGTCTGCCATATTATGGAACGTCACCTATGGAGCCATATTGGTTGAATCTACCAATGAATCATGAAACCAAATGGTGGTTTTCTGAGATGAAAGTGTCCACAGTATTCTCTTTGGGTACAAAATGATGAACTGGTCGAATCCAAAATAAAGTTCCACAATTTTAGCCCTTTGTTCTGTTGTGAATTTTTCCATAGTTAATTTTCCCATGTCGATTGAAGTTCTTAAAAATATATAGATAGTAGGAAAAATTCGACGTGTTATGGCATTTTTAAATTCCTAGGTGACTTTTGAGACCCACTGTATTATTATTATTATTATTATTATTATTATTTCCTTTGATTTTTGTTGTATACACATTTCCTTCCAGTTCCCAACCAGAGACCTAAAGTTAGAAATGGCTTCATGACATTTTCCAATGATGAAACCCTAAGATCACACACATTTTACATAGATAAAGCTCTTCATAATGTGTGAGATGTACTTGCGAGTACAATGTTTTTGTATTTCTTTAAGGCATGGGCTACTAGGAATCTCTTCAATGAGTATATAAGAACCTTTCCCAATCAAACTGAGGGCTCCAACTACAGCTGGAAGTATTGATGTCCTCATGTGTTGTATTTTTTACATTCCCAATTCAGGATCTTTGAATTTTGATAGTTTTTTGAAGATCTTCAAAGATACATTACAGTTTGGAGCAGCAGCAGGAGCATTATTATTATTATTATTATTATTATTATTGTTGGTGTTGTTGTTGCTGCTACTGCTAGAGTTTTCTAAACTTTCTTCATTGACGACATGTTTTGAGGAAAGATTTATTTTCTTTCACATTTACTTAATTTTCATTAACTAAACTATGTATATGACTCAAAATGTATGGATTAAAAAAATGTTAGAAATGGCATCATGACATCGTTCAATGAGCATTTTTGTAAAAAAAATTGACAACCTTAAGATCACACACATTTTACATAGATAATGCTCTTCGTAATGTGTGAGCTGTACTTGTGAGTACATTTTTTTTTGTATTTCTTTAAGGCATGGGCGACCAGGAATCTCTTCAATGAATCTACTGAAATCTCATGTGTTCCATTTTGGAGATTTCCATTTTAATATCCTTGTATCTCAACAGTTGTTTGAAGATCTTCAAATCTTCAGGGAATAATAATAATAATAATAATAATTATTATTATTATTATTATTAACAATAATAACAATACGTTACAAAGTTTCTACACATTCACCATCTTAGTCCAATGCCTCTACCATCTTTCATTCATCTGATTGAATCTTTCTCTTTCCATGTCGGAAAGAAAGATTATCAGGAACCACATTTTATGTAACTTCCACAATCTTTATTAACATCTACAATATCCAAAGGGCCAGAACGCATACAGTGAATCTCCAATGATCTACGCACCTTTTTAGTATAAAATTGTTTCCGAAACATTTTAAAAAATACCACGTTCTTGTCTGGGTAAATATCACGAATTGATGAAAGCGAAACTTGAAAAAAATCGAGGACTTGAAATTTGATGATATTAAATAATAACAATACTACTAATAATAAGCAATAAATAAATAAAAGATGAAAGTGTGGGTAGTGGTATAAAAATAGCGATGTTATTACACTTAATCTTTTTAATTACAATTAAAAAATAACGCTAAATTAACGCTAATTAAATTAATTGCAAATTCCTCAGCGGAGATCAGCACTGACGAATTTGTTTTCGTCTATATTTTTAAATTATACTAATTATAAATGCTAACTTTGTGTTTATAAGCAATAAATAAGAAAGTAAACCACGCTTACCACGTAGTTGAAATAATTATGCATTTTCTCGAGGCCTGTATTCGAGCCAAGATTTCAAATGGTTATTCATTTGGAAGGTTTGCGTAACGCATTTTTTTTACTTTCTTACATCCATATACTACACAAAGAAATTAGAAACAAATGCAAAGAAATAAAAAACAAATACAGGCAAGCTAAAGAGGCATAACTCAACGAAAAAATGTGCAGAAATACAAAGAATGAGTATCACAAATGTTGTGGTGTCCTCCTTCTAAAGAGTCTATGTTGGACTCTTCCGCCTACTATAAGATTAGTAGGAGAGAAGGCCTTGGGGGAATAGTCGAATACATTGAACAGTGGGTCAACCGACACACACTCACTAGTCGTGTAATACTTTTCTGTTGTGCTTACTGTTTAATATATGATATTTCTGTAACACTTGTTTTGTTATTTCTTTAAACATTTACTTGGTCACAACAACAAATAAAACAGATATACACAAAAAAATAAGAAAGCAAGAAAAAAAAGATGCTCGTCAACAGGCTGCATAAAATCCAAGGACCTAACGCTGATAGTAGGGAAAGAAAAATACTTCAGAGATGGAACGAATATAACGGAGGACTCTTTCAAAACGAAAGAGGAGAACCGGCAATGCACAGAAACATCGACGGACCGGAAATATTGGCATCTAAAGTGGAATCGACACTAGCTAATTTGAACAGAAACAAAGCGGTAACGCCAGACAGAATTGTAATAGAGATGCCGACAGCCTTAGATGATTTAGGCATGGACAAGATTACAGAAATAATAAACGAAATCTACGACAATGGTGATATACCAGAAGACTTAAGTAGTTCCCTTCTCATAGCACTGCCTAAGACACCAGGTGCAAACGAATGTGAACTCCATCAGACAATCAACCTATTTAGCCATATAACGAAACTGATCATCCGAATTCTGATGAATAGAACACACAGCAGAATCAGACCGGAAATAGGACAAGAACAGTGCGGGTTCGTCAAAGACACTGGAACAAGGAATGCAATATTTATAAATGTTATCAGAAAGAGCAATAGAAATGCAGAAGGACGTATACCCGTTTTATGGATTATGTAAAGGCATTCGTTAAAGTGCTCCACAAAAATCTATTAGAACTGCTCAGCAACCCTGATATATTTGAGAAGGCTATTAGAATAATCAAGAACCCATACTAGCAGTAAAGCCCCTACATATAGAAATGTGAATTCAGCAGATATACAAAAATAGAGAGGGGTATAAGACTAGGATGTGTCTTCACACCGGATTTATTCAACCTATACAGCGATATATCTGTAAGTTCTATGCTTACAGATTCTTTTCTTGCACTTTTCGCTTGTGGCTCTTGTGGCTTTTCGGCTCATGCTTTCCGGCCAACTTTAATCTTCAAAAGTTTAAATGCAATGTCAATCGTTATCTACTGTTTTCTTGATTTCTCTTCTTCTATTGTTTTCAGTCTTTAATAATGCTTTTCTTTTTTCTTATACTTTCACACTCAGTAACACTTTGTGTCTCAGTGGCTTTACTGCCTTGTTTGGCGTGAAATAATTAAAAAAAATATTGGAATTTAATTTGAGAACCACGAATACAATATTTTACAAGTTCATATTCTAGCCTATTTTCCAATCCTCGCCCCAACCTTTTTCGTTACTTTCAAAACCGGCTCCCAAAGCCTTGATTCTTACCAGAGATAAGAATATATTTTCTCACTAACGAGAGAGATGAAAAATATAAAAAGGAATTCCACTTCCATTAACCTGTCCATGATGCCATAAAATCTGGGGAAAATGCTCATAGTTTGTTGCAGCTCTCAAAACCTTGGTTCTTATCAGAGATAAGAATATATTTCCTAATCAATGAAGGGGCTAGGAAATTTGTATAACAATTTTGGAGAAGAATGTCTCCCTTTTTTCTGAGCCTCCCAAATCTATAAATACGGAAAATCTTCGCGTATTTGGCAGTGAGTAACTTCGACAACCGTCTGAGATAACAACGGGTCGGCAACTGAAAGGCAGTCACCTTCAAGAAAGATCAACCTGTTGGACTGAAAAGACAGAACATCAACCCATTACTAAAAACTAATTCAGAACTGAGTCCTTGCACTTTATTTACATTATTCGGTCTATTCTCCTCATCTTTGTCGCCATATTTATTACAACGATTCAGCCGTTGTACGCCCCGGCCTTCTTCAGGTGGTTGGAATGTCGAACTGAACCCTTTATTTCGCTCATTAGGAGTAGACTGTTCTAGTTTCACTGTGTCCTTGAGGACAGATGGCACAGTGGATAAAGGCGTTGGTTAGATCCAGTGACAGGACCTAAAGAGTGTGAGTTCAATACCTGGTTAAGGCGATGGAGAACTTGGAGAGGGGAATTAACAGGAGATGACTGATAACTGACATCCATTAGACATGGCACATGGAACTAGAACAGTCTACCCCAGTGAGCGAAATAAAGGGCTTGACATTCCAACCACCTGAAGAAGGCCGGAGCATAAAACGGCCGAAACGTTGTAATAAATAATTGCGACAAAGATGAGGACAATAGTCCGAATAATGTAAATAGTGTACATAATACCTCATATCAGAAATATAGACAGATACTGAAGAAGGCCGAAGAGTACAACGGTCGAAACGTTGTAATAAATGTGGCGACAAAGATGAGGTCAATGGTCCAAATAATGTAAAGAGTGTACATAATACCTCATCTCAGAAATATAGACAAATGCCTCCTTACAACTGAAGATTTCTGTCGTCGACCTACGAACTCACTCAACTACGGAATTTCGTACCTTCTGACATTTTCCTGCTCTGCAAGAACTCTGACGAAAACTGTGAGTGTTTTAACCCTTAACAACAATCTACTCGCTTAAAGAACTTTTCGGCGCTCAGAGAAATATTTTGAGCAAGCTTTTCTTCTTTTATGAACATTTTCTCTTCCTTTAAAGGGCTTTTTCTTCTCCCTTTCTTTCTCTCGTAGTTGTGTTTATCCCTTTACCCTTTTTTTTGTACATATAAACAAACACATTCTTCTTTTATTGTTACACATCTTGCAGGAATTTTGAGTCTTTCTTTATTCGTCCGCCTAAAAGAGAGAGAGTTTGTCCGCTCTAATCTTTCAATCCGTAGTTGCTTGCTGTTTTTATTCAATTTTTATCGCAATTTCTAAACTCAGCGATTTCATGTGGGAAATTTCCCATAAACATGCTACTTTTTGACTGATATTCAAACTCACTTGAAGAAAACAAAACCTGTTTGCTACCCGCGACAGTAGAGCTAAAATGGAGTTAAAGAGGACAAAGAATAATGCATGGTTAAGTGAAATATATATTAATAAGGACAGATTGTTCAATACTGCACTGATAAACATCAGCGAGGTCAATCAGGTTATCAAATTACTGACTCAATGTACCATTGGGGTGTTTTCCAGTATCGGCTAAATATCACTGGGGATTGATTGGAGGAAGGTATATTATAAATGAATAAGAAAATTTACATGATGACACATAGACAAAATCTCTATATTTGCGTTGACTCTTCCGAGGCAGTTTAATCTTGTCTTTCATTTTCTTTTGCTGTCTTTTAAAGATAACAAAGATATAGAAACTGGCCCTTCAGAATCATTGTATAATATAAAAAAACAAAAAAAAACAAAAAAAAAAAAACAACGTATAAAAAATAGAAACAAATCTCACTAGGGTAAGTCAATAAGTTCATAAACAAAAAAGTAATTATCAATTCAATTTTGATCTTAAAATTAATATGTTCGATCAGTGTGATTGATATTAAAAGGGGTTTTTTTTTGGTGGGGAGGACCAAAAGAAGGAACATGAAAACTCTTATCCGGGTATTATGAAATGACGCCAACGTAATAACACAAGGCTCTTACTCTGGTCTGAAATTTGAAAAAAAATGTGAATTTATTAAATGACACGAATAATAATAATAATAAACAGAATAAAAATAATTACAAACAAGCTTTCATAAAATTTTTCATTGAGCGCCTAATGCTGAAGCAAGATAACAAATTCTAATTACAATTCTGTTGGGTTCATAAAACCAATTATAATTATTATCAGAAAAATGTTCACTTACTTCGATTTATTCAATCATCAAAAGGAGTTAAGATGGTTGACGTTCACAGGCTTCAGGTTTGTTTAGATAATAATTCAGTTTTGCAAACTGAGATGAGATAAATCTTGTATTTTCATTTAAAAAGTTCAAAATCAGGGTAAGTACCTCTATTTTTTTTACAAACTTTCAAAAATAACTATAAAAAGATAATCATATATGTCACCAAAACTGTAGAATCTCGCCTTTCTGCTTTTATTTCTTTTTCTTCTTTTTCCTTTTCTTTCAGTTACGCCCTTTTCTTTTTCTTTCAGCATTTTTTCTTGTCGTTGTCGTCGTCGTTGTCTTTTTTAATTTTTTTTTTTTTTGTTATATAAAGCGTTTGATAGCGAGAGAAAGGAATAATGAGGATGAGATTGAAACAACGATTCGTGATTTGATTTAGTGTAGGGAGTTGACCCATTTCTTGTGCCAGCATGGACGAGGTCACAGGATACGGTCTGTACACGTTTTGTTGATCAAGATTACGGTGGTAGGTCGTTTTGTCGGTTGGTACATCTGTTGTGTTGAACCGGGTCACAGTAGATTGGCATGGTTTTGGCAGGGTTGTTCTGTGGAATGACGATCGCTGTGTTGACTGCGAAGAGAATGCCTTGTAAGCGAGTCGAGGTTTGGCCGAGGTGAAAGCTTGTAGCTTGGAGGAATCTTGGCTTATACAGAAACACTTTTTCGTATAAGACACAACAAGCATGCAGGCTAACGATCATTCCATCGTAGTTTAATTTCGTGACACTTTGTTCTTAGTTTCCAAGTTAGAGTCGAGGTTTCAAACTTTAAGTCAGAGACTTCTTCAGACAGCAAATTGCGGGATGCTGACGAAGCACTCTTTTCCCATTTCTCTCTCTCTCTCTCTCTGTCGTTATATAGAGATTTTCCATTCTTCCACTTTGCAATTTCATCAGAGCACTATGCTCAATTTATCTAATAGTCTGGAACAAGACTTGAGTCAGGAGTTCTTCGTGACAGCAAATCACACTCCTATTGACGTTATGGAAGCGCGTCTTTGCCTCAACTGCTACTCTCTGTAATTCTTCTCTGATATAACGCTTTTATGGACCCTCGCCCAACATCGGTGTGGTCTCCGACGCGATCTGGTGTTCCAGGATTTTCCAAATATCCAATCAGAACTCTCTGCTGACTGTCCTAGGGAGCTCGCTCTGCGGGAGTGGTGTTAGCAACACGTCTTGTTCTCCTCTTTCTCTTGCTCGCACCTCACACCAGTACCTTTCAGTGGGCGTATTCATTTTCGTTCCACTTCCTCATATCAGCTCCTCATGCTGCCACCACCCAGGGAATAGTTGTTCCACCCGACCCATGGATGCCTGACACAAAACAGGTATTACTTTTAATATGATCCTAAAATTTTTATCTGATATTTTTTTTATTGCTAATTATCACGTTTGTTCCGTAATTCTTTCTCTTTTACACACTTGACCGAAAGTTTCTGGTCTAAGAAAATCTTGTTCCTTTAGCGCATCTTCGACTCCTATCAACAAGTGACATAGAATCATTTCTTTACCCTCTTCTTCGCCTACTAGTAGCCAAAAAATTATTATCTGTGACTAACTTGTTGGTCTCTGTCCAAAATAATGCCAGCCCCGGCCGACTCGCGGATGTCATCGCACTTCCCTCAAACTGTCCTTTGAGCTTCACGTTAACCAGATGTCTAAGTGGATTTCAGCGCTATCTTCCACTGAGGAGCTTTACTCACGAAATGAGAAAACAAGATAAAAGTATATTTTCTTTTGTTTTCGGTATATCCTTTAATCTATCTACTACCTTTTTCGGCTTTGTGTTCACTTTCGATTTAATTTAAGACATTTTTTCTTCAAATTATTCTTACAGTATCACATCTGTCCCTTACCCTTCCTGTCACTTACTTGTAAATAACATTCTTTTTTTTTCTTTTTATGTGCCATGTCCTTTCAGGACGTAGGCGATCATGACTCTCCCCTTCCTTCTATCCCTTGCAGCTCTCAACAAGTTCCTTCCCTCTGCTTCGTCCTCCAGACTACGTTCTGTCATCCACCTGCTCAAGCTCGTCAGGTATGTCATGCGCTGCTTTCTCTTGTCTCTCTTTCCCTCTATTCGACCTGTGAGTATCACATTGTCCAGGTTCTCCTCCTGATTTCAGCTGCCTCTTTCTGATGTTAAGTATAATAAACGTAAATGGCATACAATTCCCAATAATTCTGTCAAGCTACTTCGCATTCACCACCTACCCTTCTACTATCTCGTGCACAAATTCCTTCTTTTTTTATGCAGCATTTTTTTTCAGGGTCTGTTTTTTCTTCTGGCATCATGCAACGGTTTCATATTCCTTCTCCTTCTGTTATCGTATGCAATGAGTTCAATACATAGGTAGTTCTACTAAGGCATGCAGTAGAATTTAAAAGAGTTTTTTTATAGAAAAAATGTTGAGCATGCATATTTTAGTCATGAGGTTCGCAGCACCTCCTTCTCCTTCCTGACAAGATCTGGTTGGGCAAAGAACATTATCTGGCATCCCTTTCTCAAGCCGTCTCACACTCGCCAAAACCCTGTTAACCGAGTTCTTCCTATGCCTTTTTAGTTTCCATATGGCAGTCACTATAGCCATAATAATTATCAGGGTACACACTACTGCTGACCAACTTACTATAGCTCCCTTATTTTCTTTCCAGACTGTACTCTTTTCTCCCTCGTTACTTAAACAGTTTTTAATTGCTTTAAGCTAATTTTCTCTACATATGTCAAAAGGGCAACTTCAAGGAATCCCCCTAGCACTGGTTCCCATAATTCGGTTCATTTACTTAAACTCTTTTTCACTATCTCTACGATCGAATCCCTTTCTTCGTACTTCTCCTCAGCCTGATAATATGATGGGAGGGAGATCGATGTTCCAAACGCTGAACATCCCAGGGGTAGTTCTATTAGGGATAACGGGGGTTCTACCCTCAATGTTCTAGTCGATTCTCCCCTACATACCTTGGACAGATCAGTTTGCTTTTGGGTAGCAACGGCTCAGATTCCATCAGATATACTAATAGCCTGTGGCAACACTGTATTTGTTGATACCTCTACTTGACAGCTTTCTTTAACTCTCTCCTTATCTCCCTTAAACAACTCCAGCGCACACAATCTATGACAACCCGTCACATAATTGGGACTTAATGAGGTACACGTTCCTAAAGCATCATTCTGATACTTCCCTGCTTCTGCTGTCAGCATCATAAATTTCGTTCTAGCTGAATGTTACGCTATATACTCTGTTTTAACTATTCTGTAGCATTCTCACTGTTCCTTTTTCATTGTTCTCTAACTGTGACCTCTCCCAGTTTCTTTCTTATAGACCCAATATCTTCGTTTGTTACCGTTCCAAACAAGACGCTCAGAGCTTTTGCTACAATAGAGAGTACCGCCCTCTTTTTCCCCTTTAGGTAATTCTTCATATCCCTCCAATACTGCTGTCTCCAGCTCTATGGGGTCCAACTATGAGTTTCTTGTCTCTGATATATTTCTGTGTTACCGTGTTCCTTGCCACGCCCAGCAAAGCTAATTCATTTTCTATTTTGTTCAATAGCAACTCGTAGGGATTATCTATTACGAAAGAGACTATCCATGTCGATCTGGTTATTTATCACTTCACTAGATTTATTGAAAATCGTATTTTGGCTGTGTCCCCAGGCGTCTATCGTCACCTTCATTGTCAGTAGCAGTACCGGTCTTCTCACACCAGCCATCCCTGCAAGGATAACAAGTTTTCCTTGTCTTATTATTTCTGTCCACCCATTGTCTACCTGTTTATTTTTTCAGCTTAAGTCCTTTAACCATCCTTCAGCGAACCGACCGTATTTAGACAGATGCGCGGCTCTCTTGTCCCAGAGGTCGGGCCTCATCGTTACTACCGCCGGACATACACGGGGCCCTCATGCCGACCGACGACAGCACCAACAAATAGCTCCGCTTCTCGTGACGCGCTATCCGCACCTCAGTCTTCTCTCAATCAATCCCCTCTGTTCATTCCCGGATGGACTCCTAAAAAAGCCTTCGCCTTTGCGCGCCCCATCATCCTCAACCACACTCTTCTATCGCGCTTCAGGGTCCCTTGCACCTCCCAGTCTCTGCTTAAGGTGTAACTCTGACAACTACCGGTCCTATTTCTTCCCTTAACTGTTTTTGAAGCTGGGAGAGAAGTATCTCATACTTTTCTTCCTACTCACTCCCTTCTTTTTCTTCTCAGGAGGATTTGTGTCAGAACACGGAATTCCTCACTCACGTTCTTCGCCTTTTTCGCAGTTCCGCGACGTCTATGGGTCGGAGTCAAGACGTTTTGAAGAACCACCCACCCACTTCCAGCGACAGCGGTGTGCAGGCTAAACTGTCCGACACATCGTCGAGGATTTCTATGTGCAGATGACTTCCTTCTCTTTCATCCTCCTCAGATTCCTCGTCCGTCTCCATTTCTGATTCCACAAGGGTTACCTTCCTCCGCCGTTTTTCTTAACGTTGGGGCTCGGTCACTCCCCAATCGCTTTTTTCGGCCAATTTCAGATCATTAGCATGTGCTCTTTTAATTTTTCCTGCCATTTGGTCCCAGATTACAAACGACGCTGGACCCGTTAGCTCCATTATCCTACAGTAGGGTTTCCATCTTTGGTACAGTTTCCCCTCTCTCAGGTGAATCTTATAGTACACGGGGACTCCAACCTCTAGCTCTACCTCTTTTCTCCTTTGTTCATTCTTTCATTTTTTTTCTGGGCTCTCTGTATTCTCCTCCTCACTTGGGTAAACTGTTTATGTTGTTGCTCGATAATTAGTTGATAGTGGTCCTCCTCTATATACTTCTTGCGAAGTTTTAACAAATTGTCCACCTGCAGGAACACATCTCGTCCAAAAAGCATATAGTATGGCGAGAATTTAAAGATTTCGTTTATTATTTATTAAAGACAATTTTATGTTTAACATTCTTTTTATAGATACAAGTATTTAAGTAAATGCTCCGTTTATAATAAACAGTATTAAATAACATTTACCGGCCTGAATGTCCGAGAAATTTTCATAGAAAATAATCGTCCTTTGACAGGATTTGAACCTGCGTCCTATACGGAACCGTCATTTACGCTGACGTACCTTGACCGCTCGGCCACAAAGGATCGTTCGGTTGGCAAGGTTGAATTTACTGCTTATAAACTTCAATCTTCCATGAATCTCGTACATTCATAACTGCTCATGGCGTATCAAATGTAAACAAATGACGTCATATATTAAGAAATGGACAAAGTCCAACAATTTATTTATTAAAGACATTTTTATGTTTAACGTTCTTTTTATAGATACAAGTATTTAAGTAAATGCTCTGTTTATAATAAACAGTATTAAATAACATTAAAATGTCTTTAATAAATAAATTGTCGGACTTTGTCCATTTCTTAATATATTTCGTTTATTGTAAACTTCACCGCTGCCAAGGCCTGTGTCAGGTATGGATCCCAATTCTCCGTATTCTCCCTCGACAATTTAGCCAGTACTTCTCCCAAGGTCCTATGGAACATTTCCACTTTTACGTTACCTTGGGGACGATAAAAGCATGTGGCTATTTGAACTGTATTCAGGTTTGACAGAACCTCTACTATTATTCTCTTTACATTTTCTTGTCCATTGACCAGCTTCACAGGGGCCCCATATCTAGAGAACAGCTCACTCATCACCAAATTCGCCACTATTTGAACTTTCTTATCCGGTACGGGATATACCTCAGGCCAATTCGTCAACCAATCCAGAAAGCTCACTATATACGTTTCCCAGAGGTGGGGGGGGTCTCCGTAGGGCCCCGATACATCCATGATGACTTTTTCAAAGGGAAAGTTCTGGGTATCTGTCCCCTCCAGTGGGCCATCTCCTGTTTTTTACTCTGGGTCTGGCATATCCCATCCCCAAATATAGATGGTAACTTCCCCGTATAGTTCTGGCCAGTATGTTCTTCCCACTAGGTCACATGTCTTAACGATCCCCATATGTCCCATTCTTTCGTGACATTGTTCCAATATTTCGGCACTCAGGCCCTTGGGTACGTAAAGTCTGAGTCTAATTTCTTCATCCTTCCCTGAGAGGTAATACAGCCTTTTCTCATGTATCACATAACGCATAAAGTATGTCGCCCCTGCCTCCACCTTGAAGGTGGTTACCTCACTATCCATCTGACCCTTCTTGATTTCTTCTACCCAGAGAGAATCAGTCCTTATTTGTGTGCTCGCCTCTTCCTCGGTCTCCGACGCAGGTCGGTTGTCTAGCCTATTCGAGTTAATCACTCTAACCTGATAGGCCCTATCATCTACCCCCAGTTCGACCTTCACTGATTCTACCTCTAGTTTCTTTGCTATCCTTGACAGTAGGTCTGCACAGGTGCTGTCTCTGCCGGCCAGATATTCTATTCTGCAGTTGTATCCGCTCAATTTGAACGCCCGCTGCCGGATCTTCTTATTTGCTCAGTCAGCTTCTAATAAATACTGGAGAGGCTTGTGGTCAGTTTTAATAGTAAATACTGCCCAACCCAAGTAATATTCCAGCTTCTGCAGTGTGTACATGATAGAGTATGCCTCCTTCTCTATCACTGGCCATCGCTGTTGTGTCTCCGAGAGTCTGTGCGACAGAAAGTATACTGGTACCTCCTCTAGTATACCGGGCACCGGACCGTCCTTGTTTGGGCATGGTTGGGTGAGGACTGCTCCTATGCACTATTCAGTAGGTTCAGTGTAAAGAATTATTGGTTTGCTGAGATCTGGATATGTCATCAAGGGAATAGCAGTCAACTGCTCCTTCAGGCAGTCAAATGCGGCTAAACATGAAGTTGGTCACTTCGACCAAGCCTCTTCCTGTCCCACGTTGTGATTGTTTTGATCATAAGGTAGGCAAGGATCGAATCGTCGCCAAATATCACTGGATTTGTGCCGTTCAAGCGGGACGATGTTATAAGACAAAAAATGAAAGAAAGTCGTGTAAATCAACAAGATTCATATAACTGAGGTTTATACAGAAACACTTTTTCGTATAAAAATCTACAAGGATGCAGGCTAACGACCATTGCCTCGTAGTCTAATTTTGTGACACTTTGTTCTTCGTTTCCAAGTCGAAGTTTCATGAGACTTCTTCAAGCAACAAATTACGGAATGCTGACGAAACACTCGTCTCACTCTTTCTCTTTCTCTCTCTCTCTCTCTCTCTGTCGTTAGATCGAGACTTTCAATTCTTCCACTTTGCAATTTTATCAAGCCACTCTGCTCAATTTATCCAATAGTCTGGAACAAAGCAATAGTCAGGAGTTCTTCATGGCAGCAAATCACATGGGGATCGGCGAAGCGATCGCCTCCTCTTGGCGTAAAAGAAGCACCTCAACTGCTATTCTTTCTGTCTGTAATTCCCCTCTGATCTAACGCTTTTATAGGCCCTCGTTTTCGGTATGTCCTTCAATCTATCTACTACCTTCTTCGTCTTTTTGTTCGCTTTCGATTTAATTTAAGTTTTTTTCTTCAAATTTTAAGCATTCTTACAGTATCACACACCGCCGGAGATCACTTCGTAGACAGGATGTGATGCGTGGAGCCTAATGCACAGAAAACGACTTTTGTTATTTCGTTTTCTACCTTCGTGGCCTTCACATCCGGCCAGCGTGCAGAATGAAACAGAATGAGATCTAATTGCGACGGAGTATAACATTTTGTTCAGCTCCCCAAACCAACAGAAATTTTCCTTTTGAATGCCAAAACACTCTATCGGTCAGACAAACCGGACTTCTTAAATACTCATAAATTGGTTCCGAATTGAAGAAATTTGCTACTACAGTGTTGTAACTTGCTTTCACTTTTGCTTAAAAAATCACAGTGTATCTCATTAAATCACGCCTGTTAGCAAACTTTATTTAGGCGGGTTTTCAGACTATCACATTTGAGGCTCTTTTTGTTGACAAGTTTTGAAAAACAAATTTTATACATGTATTTATCAAGCTTCACTGTGGCGGTATTTTTTACAAAATCAATTTGAGCCTCACATATATAAAATTTTACACATTAAATTTTATTCAAGCCATTTTACTGTCTTGGCTTCGTTATAGAATTTTTCATTTTGTTTAAAGAATACGTGTTTGTAATTTTCTTCTTTAATAAATATCTTTTAAATACTCTCATCGAAAGAAGGTGTAATAAATAAACCTAGTCTATTGTATTATTTGTGACACTATTTGGCTTGCTAAAAGGGAGAAAGGAGAAAAGAAAAAGGAGAGAAAAAAAGAAAGAAAGGCGAGAATTAAAATTAGGTGATAAGAAGCCATTACGAAAAGGACACTAATCGGTGTTATTTTTCTGGCGAGGAAAAGTGGTAAAATTTTTATTTCCCATTGTCGAGAAGGTAAAAAGGAAGATACTGGAATTAATCTGATTTAGGTTACGGGGCGGGTGGAAATTCCAGGTTGGCCAAATAACCTCAGAGACAGAATTCTAAATAGATAAACATTGACTGTGTCGCAAAATGTTCATTTGGACCACACAAAGTTACAAAAACAAAAGACCAAACCATAAGGTCGTTTGGAAAAGGCATCTGTTTTGTGCCGAAGCTGGCTGTGGTGGGGATTATTTTATCGGGAATAGATAACGCCAGAATGCGAAACGTCTAATTGACCACCCACTTGATAATTGGCGAAAATCTCGTTGACGACATCCATATGAAATTGGCTGTGTTGGCGAAATTGTTTTATCGGATCAGTGGTTGGCGCCAGGAGTGTAGGTACGTCTGGTTGACCACCCACTTATTAATTGGCGAAAATCTCATTGACGAATTCCAAGTAATTCGGTTAAAAGATAAAAAGTCTAGGGTGTGAGGTTTCCTCGAAGAGAAGAAAGAAAAGGAAAAATGAAAAAAAGAAAAAAAGATAATTTTTTTTTTCTTTGAGCAAGATTTTTTAAACCAAGGCTAGTTTGGCCACACCCACGACGCTGAGCGCCCATTGGCTGAATGATAGCAGGAGTATTGGGCGGAGGTAATTATGTGAAGCAGGAGGGGAGGCCTGCTGGCACCCATTGAGGGGATAGGTGTGAGATGCCACTGTGAGAGAGAGGGAGAACCGTTGACACCCTTTGAGGGTATGGTGAGATACCAATACGAGAACAGAAGAAGGTGGGAGGACGAGAAGACTTCCAAAAATGGAAAATAATAAAATTTTCCTGACCGAAAACAAAAAAGTGGATGGTGGGTTTGGAATTATCAAGGAACCTCAAACCCCGACAAGCCCACCCCGGTTTTGGTCGGCGTCCATATAAGCAAAGTCGCAGCGAGCGAAAATCAGTTGCAATGCGAATTAAGTTCGAGTTCGAGATCCAGTCAGTTGAGTTAAGTTCGAAGTTCGCAGTTGAAGTTGGTCCCGCCTCGCAGAAGCTGACTAAGATTCACGCAATTCCGACTCATCTTCTAATCAAGAACAATTTATTTTTGAAGAACGACTTAGACTCACACCACCAAAACAAGTTTTACGAGTTTCGTCTGAAGATACACCAAGAACCAGTTTCTTAAAGAACAAAGAATTTAAGATGATAAGACACGCCTAACAAACACAAAGTGTCACGAATCCATATAGCGGGTTGGGAAGAAGATTCAGTCCTGTACTCAGCAACCAGATATAAAGTATTGTTATCCTTTTTTTTAACACATTTGAACTTTTCGAGTTATTATTTTCTTTTCTTTTACACATACTTGTGCGATATCGCCCTTGTTCGAACTCGGCTTGCAGTACGGCCCGGCGACTGATTGATTTCATCTACCTAAATCAATTCACAACGTGGGTAGGTTGGACTGGAAATCAAAGTAGTTACTTCGGTAACCAGACGTTGGAAGCAAGCTGGGAACGACAAGGCTGATACCGAATCTAACCAGATTCCCATCCGAATCAGCAAAAGGTTAGAACGCCACATTTGGTGTCGCGATCAATACCAAGACAGGATAGCACGACGGACGCAACCAGGCGGACGTCACATTTGGCGCAGCGACACCGGGGGGACGTCACAATTTCTTTATTTATTTACCCTTTAATTATTTTTATGTAATTTTACATTTCTTTTTATTATATAAATTTTTATAATATTCACATATTAATTAAATGCATTGACAAGGAAGGAGATTGTGTTAAAATATCAATATTTGTTGCGTAAAATAAATAATTTCTTCATCATTAAGCCCTTATTTACTATTTGTATATACACACATGAAAAGTATCTCAAATTATACATTCCACAACGAAGAATCGAACCTCGGTCGCCCAAGTAAAAGATTGACAAAATTGCTATTATTTTATCAATTTGTCAGAAACTCTTCAAGAGACATTTTTGATTATGTTCAATCGCAAGTATGAACAAAGTCTTCTAAATAAATCATTCATATAAATAAGAATTTTTATTTATCAATAAGCGTAATAAGTTCTACGTAGGACGAATTTCTTTAACATACGCTCACATTTCCTGAAAAACAAAAGCACGCGTTTTTTTTTTTTTTTTTTTTTTATTAATCGTTGCTTATTTTCTGAGTCTCAGTTCACATTCTACCCTTATGATCACTGATTTGATTTGTTTAACGGCATATCAACTCCTTATGGGTCATTTAATGCCGAAATTTAATTTTCTTGGGAACTTTGAAGTAATAAAAAATGACGTACGGTAGATGATACTCAGCTTTTGTGCATATACAAGTTTGTGTGGACATGGTTACTAGAGGCGGTGATATCTGTGTTTTATGGTGCAGTTTTTTTGAAGTTATATATTGGAATATAGTTTGATTTCTTTAAGAAATTGTAGGATATGGTTTAATAATGTCATGAAAGGGTTCTTTCATGTTGGTTTTCATCTTTTCATTTATTTAATTCTCATCTTTTTATTTTTGTTGTAATTTTAATTTGTTTATTTTATTTTCATTTATTTCGCCTTTTTGCATCCTTTTCTAGGGGAGAAAGAGGATTTCTCCTTCATTTTTCCTTTTTTTTCTCTTTATTTTTTTGTTTGTTTCTCTACTGTTTATTTTGCGTTCTTTATGTTTGTTTTTTTTTCCATTTTTGTGGATTTTTCTCTTTTTGTTTATCTATTTTTCTCTAATTTGTTTTGTTCTTTTTGTCTATTTTGGCTTTATATTTTTTGTTTATTTTTCTCTTTTTTATTTGGTTCTCTTTTTTCCTTTATTTTACTTTTTCTTTTCTTTCTTTTTGCTTTTCTTTGTTTTGCTTATTCTGTTCTTTTTTTCTTTAATTTTTCTTCTTCTTCTTCTTCCTTTTTTTAAATTACTTCACCCCAAGTAAGGCGATAATGCCACGAAGACGCAAGAGACTCCTGGGAGTGAAAGAGAATGAGAAAAATTTAGGAGAAGGAACCGGAAGTCCACTCCCAAACAGGAAACAAGGGATAGTCTTCTATTCTTGTTCAAAAGACTGAGAAAGGTGTGAATCGGGCGATAGACGAACCTATCTTTATAGGTCCGCCTATCGCTTTGTTCACACCTTTATTCTTATTTTGTAATTTTTATTTTTATTTTTGGTCTTTTTATTATTTTTTCTCTTTTTTTTATGTCCCCCTCTCTTTTGTGTATTTTTCCACCATCTTTCTTTTTTCAGACTGGCTTAGAATTCACAATCATTCTTGTGTCTCGTCTGCTTTACTATTTAACCTTACGGTGGAGTAAGGTGGCTTCATAACATTTCCAAAAGCCTTATTTCGAAGTGGACGAAACAGATCCGTTTAGAATTTAAAGTCTGTACGCCGAATAACCGTTACGCAGTGGCGAGTCTGGAACACAGAAAATGGGGGAGGGGGGCACTTGGGGCGAAATTTTCTCTGCGGAAGAGTTGGGTAAATTCAAGCAGCATCTTTATTTTCATACTACAAACTACCGTATACACAACTTAGGAATGAATTTTAGTATAAGTATGTTACTTCACTAAATTAAACGGAATAACTTTTCATTCATAGTAGTGGAGTTCTTATCTATTCTTGCCCTCTTTTCCACTCTCAAGCTGTTGGACCACAAGAGAGGGGTTAACTTCAAAACAAAATCAAAAGGTTAATGCTAACATCAATACTAGCAGGACAGTATCATTTGTCTGCTCTGATTTTTTTCCTCTACAAAACTTAGAAAGGTTGGGGGCGGGCAACCAAAATTTTGGGCTTGCACTGTCCCCTTCTTGCCCCCCCCCTTGTAGAATTGCCACTACCGTTACGCTACTTGTACTAAAACTTAACAGTAAACAAAAATCTTTATCTTTTGCGATGAAACCAAAACCAAAGTTTCAATCTACACAAATCAACCTTGCCAACGTGATGTTCCTTTGGAGTTGTGACCCAGTGAGACGGAAAATCTTTTATTTTTTTTTAATCATTTCACCACAAGTAAGGCGCGAATTCCACTAGTACGAAGTGAGTTTACAGGAAGTGAAAGTGAAAGAGAAGACTGAGAATAGGGAGGATTGAGGAAATGGCAAAAAAACGAATATGGTTCAAGAAGACAAGATAGCGATTGACGTTGCATTTACATTTATGAAGATTGTAGCTATCAGGGAAGCAAGTAATCGGAAGGGAGTTCCACAGGTGAGGAGTGCGAGAAAAGAAACTGTTGGAGTAAAAGTGTTGGTTGCATTTATCTATTTCAACAGTAAAAGGTGGGACCTAGATGCCAATCAAGTAGCACGCTTAAATTCATGTAGTTGGGGCAGCAGGGAAAAAAGCTTGTCACAACAGTTGCCATGAAACTATCTGTAGAAAGGATAGAGCGAAACAGCGTCATATCGGTGAGAAAGTGACTGAAGTCGAGATGTCTGGTCAGGATCGATTACATTACAGATTCTTCTTTGGATTTTCTTAAGAATCTCGAGATGTACTGCAGGAGCACCAGACCAAATATGACAACAGTATTCAATATATGGACGAATGGTAGATTTGTAAATGTGGAGGATGGATTCTGACGAGAAAGATTTTCTGGCACGATACAGTCTACCGGAATATCCTCTAATCGTATATTATCTGTCAGATTTTCCTTATCCAAGGTAATTATCTGAGATCAGTGTAAGGTTTTGCTACCCTTGCTAAGGAGTAATCTATCAGCATGGCAAAAATAAGCATATCGGATCTCTGATCCAAATTTCACCGCAAAGAATTGTCGCTTAATTATAGATTTACTTTGTTAATTTGTAACATTTTAGTTTTAATTCCAGAAGTTGTTTTATCTTCGGGCAACATAATTGCTTCAACTTCCCGCCAAGTTAGCATTTAGATGACAATTGAAAATGTGTATATATATATATATATATATATATATATATATATATATATATGTGTGTGTGTGTGTGTATATATATAGATAGATAGATATGATATAACGATATATAATTTTATTGAATTTTATATATCAACAAACATATTTAGAAAAATAGTATTAAAAATTTCTTCTTTTCTTTTTTATATATATATATATATATATATATATATATATATATATATATATATATATATTGATGCATGTTTCATTAAATAATATAGACAAGTTTTGTCTATTTATTTTAAGTAAGTTCCTTTCATAAGCTGTCTGATAAGCTTAATAACATTATCATTGAAAGACGAAAGGAAATCACCATATTAATACATGTTTCAATCCAATCTAAGTTTTCGGCTTACATAAGCCATTATCCAAGATGACAATTACTTTCCAATATATCAACCAATACACGGAACAATAATGATAGTCTGTTTTTGTTGCATGAAAAATTTCAAAGCAACGACTAACTAGTGTATACGAGACACGGGAGCGAAAATCGTGTTGCAGCTCGTGACGTCACACATGACCACGCGAGAGTGAAAAAGAAGTATTAAGTATGGGAAGCCAAGCATAAAAATACAATTATGGCATAAGGCCGAAAAAAGTATGAGAATCCGTTGGTATCAACCAATGGCTTCTTTTATCAATTACAGGCATTTAAGAATGTTTGTGGCGATTTCGTAGTTTATTTTATTCAGGTTAGGTTTCAACTGTTTTATGTAGATATATAGATTCAAGAATTTTTTAGTTTTTGTTTATTGTTTTCATGTGTAAGTATAGTTGTGTTTTCAACAAGGATTTTCCGGAATTGTGTACGCGGCTAGGCATGTTGTTTTAAATGCCTAAAAATGTTAGTGTTATCAGACAATATGAAAGGAACTTACGTAAAATAAATAGGCAAAACTTGTTTATATTATTTAATGAAACATACGTCAATAAAAAATTGCTGCCTACATATACATATATATATATATATATATATATATATATATATATATATATATATATATATATAATAAAAAGCTTATTAAAAGAAGCCTTCAAATCGGACACTCCTAAAAAGTGTAAAGATTTTCAAGTAAATAAATAAATATTTGTAAGACGTAAGAAGACGTAAGGAGGCCACACCTAAAAAAAATAAGTGTTCAATGTTGGACATCCAATAAAGAGGTGAGAGCCAACAGAGCTCCACACTAAATATGGTAATATTGAACAGTACCTTTTTGTCCTGGGTTTTGAACTTATAGACAGTTATTTTGAGTGCATACCAAAGTATCTTATTTATACTAGAAGTGGGCAGAAGAGGAAGGGGGGAATAAGAAATTCTATTAATTGCCTTTATCCGGGTTCCTATAGATCTATAAGGTATTTTCTTATATGTCTACATGTTGACATAATTCCGTCCTTGAATTCAACAATTCAGAACGGTCATGGTATGAAGCTATCTTCAGCTTTTCTTCTTGGCATAGTTTGCAACAATTGCTTTGCGTTCTGTCTGGTTTTACTTTTTTAAGGATCTTCCACTTAATTTGAGGACGTCTTCCATACTTTTCCTTTGAAAACTCAATCAGCCAACTTAGTTGTGTGTCTATGGCTTTGAAGCCTAAATGAAGAAGTATGATTGTACCACCGATTTTTTAAAAATAACCCTCTGTACAACCAATGTATATTTTTTTTACATTACTTACATCTTTGACTTCTGGCTGATATACAATGCTTTTCGTGGAACGGGCACCATCCAACGGACAATTTCTTTTACTCTGCAGTTACATAACTTTTTATTTTCATATTTTTCACCCCTACTTTCAATATCACACAAAATGGTAGCGTTGTACCTTTTAATGATTTTTTCCAAGTTTTGTGTACAACTGTAACTCAGCTATTTTTTTTATTAAACACCCTCGAGAGTTCCGAAGACACAAGAAAGTGCTTATTTAATAAGCGGAAAAACACTTTCCCTATATTGGTTCTAACCTGCATATTAAAAGAAGGGCTGAACCAAATGACTTTTCGGGTTCTTACTCTTTTACTCCTCAGTTGGTTATCCAGCTCGGGTCTGAAATTCAAATTTGTCTTATGCCCATTCTCCTTCAATGCAGATTCATAATCTTTCTTTTTAAGTTAAAGATTTTTTTGGCGAATTTCTTGAAATTATACATTCTACTCTCATTGGGATGTCTTTAAGGACACTAGCGGGGTGGTTGGACTAGGTGTTGACATAGCACAAAATTTGGCTTCATATCTAGAGAAACTATTCCACCGTGGACAAATATTTAGATGTCGAATTCAATTTGTTCACAGGAACAGTTTCTCCATATATGAAGCCGAATTCTGTGCTTAAATATATCAACACCAAGTCCAACCACCCCGCTACGCCAGGTCTACGCGAAACGCTGCTTACCTCTGTTTAAGCACGAGAGATAACTGGACTCGCAAACGTTTTAGAAGTTAAGATACACATGTTGAAAAATAATAACGCTTATAAATTTTAAAATTCCACACAGACATGAATTTTTGTTCGATTTAAAAAATTTAGGGGACAACATCTGAACGAATCGCAGGTCATTTTCTAAAATCTTTATTTAACACATTAATTGGACATAATTTTTCTTTGAATACTATTTCCGTGGTGTGTTGACATTGCGAAAGAATTTATTCGTTTACAGTGCAAAAAAATATAAATAAATAAATAAAAATAAAATAATAATAATTTGTTTATCATTAAATTCACCAGGTTCGAATTTATTAAATACAAAGAAATTGGCTCGATCCTTTCGGTCATTTAACGTAAAATAACATTTAAATTGAACTTATTTGCGAATAGAAACATTACCTAAGCTCATCTTTCAACCTACCCTCAAAAGGCATGTCGTGGTTGTTGTTGTTGTTGTTGTCTGTGGAATAACAACATATGTGAAGGACACATTCAAACGTCTTTAATCAGTTTTGTAATTAGCATTAGCAAAGCTCAGGGGCAGTCCTTGGATGTGGTAGGCTTTAACTTTGCAGAACCGGTTTTATCCCATAGCCAACTTTATGTGGGATGTCCAAGAGTCGACAATCCCAATCATTTGTTTATTTATACCTCACCCGGAAAAACCAAAAATGTTGTTAAGAATCACCCAGTCATCAGATTTAACTGTACTATTTGTCAGTGTTGTAAATCTTTTGTTAATCTGTTATTCTATTTGCAGGTCTATTGTGAAACTATATGTCAGTGTATTTGTATATCTATTGTAAGTTTATTTTAACACTAGACCCCTCATAAGGGCTATATTCTCTGTGAACACACAAAAAAAGCCTTTTTCAGGGCTACTTTCAGATAACCGAAGAAAGGATATGAGAACGGGAACTGGAGATAACATCCGCTTTCCCGAGAATTATCGTGTCAGCTAGTTTAAAATAAACGGGGATTAATGGGGTTTTATTTGTTTTAAATTAATAAAATAAACGGACCAAAGACTATAAAAATATATTTAAAATAGACGGGAATTTTATCTTATATTTGAAATAAATAGGGAATAATTTTTTTTCATATTTAAAATAAACGGAGATTAATGATTTTTTTAAAAATGTTGTATTAGAATAAATGGACCTAAAACTATTTAAAAAATTGTATTTGAAATAGACTGGCTTTATATTTTATATTTAAAATCCCCGTTTATTTTAAATATAAAACATAAATCCCGTCTATTTTAAATACAATACTTTTTATACTTGTATGTGTGTTTATGTTAATACAAATTAAAAAAAAAAATACATGGTCTAATCTGACTTGAGCAACTTCCACATGTTTGCTGTGTCACTCACATGGTCTCATCAGACTAGAGCACCTACTTCCGCTTGTTTACTGTGTCTCCCACGTGGTCCCATGTGACTAGAGCATCATCTTCCACATGTGTGCTGTGTCTCCAACATGATCTCATCTGACAAGAGCACCAACTTTCTTTTGTTTGCTGTGTCTCCAACATGGTCCCATCTGACTCGAGCACCATCTTCCAGACGTGTCTCCCACGTGTTATCATTTGACTAGAGCATCTTCCTCCACATGTTTGCTGTGTCTACCACATGGTCTCATCTGACTAGCGTACCTTCTTCCAAATGTGAGCACTGTAAATTTATTGTAATGTCGCCTTTGGATTGTTATCGACAGTTAAAAAAAAAAGGTAAGCTTTTCTTTTAAAAAAGCTGCACACAAATATGTTTATTTTCAATTATATATATATATATATATATATATATATATATATATATATATATATATATATATACACCAGGTGTAACAGCAAAATTGTCCAAATCGTGTAACAGCATAACTGTCCATCCCACAAAATGATTAATATCTAAAAAAAAAACAAAAAAAAACACCAAACTAATTGAGTTTCTTTTCCCCAACTTTTCAGATAAGACGTTTAGCCATCTTGACACCATTTGTCGTAAGAATCACCGAGAAACTTTTAGTAAGACAGAAGATGTTATTTGACGCTGCATCTAAACTTTTGCAGATTGTAATTGACAGGGAAGCAAGAAATCGGAAGGGAGTTCCACAGGAGATAAGTGCAAGGAAATAAACTATTAGAGCAGAACAGACGGTTGCACCTAGCTGGTTCAACAGTAAAACGGTGTAGAACGAGTTGCCAATCTAGTAGCATGCTTAAATTCAAGTCGAGGCACCATCAGAATAATTGCCAAGAAAATATTTGTAAAAAAAATTGACATAGGGAAACCAAGTCACGTTGGTGAGAAACAGACCGAAGTCGAGATGCCAGGTTAGGATCGATTAAATTACAGGCCCTTTGAATTTTGTCAAGAATCTCGAAATATCGAGTAGGAGCACCAGATCAAATTTGACAGCAATTTTCCATGCATGGATGAATGATAGATTTATACCAAAATGGATATCACATGTAACTCAAAGATAAAATAATGACGTAATCAAAATGTTGACGTTCCACACTACTGCAAACAAAAGGTTAGGAAGGAAATCTCCAATTATATTGGAAGGAAGAATAACGGTTACTGGACTTGAGTAAGCCTATTTTCCTGAAAAATAAAAAGTTTTTTTTTATAGATTTCAACTGAAATGCTCGGTCAATGAATGTCTAATGTTTGCTTATAAGGAAACAGTTGATATTTCTATTACCAGGAATATCATCATCATTATCAACAATCTTGTAACTGGTCAATGCCACTGTTGTCATAATTATTGGCGTTGTTTTCCTTATGCTTTGTCTATATTTTATTTTATATCATGTCACTGAACGAGTTCTTCTGGTACCTTGTAACCCAATACTACCTGCCGCGGGTCATCAGTGACTAAACCGATTACTCCACCAAGTTTTTTTTTCTGGTGAGGCTGGTGGCTTGACACCCACCAGGATTAAAAACAAGACCTATCAAAGGGCAAATAGATTTTATTGTATCATCAACGATAATCTAACGTAATGGAGTAGACTGGACTCTATAGCAATGTATGCAGCCAGTGAGGTAAAGCCACTGAAGACAAAATCCAGAGAAGAGGGTTCTCTTGATGCAATCAATTCTTTTGCCAATATTTTGCACTCTGTAACTTCTTTCTTACAGCCGAGACGTCGTAAAACTCTCACTGCTCTATCGCTATTTTCACGGAAAGAGTTCAGATGAACTACACTCCTGAGTTCCACTGGTCTTAATCTAGATGTTGCTTCCCCGATCACTACAATCTTATCCTGTTCAGCCCTAGGGCTAACTTATCTTTCACACATATCTGCATAAACTGTGCCTCTTACTCTGTAACCCTCTACCTCGACTGGTTCTCGGACCTTGTGCAGAACGAGTATTCCGCTAGTATAGTTAACATCCTGTCTTTGGAGGTTTTTTTTTCTGTTTTAATTGATGAGATCATTTTTTCATGACTCGATAGGAATGGAAACCGGTTGAGCTTCTTTTATTTTTTATTTTATTTTTCACTTTTTACTAGAAAATGTTTGGTTATTCTTTTCTGTTGTTTGATTGTAATGTTTGATTGTAATGTTTGTTTTTATTGCAAATATCAAATTTTGTACGGCTAATAAAATACTTGTAAAAGAGGGCTTACTGCAACAGCAGACCAAGAAATCTTATAGCACGCCTAGACAAGTATTTTATAAGTTTAAAGTCGGAAACGTTAGTCACTATTTCATTTCCTACGGCATTCGTACTATTGTTGAAATCTGACATTTCCCATTAATAGAAATTAGTCGAACAGATCCGAAAAAAAAAGACACAGAATTATCTAAATAAGTGAAAATAATCTATTTAATTAAATTTTCTTAAAAAAGGCACTGAATTATTTAACCAAGTAAAAAAGTGTGCTGAATTTATTATTATTACCATACCTTGAAATAGAAATCTCAAAAATTTGGCACATGGGAACATCAACAATCCCTGTTGTAGTTGGAGCCCTAGGATTGGTTGGAAAAGATTCCAGTAGACTAATTGAAGGGATTCCTGGAAGTCCATGCCTCAAAGAGATACAAAAAATTGTTCTGACAAGTACAGCCCACATTTTACGTAATTTTTTTTTTCAGTGGAAAGTTTCATGATACCATCTCTAACCTTAGGTGCCTGGGCGGGAACCGGAAAGAAATCTGTAAACGCCAGATATCAAAGGAAATAAAAATCATAATAATAATAATGAGATGATTAAAACAAAGTGGAAATGCTCTAAGCGATGCGTTCCGGCGTACGTCTCTTGGTTTCGGCTTCTTCAGGTCAGAATGAAAAGCAAAACTTGTATGTCCAGAAAAAACGTTTTGATTTTTGAGGATAAGAGGGGCTATAAATTCTCTACTTTTGTTTCGGATGCTATTGTACATCCTACAAACACACAATAATAGTATAAACATAAGAAAATTATTCAAATATTTTCTCTCGTGGTCTTGAATGTAGAGATCGCTGAAAAGAAAAGGTCGGATAGGGCTTGGTCAGGGCTTTTATGACCTCTAGGACTTTCGGTTGTTACCCTGCTGATTATTTCCGTCGCTGCTGCTGCTGAATCGAGCAAAATAAGTAAGCCCCCCCCACCACCACCACCACATGGTACAATAGCCAATAAATGAGATAGTTTCTATATGTGATAATCTCTTGTCTCTGGTGAAAAACAATTTCACAAAAAAACAAACCTAAAAGAAACCTTGTAGAAAATTAACAACCAATTTAACGAAAACAAATAGAATAATTTCAAGTTACCTGGTAAATAGAGAATTATCAAATATAAATTAAGGAATTAATATTAATTAGCTTGATTTTGTGCTAATATCCTTGGGAAAGGTAAACTAGTCTGAATTCAAAACGCTGGAGTAATGGATATCAGCTCGGATTGAGGAATCGGAGATCCCAGTTCAAATTCCAGTCGTATTCATTATATTCAATTACGTGCTAATACCATTGGGAAAGGTATGGATCCTCTTCTTGTCCCCACAGCTATGGTTAAATAGCAGGACAAATCGGGTTCTATAGTTTTAGATAGCGACTGGTCTACCGCAGAAAGAAATGGTAACCTAATGCGGGAAAAAAATCTGTCCCATCAGTCATGTATCGAGAGAGCCATGATCACCTAAACGTGTATCACGCATGGCACATAACTGACTGACTGATATACCTCAGGCGGAGGAAATACTATGCAGCTAAGGAAAGGATCTTTCCAGTTGACTCAATGATCCCGACTACGATCGATTCCGTTTTTTGTTTTTTTTATGGCAAAAAAATTTTCTAGTAGTAATTCGTAGCGGGATAAGGGACATTGATTCTCGCACTGTATTCTTATTTATTTGGGCTTGAGTCTGTGTGTACGTTGGTGGCAGAAGTGGTAGCAGCGAGATAGGAACGACCTATGAATGGACCTCTCCTTCTTGTCTACATGTCTTCTTCTCTCTGTTCGTCAACTCACTCTGCTGCATTTGCTGCGTTTAAATGAGTAATTTTACGCATTAATTTATTACATATTTTATAAGATGACTTCTTTATCCACTAACATATGGCCTCTTTTAGAAAGCAGTCAAGCCGATCCCAAAGACTGAATTTTGGTAACGAAATGAACATTTCCGAAAGGTGGTACAAATCAAGAATTCGTCTTTGGAATTTGAAACATTTCAGAGAATCATAAAACTGTCATATGACCCTGGAGTCAAGTAGTTATATTGGGGAAAAATCTACTCATACTAAATCTTAATGAATTCTACTAGATGACCACAAAGTCTTGGCATACTGACTTAGAGACAACTGTGTAGGCTTGAGAAGGACGAGTCTTACTAAGTCTTAATGAATTCTACTTGGTTTATTTCAAGTTCGAATCTTCCTGGGGCTTTCTCCGAACACATTTTATGGCTTCTAATTATTATTTTCTTTCTTTACGTGTTTTTCTGGACACTTAGTTACACTCAGTTTTTTTTCTCAGTATTTGATCTTAATTATTTCTTGCTCCAAATCATCAACAGGTTTTCACATGTAATAAAGCGTTGAACCAGTGTTATCTTAGTATATACCTTCATGCAATAAAAAGTTGAACGAGGCTTTAAAACCTATTATGCCGTCCTGGGTAAGAGGATAAACTACGTCTAACAGCAAGGCCTCCGATCAGGAGGTTTTGAGTATCGTGGAACTACCTCTTAATTGCTGGCATTCCCAGGTCCACCTTGACCTTGGGTGGTAGCACCTGTTAGGGTCCCAGCTATGGACAAATAGTTGACACCCAAACTTGTTCAAAAATAGGTTTTAATTCCAGAAATACTTTGTAATAAAAGAAAATATTACCAGCAATAATTTTTGAAGGAAAAATTATTATCAGCAATATTTTAAAAACAAGTACCAGTAATATAAACAGCTATACATTCTTTGAAAAAAATATTACCAGCTATAGATTTCTTCAAGGAAAAATATTCCCAGAAATAGATTTTTGAAGAAAAACATATTACCATTGAGGTTGATATGCCGTAAAACAAACCAAACCTAAAACCTATTATATAGTGAAGATAGGTTTTACTGTGTACACTGACGTAATATCGAATGCTATTTGCTAAGTCGTCTAAGTTACATGTGTTCTTGATCTTTGTGCACTGCCCCAACTTCTTCTATGTGCCGTGTCCCTCAGGACTTGAACGATCATGGTTCTTCACAACTTCCTGTCCTTTGTAACTCTTAGTATGTTTTGTTTTTTGCTATCTCTCCTAATCTCTGTTTTGGTAACCTTTTACAGAAACTCGTTAGGTGAGTTATCCGCAAATTTCTTCTGTCCCTCTTGCCTTCAATATGCCTTGTGAGTGTCAAATTCTCCAAGCCCTTACTAGTTCCTCACACTTCCCTTATTCTCTCTTAGATTACTCAGTAACACTATGATAGAGTATACAGGTGCTACAAAGCTTTACACCCTTTTCATTATCCTGCCCACTTCGCGACTGTACCTGATGTAGGCTTCACAGGGCTTGTTGTAACAGCACCATCAGCCTCCTTATTGTCATTAGCATTTTTAAAGCTGTCACCAACAACAAGATTGATCCTAAAAACAACCTCCTAAGCGACAAATAGTATGATTTTTCACTCCTTTAGAAAACCCAACGCTAAGTAACTCCACACGGAGACAAATTCTGATCTAGAACAGCCTAAGGTACCCTTTCCTTGATTTATAATATTTGAATCTAGAGAGGAGGTCCCACAAACCAAATCATCAGCATTCCTGATACAGAAAGTCATATTCTCAGCGGTTAATCTTAAATCAGTAAAAAAACCATCCTGATATAAATATCAAATAAAAAACACGTGAGCATATTATTAAAGACTAATAAAATTCATAAGATCTGTATAAAAACATACCCACATGAAAGATTGGGACCTATAGAGATGTGGTTCGCAGTAGAGATCTATCGCTTTATACCAAAGAATAGATAAAAACTAAGTTTAAAAAAAAAAGTGACTGACGTCAAAAAAACAAAAAACAAAACAAACAAACAAAAAAACAATTAAAAACAAAATCAAATAATTATTCCTAAAACATATATATTACCTTTCAATACTCCGACGCCACCTTCTGAAATCAGAATTGGATATTTAATAGCTAAAGTAGAAAAATATATTCCAAATCCGAGAAGACGCCACGAAAATCTAGGAAATAACCTGACAAAAAAAAAAAAAAAAAAAACAAACCCCCGAAAAAAACAAAACAGAAAAGCAATTAACATCTCTTGAGGGGTTCTCCCTTTTTTTACACAAATGGACTCACCCAATGTATACATATACTACGGCTACGTGAAGACGAGAGTAAGACGAGAGCAAGAGAGTCGAGTCGAGTCCAGAGTGACAGAGTAAAAGGTTGTATGTAACCGGAAGAGTGAGGATGAGGCAACAGCGTTGTAGGAGTCACAGTGAGCGAGCACGTAGACTCAGTAAGAAGTCATACAGCGATACTTCAATACCAAATACTATATATATATTTTGCTACTAACACGTATTCCTGGAACTACTAACCTGCTTTACCAGTTTGTATTATTATGTTAATACATTATTTTCATATATTCATTCCTGGCGTTTGTTATTTATTGGTACTGGATTTCAACCCGGAACCCACAACAACATCATTGATAAATGAATTGCAATACCTCAATAAAGCCTTAAAAACCACCATAACACATATGGAAATAACTCTCTCTACCAAATTAATCAATAACTCAATAATTGAAGAAAAGAAGAAAAATGAAACTCAATTCAATAAGAAAAAAAAAAATAGGTCTATATCAAAGACGAGAGGAAAAGGCGAAAACCAAAAATCAACACAAAATCACCAAACAACGACAAAGAAATCAGAAAAATATGAACAAATAGAAATTGAAATGGATCTTTCACCCTCAACACATCATAAACAAGATGGCATAACTTAACAAAACAAAAATCTTATAATGGAAAAGAAATATGCTTACTTAATCTTACTTATTATAAAACGCAGATTGTGTGTGTGTGTCTGTACGTTTATATATTGAATCGGATTTCCTACATTTTTCAACTGATTTCAACAAAACTTCACAGGACTGCGTAAAATTACCTTGCGGTGGTTCTAACAGCGCCAAAAATTGGAAAAACTTTATATATGGGATTGGATTTCCTACATTTTTCAACCGATTTCAACAAAACTTCACTTTTTTTGGCAGGTAGTGTTTCTTATTGTCTTGCACACTTTTTTCTTTATTTTTACATTCAGAATGCTTTAAAAATTCCATTTACAAGACAATTGTTTATAATAAAATTCTATTTAATCGATAGACTCATAACGATTGAAAACAATGTTTTTCTTTGAGTTTGGGTTTGACCAATTCGTTAAAAAAAACCCCAAAAAACTAATTAAGACATGCGTGTCCGTCAACCTCAAACAATAATCTTTGTCAATTTTATTTTTCAGTCTTTATGATAGTCGATACTTGATCTATCTCTTACTGTTACATCCCCGGGAAACGCCGGGCTCTCCTGCTAGTACTCAATAAAAGGACATAAAAATCCAGTAAAAGTCAGAACACACATACACACGTACACACGCACGCGCGTGCGCGCACACACACACATATATACAGGGTGACCCAAAATAACGGGAACATTTTAACAATCCAATAAAACCAAGAGTGATAGAAGAAAAATATTTTATTCATAGTAATTGAAACCGTAAAACATGCCATTTAAGAAACAATGATGGAATTTTCATTTTCTAAAAATTACGTCCTGTAGATGGCGTCCTGCTGTACGAATGCATTCTTGAAATCTGCTGTTGAGATTTCTCATTGACTGCTGCAACATCTCAGCTGGGATACTGTGAATTTCATCTTGAATTGTAAATGGCAAAATATTTACTTGCTCATGGTCACTGTCTCGCAGTGTTGCCACTTGCTCATGTCTGGCAATACGCACTTCAAAAATTCCGGTTTTTTGGGTCACCCTGTATATATAT
Source organism: Acanthosepion pharaonis (assembly GCA_903632075.3). Classification (NCBI taxonomy): domain Eukaryota; kingdom Metazoa; phylum Mollusca; class Cephalopoda; order Sepiida; family Sepiidae; genus Acanthosepion; species Acanthosepion pharaonis. The sequence continues at coordinate 1,535,875 of CAHIKZ030005408.1, read as the reverse complement.
ATATTGTCTGAGGATCACAAAAGCATGAAACCTAGAGTTACAAACTCACTTCCATACAACTAAGTATGTTAGCTCAATCACTGATATTGAGCGGTTTCCAATAAGTACCGCACATATATAATATACAAATAATATATATATATATATATATATAAATCACACTCACTCACTCACACACTTACACACACATACATATATATGTATATATATATATGAAACATACATACATATATATTAAACATATATATATATATATATATATATATATATATATATATATATATATATATATATATGCACGTAATCAACCATGGTACAAACAATTCTTCAGTGGAATTGCTGTGGGCTAAAAGATAATTTTAACGAAATTTTACTACTGCTAACAAACTTATATAAAGATGTTTGCCTCCAAGAAACCTTTTTAAAACAAGAAGATAAAAGAAATATTAAAAATTATCAGATATATAGCCAAATATATGGGTCAGGACAAAAGGCCTGTGGAGGAACTTCAATCCTCATTAGAAACAACATCCCCTAGAGCCAAATTAATATAACGATAAACTTTCGGGCAATTGCGTTTAGAGCCAGTCAGCATAAAACCATCAACATATGTTCGGTATATATACCACCAAAAGATTCCATAAACGAAGATGAGCTCCAATGTTTGATAGACAAGCACGTTTTATTTTATTAAGAGACTTTAATTGCCACAATATTACATAAGGAAATAAAGTACTTTTCTTGAGATATAAAAGATGACACTTATGGAAGCGATCATTTTCCGATCTTCCTGGAAAACATCGAACCAAGCAGTGAAAATATATCCTGTTGGAAAACGAACAAAGCAAATTAGGACAAATTCAAAGGACTTTGTAAAGAAAATTTTAAATAAAACAGCAATATAGATTCAACAGAACGCTTTACAAATATACTAATCACTGTAGCAAAGAAATATATCCAAAAAACTTCACCACCAAGTCGACGAAACAGACCATGGTCCAATATGCTTGCAGGCCATAAGATTACGAAAAGCATCTCTATGAAGATTTAGCAAAGAGCCTACTTGAGGAATTACAAGTTATATAGAGCAATGGCTCGTAGATCAGTGAATGTTGGCCAAAATATGTCAACTATCTACACTCCCCACTCAAAAACAAAACCAGTATGGGAAATAGTGAGAAAAATAGGAAATACCAAACGACACTAATTAAGCATATTTTCAAAACTGACAATATCATAACCAATAAAAAGGACGTAGCAGACACATTAACTGAAACTATTTTTTAAAAATTCTTCAAGTAAAAATGGGAAACAAAAATTCCTAGTCCTAAAACAAAATACAGAAAAATACAAACTCAATTTTACATTTAAGAATACAAATAGCTACAACAACCCATTGAGATTAGCGGAATTAAAATAATCCATAAAAAAATGTCATAAGCAGATGTCCACTACGAGTTTCTAAGACAATTACCAGAAGAATTCTTAGACCTTCTTCTAAAAATATAGAATAATATATGGATAAATGGAAGTTTCCCGGATATTTGGAAACAAACTACTATAATACCAGATCCAAAACCTGGAAAAGAAAACTCTGACCGAGAAAATTACAGACCTATTTTACTGACCAGCTGTCTATGTAAAGCAATAGAACGGATGATACATGACAGATTGATGTGGCATTTGGAGGAAAATAGGATTTACAATTTAATTTCAGAAAGAAAAGAAGCACACTGGACCATTTGAAATTGGCTATATTTTTTTTTTTTTTGAACGGGCTCGCTTCCAGGTCCTTTCTCAAGAATACGGATGTTCCTCAAAGCTCTGTCTTGGGTCCTACTTTGTTTCTGATATCATCACTTCCCAACTAGGTATTCAAGCAGATGACACTACCATTTACTCCTGTCTCAAAAGCAAATCCGTCAGAGCTGACAAAGTAAATCTGGCAGCTACTCTTGAAAAGGACCACCAATCAGTGGTTAACTGTAGCAGGAAATGGTTTGTAAAATTTAACGCCTCCAAAACAAAACTGCTTTCATTTAACCATCAACTTTTCTGACTGCCATCAGCATATCTGATGCTAGACTTATGGAGATTAACACACTGCACCTTTTTGACCTCACGTTTTTCATTGACTTGAAATGGAGCGACTACATCGAATCAATAGTTGGATCTACTGCATTAAAGTTGGTTCACTGTGTTGTGTCAGAAAATTTTTCTCGTCAGAGTCTATCTTGCACATTTACAAATCTACCATTCGTCCGTGCATTGAATATTGTGGCCATATCTGGTTTGGCGCTCCTGCTGTTCATTTCGAGGTTCTTGACAAAATCCAAAGAAGGATCTGCAATATAATCGATCTTGATTTGGCATCTCAACTTCAGTCACTTTCTCACCGACGTGACGATAGATCTATTCTACAACTATTTCCATGGCAACTGCTCTGACGTGTTTTTCCCCTGGTGCTCCGACTATGTTACTTTAAGCGCGCTACTAGATTGGCATCTAGGTCCCACCCTTTTACTGTTGAAATAGTTAAATGTAACCACCACTTCTACTTCAATAGTTTCTTTTCTCGCACTTCCCACCTATCGTTTGCTTGCTTCCTTCCAAAATTTAAATGCAACATCAATTGCCAGGAAAAATGGAAACAAATGGACATTTATAGCTAGAATCAGAAAAAAAAAAGGTTGAAATTTCAAGGGAAATATTAAGGAAAGATGACTGATTTGAAGTAGAACGACTACATTGAATCAATAGCTACATCTATTGCAAAGAAAATTGGGTCACTGTGTCGTACCAAAAGTTTTTTTTCTCGTCAGAGTCTATCTTGCACATTTACAAATCTACCATTCGTCCGTGCATTGAATACTGGTGCCATATCTGGTCTGGTGCTCCTGGTGTACACCTCGAGATTACTGAAAAAAAATTCAAAGAAGGAACTGTAATGTAATCGATCCTGACTTGGTTCTCACCGAAGTGACTCCTTCTGTCATTTTTATAAACATTTTTATGGCAATTGCTGTGACAAGCTATGTGTTTGTGCGTGTGTGTGTTATGGGTTCTGCATTCGTTCTCGAACACGACAATTTTCTCAAATTAACCGTTGCTTGCCTTTTTCAAGGACTCTCAAATGACTTCCTAGACCTTCATTTGTTTTGGAAATATATACTATAAGCATTTAAGAACATTTGTATTATATTTATAATTTTGTTAAGTGTTGGTTTTAATTTTTTAATAAAGATAGCTTCAAGAATTTGTAGTTTCGGCTTATTACTTTCTTGTTGAAGTATACAAGTATTGTATACTAATATTCTTTTAAATTGTGAATGTGGACAGGAATCGTTTTGTACATGTTGAGCAATGGAGAGTCAATCATTCATGTGTAGAGCAAGCCTTCTTGATAACGTGATTATGGTATAACCAACATATATCTTTTTTGTCGGAGATGCAACATTTAAATTGATATATAATGTTGGTTTTTGCCATACCTTTATTGGTGACGAGGAGTTATTGCGGATGATTAAGTAGTATTGAATTTTATATAGTGTATGATTAATTTTAATTTTTTACTGGGATCTGTGGGGGATATATTAGTATTTACGAGTTTTTTTAGGATTTTTTCGTCTTGTTTATAGTTAGAATGCATCTGATTATGATGTAAAAGATTGATATGTCTAGAATTATTTGAGGAAGTATTATGTTCTATTTGATTTATATTAAAATTACCAATAGATCGCCTTATTTGTTCATCAACAATGTAGATAGGAAAGTCATTATTGATGAGAGTTTCTTTGACCACAAAAACAATAGATATGTATAACGTGACTGTTTCCATGAGATCAGTACTGTCTTCAACTTTTAGTAACTTTTATATGGCTAACCTCGAAAATAATATATTCAATATTAAAAAAAAAAACTCCATCTACCTAAGATATGTTGATGATATTCTCATCTTAGTGAAAAACATTGACGAAATACACGAACTACAAAAAGAATTTAAAAACTCTGTCCTTAAATTCACATATGAACTTAACAATAATAAAATACACGGATGTCTTCAAGGGCACATGGCACAGTGGATAAAGGCGTTAGTTAGATCCAGTGACAGGACCAAAAGAGTGAGTGGAGAACTTGGAGAGGGGAATTAACAGGAGATAACTGATAATTGACATCCATTGAACATGGCACGTGGAATTAGAACAGCCCCCCCCCCACGAGCGAAATAAAGGGTTCAGTTCGACATTCCAACCACATGAAGAAGGCCGGAGCGTACAACGGCCGAAACGTTGTGATAAATATGGCAACACAGATGAGGACAATAGTCCGAATAATGTAAATAGTGTATATAAAGCCTCATCTCAGAAATATAGACAGATACTAAAATTCCTTTCCTTGATATATTGATAGACACCAATAATAATACATTTATTATCACCCCATATAAAAAACTTACTAGCATAAACTCGTGCACACTTAATTATGAGGGTGAATGTCCTAGCTACTACAAAATAGCAATTATACAAAATTAAATAAACCGTGTGAAAGCTAATTCACCCACAAAAAAAAAGATTTTCTACACTGAACTAAAGAAACAGACTCTCATTATGAATAATGGAATGTTGGATGGCACAGTTTCTTCACGTTCTGAAAGACGTGCTGCCGCCGTTAGTAATATATATATATATACACCAGGTGTAACAACAAAATTGTTCAATTGTTAGATTAAGCACTGAACCGCTACATATAAGAAATGATTAAAGATATACGACTGGAAATCTCCGAGGTTTTTATAATACTACTGGACTCTACTTTGAGCAATATGAATGTATAATTACTCTTCAAGCTTAACAGAAGAATCATGATGAAATCAATCATAAACGAAAATGACATGTTCGCATTAATTAATCATAGCTCAGGATCGAAAGCTCATGATTGAAATAAAGTTCAAATATATATATATATATATATATATATATATATATATATATATATATATATTTCATCATTTTCTAACTTATTCAAGTTGATCTTTGCCCACTCTAACCTTCTAACTTTCTGTCCTGGAGTAACACGGTGTCTCATCGGTATCATGTACGATTTCATTTTCAAGTCTTTTTTTTTTTCACGGCTCTTTGAACTGTCATAGCTGAAACGCCTCTCTCGTGTGCAAAACGTCTTATAGGTTCAATTGGATCTTTTCTAATTGATCTCTTTAGCTCTAACTTGAAACGATGACCCCTCTTCCTGTTGTTACCTCCTGATCCAGTTTCCCTCGATATTGTTCCCTCTTTTTTAAACTTATTCACCGTTCTCTTGATTGTTCTTGAATTGACTTTGAAGATGGAAGTCACAGTATGAATTTTGGTACCATTACTGAAAGCCGGAATGATTTTTTTCGTCTCAGCATTGTTCATTTGGGAAGACAGTGGGTCTGACACAAAACAATTTTCACCTCTAAGGGTTTTTCAGTGATTAGTTTAGTGTTTTTTTTTAGATATTAAACATTTTGTTGGGTGGATAATTATGCTGTTACACGATTTGGACAATTTTGCTGTTACACCCGGAATACATATATACTAATAAAGTGTTGTTGCCGTCACTGTAGTTTGAATGTAGATCGCCAGAGAGCAAACACAGACGATCCCATGTTGAATAAGTAGATCAAGTGACCATAGAGTAAATGTATATATGGGAACTAGCGTGGCGACTAACTGATCATTATTTCTATTCTATCCTTTATTACTATACAGATAGCAATTCTCTTCTCTACGCTATGCTCTATTCTGATCACTATACGGATTACTATTCGGTACTTACTATTCAATCGAGTATTATCGAGCAAGTACTATTAGTGCAAGTGTTATTCAAAGGCGTCTGACAATGGCGTTACTACAACGAGCATTACGAAAGTGACAACGAGTATTCGTTGACATTACAGAAGTGGCAACGAGTGGTGTTCGTTGACATCGCAATATATATATATATATATATATATATATTTACACACACACATATAGTATATATATCGAGTCGAGTATATATATATATATATATATATATATATATATATACTCTCCCGTTGAATTCGACGTATGAGGGTCAAGAAGATCAGTTCCTAGGAACCGGGAGCCCGACACCAGCACATAAGATTTGATTATAGTGATGTAGGTTTTGTGTAGAACCATCCACATATTTTGAAGGACAGAATACGTGCCATAAGGTCGCCGCAGGTTTTGAATTCACAGTTGTCCTTCTCCTAGACTAGTTGCTATCAAAGGCTATAGAACCCAGTCTGTCCTGCTATTTAACCATAGTTGGAGAAGAGGATTCATACCTTTCCCAAGGGTATTAGCAGTTATTGTAATGGATTCAACTGAATTCGAACTCGGCTCTCCGATTCCTCAATCCAAGCCACTGTTATATATATATATATATATATATATATATATATATATATATATATATATATCGTAGGCCTAAGAACCTAAAGGAAATTATAGGTAGTAACCACATTTCAGGGGACAAGGTAATCTATAATAAACCAAAAACAAGAACAACAGGATTTTCCCAACCATGTAACAACAAAAGAAGCTTATGCTGTGACCACATTAGACACACGAATTCTTTTACTAGCTCAGTCACTAAATCTACTTTCAAAATCTACCAAAACTCTAACTGTAGAATCATAACATAATTTACCTCCTAGAATGCACACTATGTCAAAAACAATACGTAGGAAAATCTAAATGGCCCTTTCACTAGAGAATTAATAATTATCGCAATCGAATTAAGTCGGCTCCTCATGAAAGATTATTACCTGAAGAACAACATTTCCGCCTATAAAAACGTGATTTTAAAACCCATGCTAAATTCACTATAACTGAGAAAATAGAAAAGTTCAGAACAGATAAAATTAGAAAGATTTCAGAAGGACATGAAAATGTGGATTCGGCACCTAAAAACGCTCCACCCAGACGGGCTTAATCACAAATTTAGCAACATAGATAGAATTAATATATAAACCCACAAATCAGGACCTACCCACATTTCTCACCCACACAAGACAGACATGCTTGCGGAGGTATTGAGGCCTCACACTTATACACATACCCATACTAATATACACACTTACACACATCATACTCACTTACACCCTAATGAGCCAAATGATAACACACACTCATAGATATATACACGCTTACACATATCATACTCACTCACTCCTTAAGAACCAAATAACACACACACACTTAACAGACACACATCCCCCTTTCCAGGAACCAATAAAACTGTCAAAATGACCAAGGGAATTTAGGCAGCATGAATTCATCCAGCTCTTATCTTAAATAACATCTTAAAGAGACTGTTTGACCAACACAAGGCCTGACCAAAATTCATGTTAAAAAATTAAAAAAAAGCAAATGAAAACTACAGATAAATGTGGAAAAATCACGTGGTAGAGATAAGCTAAGAGAGCTATTTATGCTTCCATGGAGCATCTCATTCTGCTAAAGTGGGATAGTACATTGCTTGGGCTGTGATTGGCTGCTGGTACCTGAGTGGAGGTATTTCTATATAAATACTAGCTTGATTCATCAGTTTGCAGGGTTTGTATTAAGTTACAACCTGCTCTATTTTTGTCTGCCTGCTGGACGCTAGATGGGACCTTTACGCCGGTAAGTGCTGTTTATTATTGTTATTCTACAATAAAGTTCATTTTCTCCATTAAGTTATTCATTTCTGTAGCTCACTGTTACTAACAAGCAGATATGTTTTTCTCCTGATGATGGCCATGTTGGCCGAAACTAGTCGAGGAATCTAACTGAAATAATAAAAACGAAAGAATATTAATATACAACACTGTGTGTCTGAAGATTTAATTTTTTTTAATATTTTTCATTCTTCAAAACATACAAACATATATATATATATATATATATATATATATATATATATATATATATGTATGTATATATATATATATATATATATATATATATATATATATGTATGTATGTATATATATATATATATATGATGAAATATAGTTTTAAAGTATGCTATATGTATGGGATAGAGTGCTCAATATACACATACACACACATATATATATAATATATATATATATATATATATACATACATATATATATATATATAGAGAGAGAGAGAGAGAGAGAGATATACATATATATATACACACATTACACACACACAAACACACATACATACATTTTACAGATATAAAAGAATCTATGCACTGGATATTAGAATGTTCGTACATTGTTGGATGACAGTTTCTTCACAGTTTGTAAGATATGCCGCCCTCGTTGTTAAACGACTTGAAACCTATAATATTGACATTGTTGCCTTATCAGAAATCAGGTTACTCGGAGAAGGTCAAATAAGTATGAGTTCACCAGAATTTACATTTCTCTGGGTAAAATGAGCGAGTAAGAAGTGACGGGGTGAGGTGGGGGTGTAGGATTTGCCATAAAATCTAAATTATTAAGCACAATCGCTTTTAGCTGCCAACTTGAATGCCAGTATTACATTATTAAATTGAGGCCATCTCTTTCTGATCAGCAGTTTCTTTCCACCATTTCTGTTTATGCGTTTACTGAGAAAGCCTCTGAGAAAGAGCACATTTATTCTTGTCTTAGAACGACCATGAGAGATCTTCCACATGATGACAAAACTGGAGATTTCAATGTGTAGTTGAGCAAAGATTCTCATAGATGGCAGTCTCTTGGACCACATAGCAACGTTAATGGTAATATAGCCGTTTCCTTATAAGGAAATATTCATTATTAATTGATCTACAAGTCAGCGCTACTATCGGTTGGAATTTATAAAATCTTTCATTTAAAATATTTTTTCAGGAAAATAGGGTCATCTGTAGGAATATTTTGTGTGTCTGTGCGCGCGCTCGGCAGTGAGAGTAGAATGGACAAAATCCAAGGCTTGAAATAACTACTTTTTAGCTGATTTTATTTGAGGTCGAAAAAGAGAGTGCAAAATAGTGATATTTTGCGGGATAAAAACTGTTGGGTCTCCCAGTTGACAAAATTCTTCCCTTGAGTAGATGTTTCGTAGAGAGTGATTTCTCCGTTGTTCCCACGAGGAACGAGGAATCTCTGGTTAATTTGCCAAGACAGGCCACGTGTCTTATGCAGCAAAGGTTTTGATTAACCCTTCAAGCTGAGTCTTGAAAGTAGCGGGTGCTGAAAAGAAAGAGTTTTCATGAATATTGGACTTCCGGTTTACGCTACTTATCACTTCCGTTGCTGCTGCTACTGCTGACTCATTTCAGAATTTCCTCGGCATTTACCTGAGCTCCCCAAAGAGCGGAATGTGGCATAAGGCCGGTTTTACATTGGTTTTTTCCGAGCCCGTAGGTTCGGGCAAAAATTCCCCGTAGACCTTGTAATAATGGGGTCGGGTTTGTCTACCTCCCCAGACGACAAGCTGCGTAATCCAAAGTCAGAGGTTTGACACACTTCTTTCAAAAGTTCCTCCGTCCACTGGTAAAGCCATTGACCTCACGATGGGCGATCATGGCTCTACACATCTTCCTGTCCTTTTTAGCCGTTAGTAAAGTTTGTCTTTTTTCTATCTCCCCTAACCCCTATTCTACCAACCAGTGGGCACATGGCCGAGTACGTTCGCTCTCTGACCATGACACTCGGGTTCGAATCCCACCATGGTCGATTTGTCAGTAAGGAGGCTTCCTGATGTTAACGGACTATCCAAGCAAGAGGGAGAGGCTATTTTAGAAGCCCTCTTTCCTCATTATGTGCTGTAGAAATTTCAACTGTTTTGTTCTGATTCTAAGTATATGTGTCCTTTTTGTTTTCTATTTTCCTTAAAACTTTCTCATTGATCACATGTTCAATCGGTGGTATTCTCAGCATCCTTCTGTAGAACCACATTTCTGTTGCTACAAGTCTCTTCTCCATCTGTGATGAGATTGTCCTGAAACAATATTGCACAGCATTAATGACTCTCGAACTTTTCTTAATTACATAAACAATTCTCGGAATCCTAAGGCAGTTTTCTTTTTATTGGAAGCATCTAGTAAGTGTAATATAATGCACGAACGATAACTCTTGCAAGTCAGAAAATTTAGTCTCCCGGGCTGACAGATTGATAGATACATACAAGCAGAGCAGGCCAGTTTTTTGGTTTTTAGAAAATCGATATTACACTCTGTGTGAAAGCTAGAGTTTTGAGGTCATAAGTACAAACACCAAAAATTAGATTCATAGCCTTTACCAATTTACCAAGATCGTCTGAAAAAAAATGTATAGAAATACCTCATTTCAACAGATTTTTGCTTACAAAATGACTTCAAAATTTGACTATTTCAAGAATAAATCTAAATAAAGTTGATATCTTTTTTATTAGATGCATTGAATGGAAAAATACATTCAAAGCAGATTTCTAATTATGAATCACCACAAACAAAATATGCATTTTTTTACTGTATTCGATAAGTAAAAAAAAAAATATGTGTAAAAAATTCTAAAAAGGTCTTCTGAATGAACAAATTTTGGCAGATCATTTGACAGATCATAATTAATAAAAACAAGAAATAGATAAAAGTGTATATAACGCCATAATATTGCTGGTTCTAAATTTGCATTGTTTATTGAAAATCGCACAAAAATTACTGTATTACATCATAATATAGCTAAATTGTTTAGTGTAAGTTCCCTTTGAAGTAAATGGTCTTCTTATTTGATGACACAGTTAGTAATAATGTTATTGCGCCATGCATCTTGTCCATACGTAAAACTTCAAATTTTCAGGCTTGGCTATAAGGTTTTCACTGATCACCGGAATAAAATTTCCAATTTTTAACCTAAACTTAATCTTTAAACTTGTTTCATCAAAAAAACGGTAACCATTTGGAAAAAATATTTTGTGTCGTTATTTATCATGTAAAATAAAAATCTCAACTTTCAAATTGAGTGTAATAGCACGGCTCCAAAATCGACCTGTCTTAATACACACACCGAAAAAAAAATGAAAAAGAAAGAAAGAGAGAGAGAGAGAGAGAGAGGTTAAAATGTTCTCTGTTTATGACTAGAATGCTAAAAATGAAATCATGTCGCCTGACTGTCTCTATGTGTCAAGGTGTACACTGTACTGTAAAATTTGACAACGTAAATTTTCAAACGTACAGCGAAAAATCCGTCGCTATTTTAAGAATCATCCGCTTTCCCTTTCGTCAAAAATATTTAATTCTGTCTCGTACTGAAAGAAAGGAATAGAATAATCATTGATCTGTTTTAGTCCGAACATAATTTTTCTGTTTTCAAAATAAGAGAATTTTAAAGATAGATAGATAGAGAGGCGGGGAAGAAAGGGAGAGAGAGAGAGAGGGGGGGGAAGAAAGGGGGAGAGAGAGGGTGAAGATGGCGAAAGAGAGATTTAGAAAAAGGGGAGATTTAAGGGGAGAAATGGCGAAAATAGCTTTTTAGAAAGATTTAAGAAAAGAGAAGCTGGAAGAAAGTTTTCGTAAAAGAAATTTTAAAATTTGATTTGTTTAAATCTGATACTATTTCTAATAAAATTACGATAAAGGCTTTTTTTTTAGTGTGTACTTGTATTTGAGTTTTTATTTATTTTCTTAAACATTGAAATTAATAGTAACCGGTCTAGATCGAGAAGTCCAACTAAACTAAAAATAAATATTGTATTCCCCCGACAAGACATGCATTCCTTTTTTCATTAGTGTAACCTCTCCTATAGCCGAAACGTACCATCACCAATTTGGCACCCAGAAGACCATTTTGATAAAGAGAGGTTTAAATAAATATTTCAACCAAGAGATTTAGAGGGCGATTTTGAGAGAAAAAGATGGCGCGAGATTTATACATAAAAAGATTTTGAGAAAGAATATGAAAATTTTAGGCGTTACTATAGTTACATCCACCGTCCATTGTCTACAATGGTTTGCTGTTTAATATTCATTTTTCTACTATAGTATGACATCTACTATTGATTTTCTACTTTAGTATGATATCTATCATCCATTTTCTACAATAGTATGATATCTATTATTCATTTTCTACCATAGTATGATATCTACTAATCATCTTTTATTATAGTATATCTACTATTCATTTTTACAATAGTATGATATCTACCATCCATTTTCAACAACAGTATGATATGTACTCTTGATTTTCTACTTTAGTATGATATCTAATTTCCATTTTCTACTATAGTATGATATGTACTATTCATTTTCTATTATAATATGATATCTACTATTCATTTTCTACTATAGTGTGATATTTACTAGTCATTTTCTACTATAGTATTATATCTACCTTCCATTTTCCACAATAGTATGATATCTGCTATTCATTTTCTACTATAGTATATGTACTATTCATTTTCTCCTATAGTATATGTACTTTTCTTTTTTATTATAGTTTGATATCTACTATTCATTTTCTACTATGGTATGATATCTAATATTCATTTTCTACTATAGTATGATATCTATTGTTCATTTTCTACGTTAGTGTGATATCTACTATTCATTTTCTACTATACTATGATATTTACCAACTGTTGGAAGTATGAAATATGCTAAAAATCATCAAAGGAGCATAATAAACAGTTTGTGGTGTAAAATTTATACCAGTTAATTATAGTATTATGTGGCATTCCAGTAAAAGTTATTGTAGTACTCATGGGAATTTCATGAACAAAATAATATTAAAGTTTCACACATTTTGTAATGGTATTACATAAATACCTCCTTTATGAATTCAAATTAGGTAAATACGCCACTTTTTAGGTTAAAATAACACTGAGAAATTAAATGCTTTAGGCCGGAAGTGGGTGTTTGGTACAGAGCATCGTCATTTACGTTAGGTCGCAAATGCCTCGGTAGATATATTATAGTAGCACCAAATTTTATATTTTATAACTGTTAGTTAAATGTAAATGATAAATGTAATAAATGTTTAATCGTCTAGGGGTTTTTTTTTTGAGGGGGGGGGTTGTACACGTTCTTTTGAGAGCAATGTATTTTTAAGAAAGCCAGACGGTCTGTGGGAAAAATTGTTTCATGTGTATATCCTTTTAGACTCAACGGTTAAAACCCGTCAAAATTGTTAAGGATTCATTTCAAATTTATGGAAAATATTTTTTCGTATTTACTGATCAGTAAGGGACGTGGTCTCAAGCCCTATTAAGAAGCCTGATGGGGGCCTTGCGTTATCATCTTTTTTCCTAATAAAAGGACTCTGGTCAGTAGATAAAGCTAGAAGCCACTTTGACCTCAAGGAAGAAAAAAACATTTGACATCACGAAGAGAGCAACAAGAAGGCACAGATTTACAAACTATCTGGAGAGAAAGACGGTGAGAAAGATTGCAGCATACATACATTATATATATATATATATATATATATATAATGCCATTTACGGACAAACTGTTTCGCTGTATCACAGCTCTTCAGTGTGGCTAGACGTCTGGTTAGCCTCTAGCTAGGATCGAAACCCGACTGAATTAGCGTCAGTCGGAGATTCTATCACTAAGCCGTCGACGCACGGCAGGGACAAAGGCGAATTTTTTAGCGTATTTATATTTAGATAAACACAGTGACCGACTCAATTCGCTTTTGCCGAAGAGTATTGCTATAATCAGTAAATTTGCCAAAGTTCATATTTATTTTTATTTTGTATTATTTTTCCCTGGATACTTTCAAATGTTGCTACATTCGTTTTCAAGGATTCTTTGTGTATATATATATATACAACTGTTTTTGTTTTACATTGTCCCGTTTGTTGGAACCAATTTGAAATTATTCAATGTGACGTCATTTAAACGGTCAAATTGGAATTTCCGTGTGTAATGTTTTTACATATTTTTTAACATACTTTTTTTTTGTTTAACAGACTTCATTATACGGTCCCCAATGGAGAAAGATACTCTAATAAATGTTGGCTGCCCTAGAATTTTGAGGAGCAGTCAAAGTTAAATAGGTTATCTATCTCCATAGGGAATCGGATATTGAAGTGTGTTTAAAAAATACACATAACAAATAGCAGTTTGACCCTTTAAATGACGTTACCTTGAGTAATTTGAAATTGATTCCTTCAAACGGGAGAATGCCAGAATTAAACAAAAACAGTTGCATATATATATATATATATATATATATATGTACAAACGACAATCCTTGAAAATGAATGTAGCAACATTCGAAAGTACTCGGGGAAAAATAATATAAATTAAAAACAAATATGAACCGATATTTAATAATAGCATAAAACAACTAATTCTGTAATTTGAAAAATTTAGTAAGAAATTTGATATGACAGAACCTGTCGATATTGAAAGAATTATTGATACCAAAATTATGTATGTGTGTGTGTGTGTGTGTGTGCCTGTGTGTGTGTGTGCCTGTGTGTGTGCGTGTATGTATGTATATATAAATATATATATATATATATATATATACATACACACACACACACAGGCACACACACCTCTGTGTGTGTGTGTGTGTGTGTGTATATATATATATATATATATATATATATATATATATATGCACACACACAGGCACACACACACATATATATATATATATATATATATACAATTTTGGTATCAATAATTCTTTTCAATATCGACAGGTTCTGTCTTATCAAATCTCTTACTAAATTATCAAATCTCTTACTATATATATATATATATATATATATATATATATATATATATATATATATAAGGTTTGGATAAATTGTCGTCTATATTAAGCAAAACCCAGGGCCTCTAGACGACTTTGGAATCTCCCGTAACTCTCCTGGACGGTCTCCTTGTTTAAGTTAGTGAATGCTGCCATAATCCTTTCCTTCAGTTCATCTTTGTTGTTACAAGGAGTTTTGTTGGTCTCTCGCTTAACTACGTTTCACACACAATAATCAAGGGTGTTGCAGTCTGGAGAGTTATGTGGCCAGGTATAAGGTGTGATGTGCTCGCAGAAATTGTCTGTCAGCCATTGGTTCTTCTGCTTGTTTGGCATGGTCCAGAGTCCTGTTGCCAGATATACACTCTTCCAGCAGCCACTCTCTTGATCCAGCTCAGTACTACCTTCTCAAGGCATTTGATTTAGGCCTCCGTGTTGAGTTTGAGGCCCTCACCAACAAATTCGAGAGTGTTTTTCTTATCAGAACAATCAGAGTGAGTTTTTCGAGCTGCTGTCCTTCGTAATCACCATTAGACTCATCCAACTCTCTCCGAATCCTTTGTACTGTCCTCAGATTGACACCCAAACACTCTGAGAAGCTCGTATTGGAGCTTCCGGTGCGAATGCCAAGCAGTACAATATGCCGTTTCTAAATTTTTGCCGGGGTGAATGCTACTCTTTTTCTCACAGACGGTGCCCAACTGACCCTACTATACTGTGCAGTCGACAAAATAAAAAAAACATTGCGCATGCGCAAAACGAAAAATACAAACTGCCAGCAATTTACACATCGCACCCCATATATATATATATATATATATATATATATATATATATATATGGTGGGCTCTCTTGTCGTATTCGACGTATGAGGTTCAACCAGTTCAGTTCCTAGGAACCGACAGCTAGACACCAGCACATATTATTTGATTATAGTGGTGAAGGCTTTGTGCAGAACCAACCACACTTTTTGAAGGGCCGAATACAGAACGACCCTCAGTAGGTTTTGAATTCAGATTTGCCTTCTCTTAGACCAGTTGCCATCCAAGGCTATACAACCCAGTCTGTAATGCTATTTACCCATAGCTGGAGGGTGAAGAAGAGGATTAATTCCTTTCCCAAGGGTATTTAGCACGTAAGTGAATGCAATGGATTCGACTGGAAAAAACTAAGTTCTCCGATTCTTCAATCCATCATATATATATATATATATATATATATATATATATATATATATATATATATATATATATATATATATATATATATATATATATATATATATATCGTCAATAAGGATGTAGAACAAAAGTGCTAAATGTCTATAACCATAAGTAAAGGGTACTTCGGCGTGGTATAATGGTTATCAAGCTTGTCTCTCTGGATCATTTACGAGTTCGATCCTCACTGTATTCACCATACTTTCGACCTTTTGCCACAGCTAAGTTACACTTAGAGAATCATCATAACCATAAATAAAGAGTTCCACCACGATCACAAGACCCATAATACATTAGGGTCTTAGGGGCGCTACGTGTACAGAAGTAGCAGTGGTGTTTTCTGGGCAAGATAGCCTGGCAGTTGCTACCCAGCTTGTCCTGCTATTTACTCATAGCTGGGGTAGGAGTGATGGATGGATCCATATTCTTCTCAAGCGTATTAGCACGTAAGTGTATGCAATGAATTCTACTGGGATTCGAACTCGGCGCTCCGATTCCATAATCCGAGCCGCTATGCATTTCTTTACCGTACCTCCACATAATTAACAACAAAGCAACATTTTTAAGGCAAATATTATTAAAAACAAGACATTTTGTGTTGGTTTTTACATTAATTTAATAAAAGCAATTATAACTTAACACACCACATCCTCAAATAATGTATCTAAAAAATGTCACCTCGCTTACGCCACAAAATTCACTAGTTTTATGAAATTCACTATTAACTCTACCTACGCTGATGATGATTTAAAGTCAAAAGCTTGCACTCGAGATGTGAGTCTACGTAAACAAACGACAAGAAACAATATATATGTGCAAACAAATGATAATGTATTAACAACAAAGGTTGCAAGTGACAAAGACAATGATATGTGTAACAAAAGAATGTGGAAACCTTTTTGGTCTGAAGTATGTGTAGTGAGTGAATGTGCGTATGTATGTATGTATGTATGTATGTGTGTGTGTGTGTGTGTGTGTGTGTATTATTCATGCGTTTCCCAAAGAGAAACGCGTTCTCCGCGAGAGGTTACATGTTGACGAATAAGCGGATAAGGTAAGAAGAGAATGAGAAAACATCGAAGAGTATTTATAGACCCGAGAGCGTCACCTTAGGAGCAGTTTTGAAACTTAGGAAGAGGTAATTCGACAAATTCATAGATTTTTTTTATTACTATATTTGAAGATGACAACATCAAATAGGGGAAAAAAAAAACAATTGTCAAAAGTTGATAAAACTAATAGAAATGATGCTGTTGTGAGAAAATAAATTCTTAACCTTTTTATTTTCTTTAAAACCTGAAAGTTAATGGGTCAGGGTGTATAATTCATAATCGAAAAGAAAAGTTGGAAGATGTCTACAAAGTTTAAAATTTTTTTCCTTTTAGAATTGAGTCCATGTGCCTTAGTAACTATGCAAATTTCTCCCATTTTATTAAATAACGTGTAACTGATGTAATTTAAAAAACCGGCTCTTCAGTTTTCACCGCAAGGATCAACCAGCTGTAAGTGCTGCCATTTTCCCAATGGAAAACGATAGAAAAAATGGACATGCTTCCACTCATTCCAGGGAGGTATATCAAATGATTGGTGTGTGATAGTTCAAATGGAAAATGCCCCACAATCGTTATATTTGTTTTGCACCTCCCCCCTACAAGAAGAAAAACTTACCGGAGAAAAAAGTGGGTAATGGAAGAATGAAAAGAAAGCAATGAACTAGGTAAGGCAATTTTAGCAGTGTGCTAGCACCTGTTACGGGTCCCAACTAGGGGTAAATATATGAAACCCTCCCCCAAGAAAAACAAAACACTTTGAAAGTATAACAATACGTATTTATAGTGAAATTAAAAGACATATTTATAGTTAAATACATTTTAAAACAAAATGACCAGCAATAAATTTTATAATAGAATTACCAACAAAGTGTTTTCTCTCTAGTCGAATGCATACAATTGCATTAAAAATATTTATATTTCGGCATTAAATAATCCATAGAGGTTGATATGCCGCTAAAGGAAATCAACCCAGCAACCAAATTTTGGTATTTTGATTTGATGACTATTTTGCTCGCTATTTAGGAAATTATACCACCTACTATATATACCTACTAAAAATACATCTTAGTGTTTTACCATTATGTGGGAGGTATTTCTGGGAGTTATATGTGGGAGGTGGTATTTCTACCACACCCTGGATATGACGACAAAATTCAATATGATGAATCAAAAATTAGGTTGTGATAACATTTTACTTTTCTAGCTAAGGCAAGGTAAAGCGGGGTATAAGTAACACCTTTTTTTAAACTACCATACCGACCATATAATTAATGACAGACACGGTTATTTAAGCTGTACATGAACATTGGATTTATGTGAATATTATGCTGAGAAGCTATTCTGGGTGTCATTCCAATTGACGGATAGCGGAGTAATGGATAGCGACTCAGATTGAGGAATCAGAGAGCCAAGTTCAAATTCCAGTCAAATCTATTACATTCACTTACGTGCCAATACCCTTGGGAAATGTATGAATCCTCTTCTTCTCCCCCTAGCTATGGGTAAATAGCAGGACTAGATTGGGTTCTATAACCTTCGATGGCAACTGGTCTACAGCAGGAAGAAATAGCAACCTACTACGGGGAAAAACTGCCTCGTCAGTCATGTATCGAAAGATACATGATCGCCTACGCGTGTATCACGCATGGCACATACCTGACTGATTGAATATAAAATAATATGATTAAAAT
The DNA here is from genome assembly GCA_903632075.3 of Acanthosepion pharaonis. NCBI lineage: Eukaryota > Metazoa > Mollusca > Cephalopoda > Sepiida > Sepiidae > Acanthosepion > Acanthosepion pharaonis. The sequence continues at coordinate 1,517,190 of CAHIKZ030005408.1, read as the reverse complement.
AGATTTTTACTGTAATTTTTTTGCCTTTTTTATGCAACGTTTAATCGCCATATTTACTTTTTATTTGAACCGATTTCCTATATCCAAATCTTATTATGATTTGTTCACCTATGTATTATTAAATTTTATTGATTGTTTAAAATGATCACAATGTTTTTAAGCAACAGGAGAAAAAAGTGCCACACAATCGTTATATTTCTTTTGCATGTTGAGCTTCGTGTAGCATCAGTCTGTCGCCTCTGGGTACTGACTTCAGTGTCCACTTTCATATGGACATATGCTCTATCCCTGATATTGATCACTTTAACCCATAAATAAGAGCGTACCTTAAACTGTATTTTATCAGATATCTATATCGATAACAATGATATATACGTCTATATATGCATATATATTGTTGTAGCATACCTACGGACGATAATCGGCATGTCCCCATTCACATAAATGAAGTAGTAAATTTCTGTATGTTGGTCTGCAGTCAGAGATACATTGTGAAATTCATTTGACTCAATTTTAACCGTTGACTGTTTCTTCTACGCGCCGCTGGCGAATCTTACATGTGTTGTTCCTAAGTATTTTCGTTCATTGGCAACCTTTGTTTGCCTAATCTATTCAGTAACCTTCCCTAGGTTACAACATCTATCTATCTATCTATCTATCTATCTATATATATATATATATATATATATATATATATATATATATATATATATATATATATATATATATATATATGTATGTGTGTGTGATAAGATAACAAAAACAACTAGGAAACATTTATTAGTCTAATGTTTCCGTTTTATTAAAGCTTCATGAGAGAATGAGATATGGAGCAATGAAACTTTAATAAAAGTGAAACATGTTAGATTGAAAAACTGTTCTATTTGTTCTTTATCTTATCAATCTGTTGAATTCGGATATATATATATATATATATATATATATATATATATATATATATATATATATATAAAATTTTCAATCGGAATACTCTAAAAATTAGCTATAGTTGTACTAACAATCTGGAAAAAATATTAAATCAATGCTGATCCCAATTCTAATGCTGGTATCAATTCTAATATGTACCGTGTAAGTAAACCATGTAATTATAGGAGTCCTGATCAAACGTTTTTCATTGGTTGAATTGTTATCAACAACTTCACTAGTCTTCCTTTCTTCTTTTTTTTTTTTGTATTAGTTAATTTTGATATATTAAACCTCTTGTTTTTCTCTTCTTTCATTTTCTAATAACTATTAGCTACTTATATTATCATTGCCACCAATACCCTTACAACATTACTATCACATCACATCTATTATTATCATATAAACCAGCTATAATTATTAACGTAAACTACCCCCTCCCCCAGCATCTTTAATACCACCATAAAAATAACCAATAAGGATTACAAACTGAAATTTCTACCAGTTACATATACACAGTCATCAAAAACAAGCAAATAACCAGCTTTAAAATAATAACAAATAAACTTTTAAAAAATTAAAAATTGAAAATAAAAATAATAGCAATTTTATCTATCATAATTTTACACAGACCCCACCACACGTATATACGTGCATGTGAGTAAATATTATTCAGCGAAAAAATAGAAAAATGCTCTGTTTGCTGACAAGTATATTCACGAGACATTCACGAAAAATTTTCGCTACACTTCCGATCTTTGAATTTCAACATACAAATGCGTATGTATAGAGACAACAGCACACATATACATACATATGTCAAATCCTATACTTTCCACATATATTTATATCTGTATGAGCCCCGGCGGACGAGCGAGTGTGTATGTGTGTCTGCGTATCTCAACGGGTGTACGGACATGCATCTATGTTTGCGTTAGCATGAGTGACATCACGACGATGATTCCCACTCCACTCCCATAATAACAGCAATACACGCAATCTACATAAACCCAAAATTAAAAAAAAATTAATCAGTTTGTCTGATGATCGCAAAAGCGTGAAACCTAGAGTTACAAACTCACATTAATCCAACCAAATATATATATATATATATATATATATGTAAACAAGTATATGTATTAAACAACAAAATTTACAATGGACATAGACATTAACATTTGTGTTTGTGTGTGAACGTAAAGAGTTTGTATTTTGGTGAATGTTCGTACGTACGTGTACGTGTGTATAATGTTCATGGCGTCTCCCACAGGTGGGAATACGCAATCTTCTGCGAGAGCTTACAGTATAGAAGTGTTCGCTGAAAACGAAGAAATGAAAAAGAGGACGAGGCAAGAAATCGCCCAGTATTTATAGTGTATGGAGAGTTACCTAGTGAACAATTAGGAAATTAAGGAGGAGTTAACTCCGACAAAGTGACCCCATGGCTTTCTATGACTGGTTCGGGTTGATGTTCATTGTGACACATTGTAATACTGATATACTGCCCAATATATTATAGCAATTATTATTTACTTACTTTTCACTATTTTCTCAGATAAAATTTTAATAACTAGTAATTAATGCATAGAAATGAGCCACGACCAGGAGCTTTTGGTAACGTAATCTGACTCTACGTGTTTATCAGTTCCAGATTATTCTTGTCACTCCCATGAGGTTTCCTTTTTTTATAACAGGACAATGCCAATTTTTTTAGCCGTGTCACCATTCTCTCAGTCACTGTACTAAGTGCATCAATGACAATTGGTATCGTTGTGACCATTTCATCTTCCAAAGATTTCCGAGTTCTAATTATAACGACTCATAGATGGTTACTTTCTCTTCTTCCTTTTACTCTGTCCTTGTATGAAAAGAATCCATTGGATCAATGCTTAAACTCTTCTTTATTTTATTTTCCACAATTATGTCCGGTTTGTTGTGTTTAGGTTTCTTATTTCTTTACAATGGGAAATCCCACTAAATTTTGCGTGTTTATCACTCAATGACTTTCCCGGATTTATGATTATACCATTCTTTTTCTCACTGAAAAATCCGCTTCTAACACAACTTCCAATGAATAATTTTGACAACCTTGATCATAGCTCCCCTGAGCTAAACTTGAACACTCACTCGTAATGTCTGCAATAGTTTCCTCAGTTTTCTCAAATATTCTGCAATATTGTTCTTTGTGGACATGCTTCCTGATATTATTTGTACTGATAGTCTCTTGAGCTGTCATTGTAGTGCTTAGTTTCCTTCTCTAAAGACATTCTACAAAACAATTCTTCAAAACTGTCTAGAAAAACTTATTATTATTATTATTATTATTTCTCTGGATTTATATTGTATACAGATTTCCTTCCGAATTCCAACGAGAAACCTAAGATCAAAAATGGCTTCATGACATTTTTCACAGATCGTTTTTGCAACAGCCCCAAAACAAAAATGCTCGACCCTAGTCGGGATCATAGAGTGAATATGAAATTTTACTCTTTTTTCTCGATAATGTTTTCTCGATTTCTTCCACATTTGCATTTTAGTGACTTTATCGACTTACTTGGGGTGAAATGATTAAAATAGAATGCGTAAAACGCGTGACCGAACTAAGTGTTTTGCTTGTATTATTATTATTATTATTATTTTTATTTTCTTTGATTTCTGGCGTTTACACATTTCTTTCCGGGTCCCGCCCAGGGACCTAAGGTTAGAAATGGCGTCAATACACTTTCCACTGACAAAAAAAAAAAAAGAATTAAATTACATAGATAAAGCCCTTCGTAAGGTGTGGGCTGTACTTGTCAGAACAATTTTTTGTATCTCCTTGAGGCATGGACTTCCAGGGATCCCTTCAATTAGTCTACTGCAATCTTTTCCAACCAGTCCTAGGGCTCCAACTACAACAGGGATTGTTGATGTTCCCATCGCCACATTTTCGAGATTTCTATTTCAAGGTCCTTGTACTTTGACAACTTTTTGAATATCTTCAAAGATACATTGCAGTCAGTAGGGACTGCCATATCAATAAGGAGGCATCGTTTTTGTTTGTGATCTTTAATAACAATATCTGGCCGGTTGGCCTTGATTGTTCTGTCAGTGTGTATTGTGTAGTCCCATAGAATTGTAACAGGTCCTATCTCCGTAACCGGGTCTGGGTGGTGTTCATACCAGTTTCTTTCAGTTTTCTTCCCGTAGAAGTTACAGATTTTCCAGTGCAGATATTGGCCCACTCTGTCATGTCGGGTTTTATATTCAGTGGGTGCCAACACCGTACAACCTGATACAAGATGATCAATCGTTTCTGGATATTTATCACAGAATCTGCATTTTGGGCTGACACAATATTTTAGTATATGTACTTGATAATTCCTAGTTAGCAAGCATTGGTCCTGCGCAGCAAGGATAAAACCTTCAGTTTCCGCTTTCAACCCTGCACTACGTAGCCACTGATGGGTATGGGTTTTGTCTACGTCAGCTTGTTTGGTACGGGCAGAGTATTGGCCATGAAGCGGTTTATCTTGCCATCGCTTCTGTAGCTGGTCGGTTGCATTCGTCTTTGCTGTCTTTTTTTAGGTATTTTGCAGTTTCAGCCGGTGTATTGTGCTGTAGTTGCATCTCTACGCCCATTTGAAACTCCATTTTGAATTTGTTGGCTTCTTTCACTACGGAGTAAAGACGCTTACTACTTTCATGTTCCTTGACGCATACCATCATCCAGTCTTCTGTAGTTTCCAAATATCTTTGGAGGCCAATTGTTGTAGTTTTGTAGGACATTTCTAGTTGAACTAATCCTCTGCCTCCTTCAGATCTGGGCACATACAGACGATCGACATCAGCTTTGGGATGATGCATGCGATAGCAAGTGAGAAGCTTTCTTGTTTTGGCATCCATTCGCTTAATTTCAGCTGTAGTCCAGTTAAGGACATTAAAGCTGTATTGCACCACAGGGACAGCCAATGTGTTTATGGCTGATATCCTGTTTTTTGAGTTTAGCTCAGTATTTAGTACCAGACGTATTTTTTCCTTCATTTGGGGGTGTTGTATGCCATCTCCTTCGCTAATTCCTAGGTACTTATAAGCTTCACCATGCTCCAGTTCCCTAATCTTTGTGACAAAATCTAAATCTATTAAGGGTGTTTCTGTAATTCTACCTTTCTTAAAAGTTACTTTTGCACATTTATCTAATCCGAAGTCCATACCTATGTCGTCACTGAAGTATTTTACAATATTGAGGAGACCTTTCATTGTTATTATTATTATTATTATTATTATTATTATTATTATTATTATTATTATTTCTTTGAGTTTCTGTTGTATACACATTTTCTTCCGTGTCACAACCAAAGACCTAAGGTCAGAAATAGCTTCATGACATTTTCCACTGATCATTTTCGTACCCCTCCCCCGTCAAAAAGCGCCTAAGATCACACACATTTTGCATAAAACTCTTCGTAATGTGTGAGCCGTACTTGTTAGGAAAATTTTTTGTATTTCTTTAAGATATTAGCTACCAGGGATCCCTTCAATGAATCCATCGGAACCTTTTCCAATCGACCCGAGTGCTCCAACTGCAACTGGAATTATTGATGTCCTCATGTGGTAAATTTGTGAGATTCCCACTTCAAGATCCTTGTATTTTGATAGTTTTGTTCATGCTATTTGACTGAGTTCAAAAGTAGACTTCTCATTAATGTTAAACATGTACGAAATAGACATTTCTTAAGATTTAACAACAAAGAAGTTAAGTAACCACCCCATTAGTGGCTAGTCCACTGCAGTAAACGATCACAATAATAAAAGTTAAAAACCTGTGACGTCGTCCCCCGGTCGCAGCGTTGACTGTGTCGTTCGATCCCGGTCGCGGCGCCAATTGTGACGTCACGTGCTCCCCAGGCTCTGATATCCTGGTCACGGACGGCACCAACTGTGACGTCTTCGCCGCGGCGTCAGCTGTTCGCTCCTCGCTGCTCCAAACGTGACGTTCTAACCCTTTGGTTAGATTGAAACCAGCCTTCTTCACTTAGGCCAAACGAACTGGCCTCTCTTGCCCGCAAAGTGGGCGACCGAACTCGGGCCGCCGTCCGCGGTTCCACTCCGCTTGCCATCCGCGGCTGAACTCTGATTTCTGTCGGTTGAGGTCTCGCTTTTATTGACGCAGTCAAAACTGGGGTGGGTCTGTCGGCGCCAGGGGTTCTTCGATAATTCTTAATACGTATCCACCCTTCTTATTTCTGGTTAGGGATTTTTCATTCTTTTCCATTTTCGGTAACTCACTCTCACTCCCACTCCCTTACTGTGCCTCTGAGGGGCGTGTACCCGCTTCCACGCTTCTTCGTATCGGCTCCTTACACTTACACTCCTGACAGGGGCGTCGACCGATTCTCCTCGTGCGTCACGTGACCGCTCTCGGCCAATGAGGTCCTGATCGGGTATCTTTCCTCCTCCTTCGTGTGTCATGTGATCTTATTTAGCCAATGACGTCTTTAGTCGGGCGTGGACAATCCGTGGCTTTGTTTTGGGAAAGAAATACCTTGCTTAAAAAACAAAAATATTAATTTAAATCGCCCTTATCATGAGCGACTGAAATGACACCTTCGGCTTTTTAACACGTGGTATTTGTCAAGCAGTTTATCGCTAATTGGATATGATCTAAGAAAGGAATTTCTCAGACTCGTTGGCGTTTCTGAAACGGAATAAAAATATTTCATTTTCCCTCCGCTCGAAGGTCTGATAATAAAAATCTTTATTATCTCAAAAAAATTTTGCCAGTGACCACCTTGTGTGGGCTTTTTCTAATTCTGAAGACTGTCTATGTTTTCGTATTAATGGTTTGTCTTCATATCCTTAGATACACTTCCCCACCCACTTAGACCTTTACTATCATTCCAATGACACACTTTCCCACTTGTTACTTATCAATATTTTCATTGTCTCTAAACTTCGTTTCTTCTTTTCCTCCTTTCTTTCTTTTCCCTTGGGTGACAACCAATTGATAACACATTTTTCGCGGATCCACGGAAATCGGTCAGATGCTTGACCTGAACATTTTCCGACACCTCTTATCTGTCAGCCGTGCGTGTGTGTGCTCGCCTATGACCTGTTTTCGTATTATTTTTTCTTTCTTTCTTCTTCGTTTTCTCTTTCTTTCTCCCAGATCGCTGGAATGTAAAGAAAGAATTATTCTAAAACCCAAAATTTTTTTGGCCTTAAATAATTATTAAATGGTTGATAAACCGTAAAAAACAAATCATATATCTATGAATATTTCTCTCAGCTCGTCAGGTATGCATGGTGCCACAACCTATTGCGAACGTGCAGGTTAAATGAGTTTAAAAATGAAACAGTAAAATGTTTAGTCATATGAGGTCGGCTGCGTGTATAAAATTTCACTTCACCACAAGCATTTAACTTTAGATGTATAGCACAAGGCTAATAACGTTGTAGTGACTACTACTACGTTTGCCACGCCTACAGTTTTCTCAACTGTGATTGGTTGAATAATAAATACTGTTTACCACAGGACAATTTACTAATCGCAGTCACCACACTGAATTTTTCTGCCGTGAATTTCACAAACATGCTTTTGTTAGAAAATCACTGATTGGTTAATTTTTCACCCAATCATATATTTTCTGTGTTCGTTCAATTATCTCACCTTTGTTCCTGGAGCCTAGCAATGGTTATAAAAGCAGTGTTTTGTTCCAAAAATAGACAGTAGAACCCAGCAACCCACACGCGTCTACACAGATTATTGATTCTACTCACTGCGCACACACAGACACAGAACTTGAATTACATTTCACCATTCGTTTTCTGTGAACAAGTCAAGTTACAAACCAACACTGTTAGTTATACAAATAACACACAACTGAATTAACTGTCTGTTTTTCTGAATGCAACGTTCTATTTCAACATAGAACTTCTAACATTCTATTCAAGAAACATTCTTAATTGCATTTTATCTTATTGAAGCTAACAGATAAAGGGAAACTACTGTCTTTTCCTTAATATTTACACATTACAAAATTGTTTTGTATTTGTTGATTTTAATATATATTTTTATCGTTGAAACAAAAATCGTTTTCTCATTGTTTTCCATGATTCAATAATTTATAAATGTTAAATTCTCTTCAACACGCAGCCACATTAATCTCTTCAACATAGTACACAAGCAGCATTTACAAGGTAAGACAACAATGATGTAAATATTCTGAGCAGTTTATTCTTGATAATATTTATGTTTCTTATATAAATATTGTTATTGTAACAATATTTATATAAGAATCATACGAATTATCAAGAATAAACTGCTCAGAATATTTAGCTGAGTTATGCTCAATTTCAAAGATCACTATTGTTAATTGAGGAAATTAACAGGCTTTATAATATTCCCTTAAAACAGTGTTTTTGGTTCAAAATTTACAATGTATAGGATACAAATCCTATATTCCAACAAATGACTAAAAAAACACAAAGTAGATTTGCACACCCGCAAAATCGGATCAGAACGACCTAAAACAGATTTCACAATAAGGTGTGAAATTAATTTTCTGACCAATGAAAGGAGGCGATTTGCTAAACCAAAAAAAAAAAGATAACGAGCCAGTGTGAAAAAAAAGTCAACAATAAATACAGAGTTTTCAAGTCAGTCGCCAGTCCGTCAGTCAGTCAGAGAAGGGCGCAAAAGATCACAGAAGATTGACAGTAAATTCCATCACTGACTCAACCCGAAAAGTGGAGTAGGAAGGAACAACAACAAATTTACAACTGACGCCAAAACAATTCATAAGTACATTTTCCTTTTGTCTTTATTCCTTATTCACACTTTTTTTTTCAACTTAAATTCCTCGCCCCTTTTTCATTTTACAACTATACAAAAACAAAAGAAACAGACATTATTCTGCTACTCTGTTAAAAGACAGCGAACACAGACATTTTTATCAAAATCACATTTTTGCTTAAACGAACTAAAGCAGTAATCTTTTACCCTATTCACAAGATAATATACAATGTTCTATTTTTATAAACGTTCCTTATCGTGTTGTTTCTTCTTGAAATTTGTGTTGTATTTTGTGGGCAGGGTATCCCGTATTAAATTCTCCTTTAATCCGGGTACGCTGAACCCCACAAATGCAAGAATAAGAGTTATTTACCTTTAACTATGAATTTAATTGTTTGAAAACTTTTCTTTGAAAGAAAGAATATTTATCTAGTGTCACAATGAAAAAGACTTTGTTTTTACAAGAAATGTTTCTGTGAAATAGTTGAAAGTTTTTTTTGTAATATGAATAACTTGAGAATTTGTTTGGTAAAAAGGAACTTTAAATTTATTACTTGATGTTTCAAGAAGTTTCTGTTTTGTACTAAATGAAATTTAGTTTGTGTGCTTCTGAAAATAAATACAATGGATCTTGCTGCTCTAAAAGAAATAAAGTATTTTCCTGCTGGTGAAGAATTGGACAAAACTGGAATAACCAAGTTAAATTTCTTTAGCGTGGCGGCGATGTGTCTGGTTGACTTTTAAAAGGTCTTACTGTGAGAGAGTTGAAAGAATTCTGTAACTTGAAGTTGAAAGAGTGAATGTAAGTGTGTTTGAGTAAATTCGTATATGTGAATGTTCCGTATGTACGTGTATGTGTATATGTATGTGTGTGATGTTTCCATAGCGTCCGTCCGTAAGGGGTCGGAACGCGGTTTCTTAAACAGCAACATTTTAGTAACCGAGAGAAAATAAAAAGAGGAAGAACAAACTGGTATTTATAATAAACGCAATTACGTGACCGGCTCCGGAAAGCATTTCTGATTTTTGGCGGAAAAATGCTTTTGAATAACGCGTAGGCGTTGTACGGGCGTAGGCGAGAACAGGATTTAAATATTAACTGACCAATGAGAAGTGAGAAAAATACGAAGGGTCTGTGACCCACTTTTTTCACACATTTGCACAAAAACTGACATTAAAAGAAAAGTGGTAGCAGGATGCTAAAAACTGAGGCTTAAAAAGGAAGACGTTTTTGCATTCAAACTGGTAACAGGTTTACGTACAGTAGATACATAAAAAAGCATTTTGTTGAAAAATTTAAGAATAATGTTGTCTCTACGCGCAATGTTTTAGGAGCATAGTGCTGGCAAGTTAGAATTAAATATATGATTCTTGTGTGAGTACAGGGTCGTAGCTCTCCCACCACAAAATTTTAACAATTGTAGTATTTTTACAAGGTTTTAATTTAACAAAAATACAATAAAGAAAGAAATATAAGAAAGAAAAAACTATCAAAGCAAGGAAGTATATAACTTTTCAAACTTCAATGAAAGAATTCTTTAAAGGTGTACGATGATGGTAATCTCCCTTTATCGCGTAGTGTGTTTTCGTTTTAATTTGGAATTGTGGCGAGTCCAATAAAATAAAAATAAAATATAAAAAAAAAAATGTAGAGACAAATAGACAAGAATTCAAATTAAAACAAAGCATTTGTCTTCCCTTAAAATCCTTATCTCTTTTTCTATCTTTCATCCTCTTTCTCTCTATATATTTCTCTCTCAAATAAAAAAAAGGAAGAAGACGAAAAGACTAACCCCCAAATGAAAAACACTGGATATTGACGGTCCGGTGGCTAAATAATTTGTGGCAAAAACCTACGAAAAACATAGTAGGATCCACGCATACCTTCCGCTATATAAAATAAAATAATTTTTGTTGGCCCTCCTCCCCACAAAAAACATTTGTCTCAGCTACGGAAGTTGTGGAGAGACATGATCAATCTACCTAATAAGCTTAGGTAAATAGATGCCAGAACAGGGACTGTTAGCGATAGTAAAGAGACAAATATTGCTTAGAGCTACAAAGCAGAGAAAGTTGTGGAGAGCCATGATCAACCTACCTAATAAGTTTGTGTAAAACGATGGCACAACAGGGACTGAGAAGGATAGCAAGGGGACAAATATTGTTTAGAATTAAAAAGGAGAGGAAGTTGTGGAGAGCCATGATTGCTCCGTAAAAGAAGATTAGCAAGTAAATAATAGCGTTAAAATGGGAGCATTCTGACCATGAGACACGGACTGTTTTCGCTTTAATAACTTCTATTATTAAGCATCTCATATTGTGATCACAAAAGTCCTGACAAGAAAGGTGAAATGTTGTAATAACCTGGGCGCAAATTGACCGTAAAAGATCTAGCAAGCAAAGCAAATAAAAAATTACAAGGAAACTAAATGAGAATGGCTGAACTGTACGATTGAAAAAAATAAATAAATAAAAAACAAATAAATATTAGAAAAAATTTAAATTTTAGCATTCCAACATCTTCAGCGTTTCCTCTATAACATAACGTTATAACAGACATTTCCGTTTTTACATCCCACTTCCTACAAATATAATTCCACCAATACAAACGTTACCGATGATGTGCGTCTAAAGGATGACACGCGTCACAAGTTTTTTTTTTCCACTTTGCCATTCATTTATAATGGCGTGGGCTTTGTGGTTAAAATGAACAGTTGATTTACCTACACCAAAAAGATTAATAAAGGATGATAATGACGAGGAAACACACGGAAAACAATATAAGGAATTTGTTTACGAATATACTCGAAGTTGTGTCAGTAGCTCGTTTCAGGAAAATATATCAGAAATTTTGAAAGTCCGTAGTTTCAACGAATTGTCATGAAGAGGAAATGTTCATATAACAGATTAAATATGACACAAAATAATATTCAGAAATAGCGTTCAAAAGAGCGTTCGTTGTTCAGAAAAGGAATATAGAGTTGCAAACGTTCAAAAGTAGACGACGACAGATAGTTTGAAATACTTAGCTTTCTTGGGTTGTTGAAATAAAGTTCTTTGAAATGCTAAGGGCTTGGTTAAGGCCGATAATATAATTGGCGAGTAATTTGACACTGGTGAAAATTTGAACGCTGGGGGTGCGTGGACAGAAACAAAAGCTTTCACATCAGACACTCATCTCTTGACTATCTCTTTCGTTATTTTATATCACAAAGGATTTCACATAGGCTCGCTAATTTCTTTCTTTCTTTTTTCTAGACTCAATGGCTAATTTTTGTGAAGTCAAGATTTTCATTAGCCCAAAGAAAATTTTACAGAGGCTCGCGAATTTCTTTCCACCTTTTTTCCTCGGCTCACCCGGATTTGAAGTGAGTGGTAAATGGAGTTATTATTATTTGGTATTCACCACACATTAGCCTAAAATTTGTTCTGATATATAGAAATTTATATATCATATTCTCTTATGTATATGTTTGTGTGTGAGAGTGATTTTCTGTCAAAAAGACATCCATTGCTCTATTAAGAGATCTATTCTATGCTGTTGACTGTGATTTGGTCACCTATAAAGTCAATGATATACATCACATAATGATCAAGCTCAATGAATCCTGCAAAACTTTCATATCAGCTTGAATAAAACCGTGGTGATTGTATCAACCAGATGTAGCAGGAACTAAAGATCTACCTAAACGTCATTAAGATGAAAGTTGTAAACAAATTTCTGTATGTGGGAAATACTCTGATTTGTTTTTGTTCTTGAAAAGATGAAATCGTAATGCACATACAAAAAGCTACTCGGGCTTTTAAGAATCTGGAAGGTGTCGTAGCTTTTACATTTCAACAACCCAAAGAAGACTGCGTAAATACATTTTCTGTGCATGGGCTCCACGCATACACCCGCTTTAATCAAAACAAAATTAATAATATATCATGACCACTAGAGACACTCGCGCTTAAAACCCCAAAAACTTTATGTTGAGCCGACTATAAACTATGTATACCCAAATTCAAACAGATGTGACACAGACCAGTGTTTGATGTCAACACCGACACGCTGAGAGAGAGAGAGAGAGAGAGAGAGAGAGAGAGAGAGAGAGAGAGAGAGACCACCGACGATGACCACCAGCACTACCATCACCACCACCAAATGTCCGTCTCGCTTCTAATTTCACCACTCTCTCTCCCTGTTGCCTTAGCAACAGCAAGAGATAGAATTTACCAGTCTTTGTGTATATGTAAATAAATTATACATTTATTTATCCCTACTCAATGTCCTCTTTTGTTTGACATTTAGATTTACGTTTGATGAGGTAGAGAAGGAATTAACGTCCACAACAGTTGCAACAACAAGGTTCTGTCTTCCAGGTTACCCATTTCCGCCTTCGCAACAAAGGTCAAGTTTTGGGGAGACAGCGATATTAAAGTTAGTCCTAAGATTTTGGTTTATGCAGCATGTGTGCTCTCTTGTCTCCTTTGCTCTGGTAAAATCAGGGGGTAATATACCAAAAACACATTAGGGTGCTGTAAAGATTCCCTCAATGTTGTTTCCTCAAAATTCATTGGGTTTCAAAAATGACACCAGACATGGAAGCTTTGGAGCTGGCTGGCATGTCCAGCATTAAAAACCTCGAATGGCTCTTGGGTCTTGTACAGGTTGAATATCATTGTATGTAATTATGTATTAAATAAATTTAAATTAAATTTTTATTAAATTTTAAATGTTCATAATACAACATATATTTATACAATCTACTACACTAAATAAGAACATTTTTATAAACAACTAGTTGAAAGCTGAAGAGGCTATATGTATCACACAATTTAATGCTAAAATAAATAAATAGATGCACGCTGATTTGCTGCCATTGTGTATTTTGAAATAAATGTGAGGAAGAAACAATTATGTATAACAAAAAATATATTTATTATTTTGAAAAAAGACTACTAAGCTATTACTCCAAATTTTCACATAATGTGTGAAAACTATGAAGCCTAGTGAAACAATAAATCATCTTTTATAGTCTTTCTTTACTATTAATTTTGTATTCAAAGTACATTTTATGGAAGAAATTTCTCTTTTAATGTAAAGAAGTAAAAAAAACGTATCTATTGATCGCATAAAAATAACTTATTTTCATTTTCATACTTTAAATCATATAATGTATTTCCATTTTTGGGACCTTCGCATTTTTTTAACAGCCAGTTACAGAATTTTATCCTCTGCCGTACGCCCAGTGAAACAATAAACTATATTTTCTCGTCTTTAGTATTACAGTGTAACCCGGATATAAGAGAGTTTTCGGGACCGGAGAAGTCTCTTATATCCGGGTTTCTCTTATATCCGGGTTTGGTCTATTTTATATACATTAACACAGACTCTAATTTGGGACCAGAGAAAATCTCTCTTATATCCAGGTCTCTTATATCCGGGTTACACTGTAATTAGAAAATTAATTTTGTATTTTATTTTATTTTTGTAAAGTACGTTTTATAGAGGATATTTCTTTTTTAATGTAAAGATTTAAAGAAGTAAAACATATCATAAAATAAATTTATTTTCATACTTTAAATCAGAATACATTTTGCATTAAGACGTTTTCAATGGTTTTTGTTCGTTTTGGGGCTGGATTTTTTTTTCTTTTTACTTATTATTAACTAGTAATAAACAATACTTATTTTTGAAAAAGACAACACCTGTTTTAAGCTTTTACTCCAAGTTTTCACACAATCCTGTTAACTTTATCTATGAAACCCACTGGAATAATAAACCTTCTTTAAGCATCTTAAATACAAATTAAAATGTGTAATTGATAAGAAAATTGATAATATTGTTAATTCATCATTTTGTATCATGAACTGTTTTTTTAGGTCGTATGACTGATCTATATTTTGACCCTCCTTAGTCTGCGACGCTTAAGGAAGGTCTCTAAAATTTAATTGTCTATCTACAAAGATAATTTTCTCCAAACATTTTCCTTATTTTTTATGATTGGGTCAATCTAGTTCCCATTTGTTTATTATTTATGTTTAACTTTCATTACATTCAGTCTAAAAAAATCTCTTTTTGTCTTTCATATGAAAATGAAAGTAATTTATTTTCTGATGCGTCATTTTTGTATATCTAGTTACCTCCCTTGAATTATTGCAAATTATGATTTTTTTTTTTTTAGTTCGAAGTTTCCTTTAAACTTAAGATTTTTGCATGATGACTTATTTAGACATGTCACTAAGTAATTTTCTAACGGTGAAGAATAAAAAAAAAAAGAAATTTTTTTTTTTAACGTAGACAGAATTTCCTCTTTTGCTTTGTTCTTTCGAAAGCCCCACCTAAATGCTAGGAAGAAATTACGCATTAAATTTAGTTTAGTTTAGTTTATTGTTTACACTACAGTTTGTTTGATCGATTTTTGCAATTTGCTTTGTAAAAATAATGGGATTTTTAATGTTAATGAATGAACAAATATATAATTTTGGTTTTGGGTAAAATGCAAATTTAAAAAACTACCCACGAAAAGCAAAAGTATGGTATTATTGTACTTAAAATAAAAGTAAGAAAAATACCAGTGTAGGATTTTCCACTGTTACTATATTTAGTCTACTCTTTGTCAACGTATTTTTCATTACTGCATCGTGCATATTCATTACGCAAATTGAAAATTGTCTGTCAAGAAGAGCATTTCATTCAGCGTAAGGAATTTAAATGTAAGTAACATATTTTAAAATTATTCATTTTGAAAAACAAAACGGGTTTGCTTAAACAACACTTTTTAAAGCCAAAAGTGAAAAGAAAAATATCAAAATAATTTTATTTTTAATTATTAAAAATTAAAAAGAAAATTAACTAAAATTTTTATTAAGACTTTAAAAAATGAAAAAGAAATTATTGCTAAGCTAACATTTCTTTTTGCTTAAAGCAACAGTACACCCAGTTTTTCTCTAAATGCTCATTTTTTTTTGTATTTTTTGTCTGATTTTGCATTTTTTATTTATTTTCGTTTTGAGATTAATTCTGTTGAAACTTTTTTAAAAAGTTACAATAAAATAATTTGTAGTTATTAATTAAAATAAGTAGCAGTAACTTTTTTTTTTAAGAACTGCGAATTTAGAACATAAAAAGTCTAACAACTTGAAATAAATTAAATAAAATAATGAAATAATTAGCTCCAATCTCAGTCTTTTAGAAATGTTCGCTTCATTTAAGTAAAAACGAGTGACCTGTGACCACCATACTGATGTCTTTCTTTCTTTTTAGTTTCATTTTTTTGGGGGGCGTGACTCTTTTCAGTGTAGCCAGTGTTGGGTTTCGACAAAAAGGTTTAAGGTTAAAAAAAAGAAAAAAAGCGTACATACAAAACTAGAAGGTAACTGAACATCTTGTTCCTAAAAAAAAAAAAAAAAAAAAACCCTGCCACTTTTTACGTTAAAATACGGTTAAAAATACATTTCAATTAGTAAAGAAAGCTCTTCAAAAATCGTTTATTTTTAAATGTCTGACGTGACAGGCCAGTCACTGAGCTTGAATGCACTCGAGGCAAGATCACAAGAAAAATATTTTTTAATTAAATTTGAAAAAGCATTGTGTCCAGTTTATGTAATTTCGTAGGTGGATTAATTTACAATGAATTTGCATAGCAAACTGGACTCTGACTTTTAAAATTTATTTTTTTATTTTATGATCTTAAGCGTTTTTAGGTACCTCCCGTCATTCAGCAAAAAAGAAACTCGACTACTCGAAGCAAACTTATGTAAAAACTAAACAAAACCAGTAATGGCTGTCGGGCTGTAACCCGAACCTCGACGCGAATAAGGCCGAACTTATGTTGTCGATAACTTCTAAAATCAGTACATTTCCCAAACAAAAACTTTGATTGTTATTTTTTAAATAAGCATGCAAATTTACACCAGAATGGAAATTTTCATTACTGGTTTTGGGTTTTAATTTGCAAATTTACCAAAAAGAAAAAAAAAAAACTAATCGGTTTTTAAAAAGAAAAGTAAATTTTCCTAATGATTTTGGCATTTTTAAAGCATTTACGTTCAATCGTTGATTTGCCATTATAGACGAAAAATATAAAAAAAAACCCCAAAAAAACAAAAGTTTAAACATTCTCATTAAAAATAAAATTCAAGATTTGTCCTAGAGATGTGTTTCAACAAAGTCAGTAAATTTACTGGACTTTGTAAAAGTAATACTTACTTTTTTCATAAAATCTCATGAAAATAACGTTTATTTACGCATGGTACCCTGTGTTGTCATAGGTTAATGACAGTAGTTTTCTACTGTAATCCCCAGCTTAAAAAGCGCACGAGAATGAAAAAAATACGGAATATCAACATACTTATTTATACTAGTATTTATGTTTAAAAATAAATTATCTTTAACCTTCTATAACCAATAGTTTCAGAATATAATCTTTTTCATTTTGTGTATACAATTTTATGAAACTTAAAGTGAATAATTTAATTTTGTTTTTTAATTCATTAGAATCTATCATTAGAAGTATAATAAAGAAATTAATTAAAAACAAGTGAAATGATACATTTGGGTTTAATACATTTATTCTGTGATTATTTTCTGACCTGTTTGATGTCAAGAAATATTTATTTATTCTGATTTTTATAGTGAATTATCAATTTTTACTCATGAATCAAACGAAGTAATTCAAAATTATTTCCTTTTTGAACTACTGTACAAAAAATAATGTAACAGTTTCAAAAATGAAAAAAATTAAAATTTGTTTAAAAAAGGGTTGTACTCAAAAATAACATCAACCTCTGTTTTTCAATTCTTCAAATATGTCCTTATTAATAAAAAGATCTCTTGTAGTGAATAGTAACAGAATTAATTCCAACATTGCAAGTAGTGTTTCCAAAAATAAATATTCACTCTGTGACAGAGAGAGTCTAGGAAACACACACATATATTTTTTTTAGTGAAATTGGAGTGGATTTGAACAGTGAAATTAAATCAGAGCATTTTTGTTTACTGATGGTGAAATTTGATCTAGGGCAGGAGCTGTACCCATTGAATCTGGGTCATCAGATGACAATGGAAATGGTTGAAATAATTTTTATTGATTAAAAATCAAAATAGAGCTGAGTAAGCTAGAAGGACCTTTAGAATTCACATGATTTTGGTTGAAACAGCCATAACCCCGTGATAATTGCATTTGAAGTAGTAGGGCCAAGGGTTGATTATGACCAGCCGGGTTTTTCTATATAAATGCGTAATGCTGAAAAAGAGGCAGACGGAAGAGAGAGACAGAAGAGAATTAGCCAGGGCAAGAGTTGGGCTAGGGACAGTGGAGACTCAAGAAGGAGAGAAAGTGACGTCAGAGATTGGAACAAAGCGTCCGTTAACATGTACTGTTGATATAAGTACCGCTGCTTCTGCTACCACAAATATTACTACTACTGTTACTACTGCTAAGGAGGAACGCCACTATAAACTTTAAGCCGCACACAGAAATCTTATTCCCCCATCGCAAGAGTCGTATATCGTTCTAAGACGATTTAACAAGTTAATCATAACACACTCTCTCTCTGTCCAGAATCCAGTGTATGCATTTTCACGTCAATTACTTTTCTTTACTGTAACCCATTTCTTTTCTATACTATTCTTTTCTGCTATATAAAAGACATTAACAATTCAATCACTGAATCGATGTTTGTCCGGCTTTCTGCAGATATTAATTTTTTTTTTGCTGCATTCTAAATTTCTTAGCGCAGACTCTCCAGCCGTGTCTACATCTTCAGTTGACCATGACACAATGTGGGCAGGAAGTGGGATTAAACCAGCGGACCGGTCGGATAATCTATGGATGTTCGAGACCTACAGCCACTCCCTTAAGTTCGGTTAGGACTGAGTAGACACCTCAACCCAGAGAGTAAGACATCGGAGGTTGAGGCTGGGGCGAAAGTGTTAGAACTCTACATTTTTTTCCTGTCCAATCTGAAAGGAAATAATGTTTTATTAAATTATATACCAACTAAAAAAAGAAAAAATAAATTTTTTAGTTTTATTGAATTATCATTTTTAGAATGAATTTTCAATATATTCATACATGGTTTTACATAAATTTTTACTAAAATAACATCTTCAGGAATTTTTCATTAAGCAACAGCAAAAAAATTTCACAAAATGACCTATTCAGTATACAATTTATTCAGCAATGATTAAATAGTGAAAATTTCTCTTAAATTGGATAATTCCCTCATTTTTTGCAAATTAAAAAAAAAAAAAATCTTTTTGCTTTAATTTTGGAAAAGAACATCCATTTTGGTGTTATCTAGTTTAGTTTAAGGTTATATGAAAAAAAAAAAAGATTTTGAAAAAATAATTCTTTCTGGTTCCAATGCCAATTGTACAATTCTGCTATTTTGCTTTGTGGAAGCAGATTTATAAAATAATTTCAATAACTAATGGGATTTTCTATTTCTTTTAATTTCCTTTTGCGCTGTCTTTCTGAATATAAGCCTTATGTTCAGTGTGCTTTAAAAAGTTTTTCTTAAATTATATTGAAAAGAAAATATATTACAAAAAGTATTTAGCTTGCGTTTTTTTTTTGTTTTTTTTTGTTTTTTTACTAGACCTGGTATAATATGAAAATTTAATTAAATGTTTAAATCTATATTATAAAAGAAGATTTCATTCTTTGCCTGTCACACACTGTCTACATATGACTTTGTTTTGTATAAAGTGCCAGATTTACATATGGGTTAGTATGGTCTGCAGCCCAGGGGCCCTAAGACTAGAGGAAACACCCAAGGACCCTCTAGTCCCTGATAAAATTAAAAAAAAAAGAACATAAGAGATTTGTTTATTTTCAGATTTAATAGGGCTTGTTTGAGTTAATTTAGAGTATATGAGGTCCTCTAGCTGGAGTGAGTCTTTTAAATTCAATGGGGCCCCTTGAAAGGGCCTCATTTAGATTTTGATGCCTTTTTTATATATGTATAGATTTTTGCGTATTCATGGGCTATTTGTTTTCACTTATTAAATTAATTTTCCAACTATTCACAAATACAGATGTGTAAAAATATATTATTTGTTTCTTAAATTATATTTATTTCTCCAAATAACAAACATTAGTCATATTATTCACACTATCGCAATTTGAAGGAGGATGTTTCCCAACACCAGGCATATATGAAGTGAAGCAAAGTGACCAAGTTTAGGCTTGAGTTTGGCAACCAGTTCCCAGTATGGAGTCCAAATTACAGCTTGCAGTACTTTGTGTTACACTTGCAATAGATCATTGAAGTAGAGATTCATTGGATGGCTGCTTTTGCACTGCTTCTTGGTTGGCAGAAACCCTTTACCTTGAAGCAGACAAGACAGCATTCTCTTCATTTCTTGGCACATCCCAAAGAGTCTTTTTAGCAGTCTGAAAAAAATAAAATAAATACCATATCTAACTTTATAAAAGGTGGTGACAGATAACCCACAAGTGCTGATTTTTTTATATAGCTTTCTTGGTTTTGTTTTTTGAGTTACAAAATCATTAAAAATTTTAATTGAAGTGTATTACAATTTACATAAAAAAAACATCATCTAAAAGATATAACATTTTTTTCTTTCTTTTTATGGACACGGGGAGGGGTGGGGGTAACATACTTAATGAAAGGGCCCCAAGTTCTACTAATCCAGGTGCCACCTTTTACTACCTAAGTCCAACACCGTGTGTATGTAACATATATGTGCTTATTGTGCTTGTTTCATCTAAAATCCACAGACACACATATGCTCAAAATTTGACTGAGTTTGAAATTAGACATTGGAAAAATCCTTTACCCTTCCACTCAGTCTGGAGACAAAAAAAACAAAAAAAAACATTTGGTTTACAACTTCCTTGTTCATTAAATTGTCTCTTTGCTTGCATGTGTTTATGGCAGTAAAATAAAATAAAAAACAGCTTTTCTTTCTCTTGTCTATGGTGAAGAGCTTCAGTATCTTAAGGATAATTATTTAACTCTGTCTCTGTCAATACCAGCCTATTCATATCTGTCTAAATCAACACATAGCAGCCAATATTCGCAAGGGAAAGGTGGACAATTTAGATAGATGCGTTAATGTATCAGGTTCGGTGATAGCTAAATATTTGATTAAAAACAGGCAGTCTTGTTAATTTCTTCATTATTTCTTCACTCGTCGTTCATAGTGACACTCAAAGTAGAATAGTGTAATGGTTTCCCATCTCCTTTTGAACTGGAGATGTTATGGCTATCCTGTCCCTCAAATCAGAAATTAAAGAGGCAAGACCCACAACATAGCAGGTGGTTTGAATTCAGAGTTTTCTCCCTCCTAGACTGATTGGTAACCAAGGCTTTAGGACCCAATCTGTCCTGCTATTTATTCATAGCTGGGGAGTGGAGAGATTGATTCATACCTTTCCCAAGGGTATTAGCATGTAAAGTGAATGGAATGAATTTTACTGAAATTTGAACTTGACTCTTTGATACTTTGGTCTGAGCCGCTATCCATTACTACAGTGTCTCCAATTTTGTAATTATTATTAATTTTTAATCTCTCGTTTTTTTTTTTCTTAAAGCAATTAAAAAAAAGTTTATTTTATTTTCAGAATCAAAGACCAAAACCTTTTAAGATGAATGACAAATTCTGTTATTATGACTGTGACATTGCTAATCAATTACAAGAAGTTGTGACCAAACAGACTGTCCACAAAAAGTCAAGGAACTTTCCCATAATACAGTATTGGAACAAATACACAGGAAGTATACCATTAGCTGAAGACTGCACATATAGTTTTAAAAACTTTTACCTTCCAAAAATTGTAGATGAAAATACTCTTGAGGATTTGGAAAATGAAAAAGTCATCAATTCCAATCATGCTCTGGCAAAACTCTATCCAATCATAACACCAGGTAAATTTTTTTAATGTGGCAAAGTGTAACATATGTACCTGCAAAACAACAACAACAAAAAAAAATGTATTAAAAATAGTCATTAGTTGAGTTAAAGTCTTTGGGTAATTGCTATACAGAAAAATCTGTAGTTTAGAAAAGACTTTTATATAGTTGGTCCACAGAAAAGATAAGCTTTATCCCTGATATTAAGCACTTTAACCCAAATAGTAGATCTTAAAATGTTACCATAAAATGGTGAATAAAAAATATTGCATTGTAGTTGGTTCACATATATTTTATAAACTTGTAAATATACAATTATTCTTGCAAATAATCTAATAAAATAATGTTTAATTCTTTTGTTGTAAATTTTAAAGTTAAAGTCTTTGGGTAATTGCTATACAGAAAAATCTGTAGTTTAGAAAAGACTTTTATATAGTTAGTCCACAGAAAAAAGCTGTGATTGCAAATAGACTTTTATCATTAGTGAATATTCACTGACAGTCTTTGTTGTTGCAGATGATTTGTTTGAAGTTGCTGACACATAATTGTCAGTGAAGATTCATTGACTGTCCAAGCTGTTTTTGTTGTAGCTGATACATTTGAAGTTTCTGACATATGTTTCTTTCAGCACATGTTAGATGAGACCATTGCATCTCTTCCCTGAGAGTCAAAATCTGTAGGTTTATATAAGAAACTTTTCCCGAAGATTGGCTCAAGTAAAACAAAGTTTTAGTTTTCTCTGATTGGTCAAATATTTCATATGATGTTAATTTCTAACCAGTAGACACTTTGATTTAAACAGTGTGTGTTGCATTGTGGAATCTTTTTGGTATGTTTGTAATATTGTCTGCTTATAGGCACATCACATTGAAAATACTGGTTCTTATATTATCACCGAAGTTAAGCAATGTCAAGCATGGTCAGTACATAGATGGGTGACTACTTGTGAATGCCAGGTGCTGTAAGTGTGGATGTGTGGTTGGCATCATGGATAATGACTCAGAATTGTTAATTGGAGAGCTGAGTTCCAATTCACACTGGATTTGTTATATTCACTTATGTGCAAATACCTTTGAGAAAGGCATGAATCCACAACTCTCCTCCATTTATGAATTGTATTACTAAATTATTATTATCTTCAAATAAAAAATCTTATAATCTAAGAATAATTTGGTTAATTTGCACCAAAAGCCCCTGGTACTGAGAACGTACCATTCTGATGTGAAATTGCCTGGTTATTTTGAAAATGACATTAAAACATTGCGCTTGATTACCATTTTCAATTTATTGTCAATGTAAGTTCAATCTCTTTCGCAATGTCTGGCCACCATTACTGGCATTGTTACATATGTTTTTCTCTAGTAGTAATTCATGGAAGCTTGTTTAGTTACTTGAGGCAAAAGTATGTAAACAAAGCCAGTAATGGTGGATGTTCTGTGGATGTCACAAGAAAGAAGTTGAACTTACATTGTCCATAACTTCTAAATGGTAATCAAGCACAATGTTTTAATATCATTTTCAAAATAACAGGAAATTTCACACCAGAATAGTACATTCTCAATACCTGGGGCTTTTGGTGTTTATACTGCAAATTAACCAATAGTTTATGGTTTGAAATAACCTGCAAAGGGATTGATAAGCCATAAAAAAATGAATCAATCAAAAAACAATAATATTGTATGTTATTGGCTAGAAAATAAAGTTTGGGCACATTTTGATATGGTACAGTGTAACTTGGATATAAAAGAGTTGTTGGGACTGGAGAAGTTTCTTATATTCGGGTTTCTCTTATATCCGGGTTTGGTCTATTTTATATACATTAACACAGGCTCTAATTTGGGACCAGAGAAAATCTCTCTTATATCCGGGTTACACTGTATTTATAAGGGTATGTAATTCTGTTGGAAATAGCGTTTTTTTTCTTATAATGGACCATTCCATTTTGATTACAAGGAATGATGGAAGATAACAGATTTATAAGAAACACTCAGGAGTGGTGTGTACTAGCAACTCCCCTCTGCACCCCCAGCCAGAAGATGGGAACCTGATTGTGGGCTTCAAGCAGTGCTTTGTCACCTTCGCTATCTTATCAATATTTGCTTTTTTTCTACCTACATTTATATACGTTACAAATTAAACTGACTATCAAAGGATGAATAATTTTTGTGGATTTTGATGTCATTTTGTTTTTTTTTTTCTTTTTTTTGTTTGTACAAATCCATGAATTTGTTTTGCTCAGAAAATACAATTGCTTTAGAAAATACAATGTAAAATTCATTATAATTTTCAATGTGTTAAATTCAACTTTTCAACATGAAAAACCTCAAGTTGATGTTAAAAACTGCCACAAAACATTATTGATTTATTTAAGATGGAATGATCTATTATGACATGTCTCTTATTTGTATTTATGTACATTGTATTTATTTTTAATTTTTCTAATTGAATTATTCACCTATATTGCATATGAACCATTATTATACATAATTAGATTACAATAAAATTTGTATTTTATATGATTACTATCTTATGAAAATTGACATGTAATAAAGTGGAATGGGCATATCATAGATTGGTGGGGTATATAACACTTGCATACTGGCTGGTTTTAGTAAGTAAAAGAGAGTATGCATAAGAATAAGAAGCAAAGAATGAGAAGCTAGAAGAAGCTCTCAGACACTTAATATCTGTTATAGTGAAGTGGAAAACCTTATTAGTTTTTAATGACTAAATACATTCCTTGTGATTTTGATCTTTTTGTTTGTAGTGTCTTACTTGTTTTAATAATGACTTGCATTCATAATTATGATTTGTTATTGCAACATTTGTTGCTCAGCTCAAATGTTTAATGACTCAGTAGTGAAATTCCCACAGGTATTTTATAGTCGGGGAAATCACGAGGAATGTATTCAGTCATTAAATTGAGAAATATGACTCATCAGAAAATTGAACTCGGGTTGGGGAAAACAATAAAACTGTCACGAGTATTACTAATTTTAATTATTCATTATTTACACTATTTATATTTGGACTATTGTTATCAAAACATTTTGAACGTTGTGCTCTCCAGACTTCCTCAGGTGAATATAGATCTGGGTAACGTGAACTGAACCCTTTATTTAATCCAGGGGGGTAAACTGTTCTTGTTCCATTGCTCATGTCTAGGGATATTGTCTAGTTTTTATTTTTATTTAGTACTGTTCAGTTATTGCTTTTAAAATCATTCAGTGTGTCAACAGCATGCATATTTTTATACAAGTCAGTCAATATACATGTTCTACAATATATTTTATATAGTAATATACAGTATATATATTAAAATTCAAACAGCTAAATATCTTTTTTGTGTTGTAGTAATTATTGGTTTGGACATTGTGTGATGTCATTTACGGCTGCGTGCCATTGGAGATTGCTTGGCATGCCACGTGTGGTTGACTCTTGCCCTAGGCCATCTAGTACGCATTATATATGTTTGGTGGCTGTCTGCATGTTAATTTGGGACGTTTTTATGTAAGCACTGGTTGTGGAAGATAAACATATGTTAGATTCTTTAAGAATGAATTTAATAAAGTTTGGTGATGTAATATAGTGTATTTGATGTCTTTATAGTTGGTAAAATATTTATCAGGACTTCCTCAAAGTATTTTCAATGTAAAGAATTATCTTTTTTTAATTAGGGTAACATTTGTAAAATCAAAGTTATGGTCAGTTTTGTTCCTGTGTATTGTGAGCAAATTTAAAGGGTTGTCCCAAAGTAGATCCCTTTTATGCTCATAGATATGGGCATTTAGATCTCAAGATGTCTTACCAATGAAATCGTTTTTACATTGCAAGCAATTTATTTGATAAACATTAGCATATGAATTGGTGTTAATTTAATTTTTCTTCCTAATTATATATCCAATTGTCTTGGATGTTGTGGTAAAAACTCTAGAATTGGGGATAACTAATTTATTTTAAAAGTATGTAGACAGTTTTAGCAGGTATGATTATGAATTTTGTTATTGATATCTAGTTTTAGGGATTTGTAAACTTTGTATGCTTTTTTCCTAGTATTAAGGATGCAATGATTGTAGTGAAAAAATCTAAATATAACTTTCTCATTTTCTTCCACTCTGTTGAAACTTAACTAATGCATGGAATAATAATGCAACACAAAATGTATTTAGAACAAAATGTATTGAAACATAAAGTGTACACAATATTTACATATAGTCTTTTGTATATTCCTGGTAAGACCGTTCCTTGAGAATGTGTTGACTGAGTCGCAGTCGGACAGAGTCTCTGGTTGAATCTCTTGATTCCTCCCTCTCTTCCTGGTACCAACCATATTTATATGGTCGGTACTCCACTATGCAAATTAGGTGGATCCTACCACAACACACTCCCAGCAATTCCTTTTGTCTTAGTAGCATTAATTAAAAAAATCCTTTATATAATAGACATATGTTGCTTTATGTTATCTCTAATTAACAATTAGGGAATGAATCCTCTCAAAGCACATAAACAACCAATTTCATCATTTCTGTAAATAGACTAAATCAGGACTGGCGTGTATTAAATTGGGGGCTTATCTTATAAAAATTTACTTTTATCTACCTACATTTATATATCTAACAAATTAAACTATTTTTTTTATCTATAATGATAAATGTGATAATTTTTTTTTTAGTTTTAAACAAGAAAAATCTAAAGTTAATGTTAAAAATTATGACATGTCTCTTATTTGAATTTAGATCCATTGTATTTATTTTCAATTTCCTAGTTGAATTGTTAACCAACATTGCATATGATCCATTATTGTACATAATTAGGTTACAGTAATATTTGTATTTTATATGAATACTACTTTATGAAAATTGAGATCTAGCAGTGTAGCGAGGGGTGTATCATAAATTCAGTGGAGGCCCACATGACCCTTACACAGGTTCTGCGTCTATATATTCAAAACTATAAAGATGTGAGGTAGCGTGCAAGTTCAGCATAAGACCACTCCTCGATTCAAGTTGATGCAAAAAGTTGCTTTAAGATGGAATGATCTATTATGACATGTCTCTAATTTGTATTTAGATACAGTATATTTTTCAATTTTTCTAGTTGGATTGTTCACGTATATTGCATATGATCCATTATTGTACATAATTAGGTTACAATAAAATTTGTATTCTATATGAATACTACCTTATGAAAATTGAGATTTAGTAGAGTGGTGGGCCCCATATCATAGATTCAGGGTGGGGACATGTGACCCTTTCACCAGCCTTGATCTAAATAATAAACAACCAAGATTGTCACTTTATTGAAGACAACAATTCATAAACTTCAGATCTTTATATTAAGATTCCCTTTTTTTTTTTTTTTCTTTCCAGCCGATGGCAACTGTTTGTGTCATGCAGTCAGTCTGTATGTGTGGGGTATTCCTGACAGAGGAAACTTTCTCCGAAAACTGCTCCATGTTACATTGAGCACTGATGAAAATAAATTACTCCAACGTCTCCATATGCAACATGTGGCTAACCAGCAAGTTTCAGAGGAAAACTTTCACACCGGTGTAAGTAATACTTTTTGCTCATTGATAATATAACTATTATACATATCGTAAATAACATAGTAATCTTATACACATGTAATTTTGGAATAGAATAGAGATTTTTCCTTGGGGGACATTTCTAATTCTCGCTGTCACAGTAGAAGAGAAAACATAATTGTTGCTTCCAATTTGCATGAAATGACTGCAAAATCAACCCCCTCCCCAAATTTGTAGACAGAATGTACAGATGCATGCTGGGATTTCTTTTGAGCCAATACGATAGATCCCATCTTGGTCTCAGCTGATTCATATTTCTGTTTGTTCATGTCTTGAAGCCAGAACACTGCCATTGCTTGTCTGTATCCCTTTTGTGTGTTAACACCATTCTTAGTTTGATCATGTGGCACCCAAGTATCATAGCAATTTGAGTCCACAAGCTTCACTAAGTGCTCAGGGATGATTGATTTTGATAAATTTAATGTTTCTGCCAATTCCTGCATTGTGTAATGCAGGTTATTCTCAATCAATGTCTTGATTTGGTTGTCATCTGTAGTGGTAGGAAGGGACTGCCTGAGCATTCTTCATCAATAAGGCCACAATCACCAATTCTAAACTTAGCAAACTACTTCTGTACAGTTCTGTTAGCTGAAGCACCTTCACTGTACACAGCACATATCTTTTTTTTTTTGTTGCTTGTGAAGCATTTTTTCCTTTATGGTAAAAAGAAAAGCCTTAAGTGTCTAAAATGCACTTTATAAACTTCCATTTTCATAGGGATGCAAAATTGATATGAATTAAGTAATTTTAAACTTTCTTTCTCAAGAAACAATTTGAAGTGTGGAAATGTAAGCATATTATATCTGTTGATAAATTTGATGTGTTCTAATATGTTTGTACATGAACAACTAAAAACTAGAATGAACTTTCTGGACAACTCAATAATTTGCAATAAGCAGCTTCTTTCCACCAATCCCTGTAGGTTAACTCCATTCTGGACTTACTGTATTTGCTGGTGTCAAGGATGCAATTTTTTTTTCCTGAACAAAGTCTCAAAAATTTGCTGTGAAATTGTTAGGGTTTTCATAGACTGATGCCAACTTCAGAGGAACTTTATCTATGCTAGATGATAAACTGAATTCCTGTATGTTATGCAAATTTTTAAAACTTATTTCACGAACAAAAAATGCATCCATGTTGCCAGCAAATATGGTACCTATAATACAGTTCCTATAACCTATAAGTCACATACTCTTGGTTTGTGGTTCATTTTTTAAAAATATATTTTTATTTTATCATTAGTTTTTATTCTTTAAGACAAAATCATCAAAAATTATATATAATCATGAAATAAATAATATTCATGTATAATTATTTAAAATTTTTTTAACCAAATTTTTTAAAGAAGGGTCTCAGATTACATATAGCTTAGGTTCGTGGTCCTTAAATGGTATGGTGTATCTCGTAGGTGTGGTGGAAGAGGATTGCAGGTGAAGTGGAATGATTGAAAGACAAAGATTTAGAAACAGTATCAAAAAATTCATATGCCAAAAATAAACAAGATTTCAAAATTTAAAATATTATTATGGATTCCTTGTAATTGCATGCATGAGTCCCAGTATAAATAGTTATAATTATTGACTAATTTTATCATTGTGATATTTTTGCATTATATCAAGTATTAAGAATTTAGTAACTAGGGTCTGCAAATTGGAGGAGAGTTATCAATGATAATGTTCTGACTTTGAATCTGCGGTTGTCTTTCTTCAACCCTCTCTCAGTTTTTTTATTTTTAAATGTACTTTTTATCAAATAAAATTTGGTGAGGTGTTAGCAAATTTTAATTCTGAAAATGTGACCCCGAGAAAAAAAGTTTGGAAACCACTGGCTTAGATCCTCAGTAGGTGAAAATCCGACCCTTGGTTAATTAGTAACTGAATGATTCCAGTATGAATTAGAATTTGTTTTATTTGTAAATATTTCAGAATCAAAGAATATAACAATTATTTATTAATTTTCAGATTTGGAACACACAGTGGGATAAGTTAGTCAAGGACACTAATGATGTTCCCTCAAATCCAGGCAGCACTCTGTTGGAATCGCTGGAGGCAATTCATATATTTATGCTTGCAAACATTCTTCTTCGTCCTATCATTGTGCTTTCTTCTCCTGTAGTGAAGACAGTCTTCAATCAATCAATCCAATCAGATAACATTGGTGGCATCTACCTGCCTTTGCTATGTAATCCAGACAATACTGAAAAATCTCCAATTGTTCTGGGTTTTCATATGAACCATTTCACACCCTTGTTATACATGGAAAGTAGTAACAAGGTCAAAGAAATTCCATTGAAGCGGGTAGATTTTGTGACACTGCCCGTACACTTCTTTCAGGATTTAATGCCAAATAGCATTGCTAAGAAACTCAGGATGTACTTAAACATTGATAAAAAGACAGAATCTGCTTTAATTACTGAAGTTCCTCTGCCCAACGCTCGAAATGTATTCTATGCACACCTTGAACATTGTAATGTTTTGTATGGTAATACAACACAGTCTGTTGCTGAAGAGAAACCAAACTTGAAAGGCATTAGTCAGACAAATGGTGATGAATGGAATAATTATTTTGAACGACATTCTGAAACGTTACACATAATATCGTCATCTATTAATAAAAGCCCTTCTCTCTGCATTAACAATTGTGGAATGTATGGGTCTGCTGAACTGGGTAATAAGTGCTCAAAATGCTTTGCCTTAAATCCTACTTTATCAGACATGAGTCACCGAAGGAGAGCAGAAACAGCAAAAGAACTAAAGGCTACATATGAGGATGTCTCTGAACAAAACACTAATAAACAACATCTTGAATCTAAGATGGTACTGCTGTCTCCAGCGGCAGAAAATCGGTTCTCTGCAAAGTCATATGCACCTGTTTTCTTTCAGTCATCCCAAAAAACATCTCGAGATCAGTCTGAGCAAAACCATAAGAAAGAATCATCCAAAACATCACTACACTCTCATTTTCGCCCAATAGAGTTCTTAAGCTCTGAGGAGACAGCCATTTTAATGCCCACTCCACACAAATTAGATGACCAATTTGAAGAAAGCACCCTGGAAATTGCAACTTGTATCACATCTGGATGTCGTGGGAAGGCCCATCGAAAACTGCAATATAGATGTCCATCTTGTTTTATTGAAAGACAAAAACATAAACCTGTTCACAATGTAAGTGAGCTGGGAGGTGTGAGTAATCCTAACCAACGATCTGAAAAACTTCCAGAAATTGTACCTAAACAAGTGACTGGTAACAGGTTATCCGAATTGAGCCCTATTAACAGAATCAACTACTCAACACAACAGACCTTATCAAGCATGGAGGACAGGCAAGTCTCTCTTCTTGATCTTCTCTGTTCTAAGGAGAACTGTCCAAATAGACGGATATCACCATTTGATTCTCTATGTCTCTCCTGCTCAAAAAAGAGTGAAAAGCTTTACTGCAGCACCCCAGGATGCAGTAATGAACAAGAACAGAACGTCTATGCTATGTGCAATGTCTGCTTTCAAAATAACAAATTGCAGAGACAGAAAATTCCATCCAAGACAAACACAATGAACCAAATTTTTGGGATTGACAGTTATAATCCAAATCATGGTAAGAAGTTATTTAATTATTTATACACACACACACACACACGGTAATTATAGCAATTAATGTCATTTGTCCAACAATTGGCTTCACTGAAACTAGACCGAATCTTCACTTTTTTTGAATGGTTTGCTTCACTGAAAAATTAAAGGGAGATAACTTTCATATCTGAAAAGTATGTTTTAAAATTATGTAACATTTAAGAATTACACCTGTTAATCTGATTGTTGTTTATTTATGATAATGAATATTTTACCTCCTTCAATTTATCGTTGCATTTTTATATTCACATAATAATGTTGCTTAATATTTTGATTTTATTCTAGGGAGATTTAAAAACGAGTAAAAAAAAAAATGATGTAAAACAAATCCATCTAAATATCTGTCCTATCTATGCATAAATAAACTAAATATTTAAAAAAAGTTTTCTGTATTAATTCATATTACTCTTTTTTTATTTATTTGTTTTTATATTTATATTTATTTTTGTTTCGTGACAAAAAAGACAATAAATTTCATGACTTATTTCAACATTAAATAATCCAATTAAACCCATGATTTGTTTTCAATGATACATTATCATAAATAAGCAATAATCAAATTAATGAGTGTAATTTTTTTTTTTTTTTTTAAATGATGCATAATTTAAGAAACCACCACTCAAATATAACAGTTATATCAATTTAATTTTCTACATTTTAATTTTTTGGTGAAGTGAAGATTCAATTTAGTGCTTTCTTTCAATAAAGCAAGTCTTTAAGCAAATGACATTTATTGTTATTTACCAGAACTGATACATATCTACCTAAGTAAAATGTAAAGTTATTTAACTGTATATTCAAGTGTGTGTGTGTGTGTATATATATATATATATATATATATATATATATATATTTTATAGTCATGTATGTTGGCTTGTGAAAGAAGTATATCTTAATTATATCTTTTAGGAAAGGAGATATTTGAAAAACATCCAGGCTGCAGATTTATATTTTGATAAGATTCAATTGCAACACTCCCAAGAAATATCTTATATATATATATATATATATATATATATATATATTAAAGCACCCTTATCGAATATTGAGTTTATGCCTTCAAGATGGTCGTGTGCCTCACTGTTAAAAATCACCTTTGTGAAAGATGTTTGAATCACTTTGCTATTGGATTGTTGTTTTCTATAACTGATTGTGAAGGCTTATATTTCTAACTGCAAAACGGTGCCAAAAAAAAAAGAAAAAACTTGCTGAAGTAGAATTCTAGATTTCCAAAAACTCATTAAAGGTAGCAATTTCTTTGAACTGACAAGGTTTTTCCTCATGGCTATTGAGAAGGAATTGTGAGGTCTTTAGTTCCAGAATTTGTATTCATTTGATTCTGAAAGTATAACAAGATTCCTGCTGCTAATTAGAATCTTGTAGGTTTGTGGGTGGGGGAACAGTCAATATTGGCAGACCCTCAATTTCTCTCCTCGTTCAATTGCATAGCTTGCACAGATTCCTGTGACACTTTCCCTTTTGCCATCCATTTCTATATTTTATCATATTTGGCACGTAAGAGGGATTGCATTTTATGTTGTCACAAATCTGCTTCATATAGGTCTTGGCTTGTTGTCCTCCGTTAGCTCTTTCTTATGCAGGGTCCACAAAAGAAACTTCACAATTTTGTCTTTCACTTTCCAACAATGCCATTCCAATTCTGATTCAATGCTCTTTGCTGATGTCTCATCCTGGATGAAAGTTCTCATACAATCAGATATTGGTCAGGCAATCTCTCCAAGTGATATTCAAAAGCACTCTTAGCATTCAAGTATAGGCTCCATCCAATCTTCTTCCCAGTTTTGAGGTAAGCATCCATGTTGAGCAGTCATAGAATAGAACAGCAGCAAGGTTCCTTTTCATGTTGTCTAGAAGTCCAGACCTCCACATATAACCTGTTGATGGAATCCATGTCTTTACCAATGTGTGTGCTTATATCTTCTACCATATTGTCATGTAAGTTTAACAAAACTTATCTGATACATGTGAATATTTGTGCTATTTGATTGAAAATTATTTTAACTTTTGCAATATTTATTTACAGAGAGGAGGAGGAGGATATGTGATAAACCTAATTGCATAAACTCAAACAGTGTTCATAGCACAGGTTATTGCATCCAGTGTTTTGCCTTCATGGAAAAACAAGGTAAACCATTAATTATTATTCGTGATAAAGTTTAATGTAACAATCTCATCACATTATAGATTGAGTATTCTTTATCTGAAATTCCAAAATCTGAAAGATTCTACGGTACTGACATGGCTTCCCCCCAAAATTTCAGAAAGCACTGGTAAGGTTCCTAGGTTAATGTACAGCTGTTGTAAATGACGTTATCTGCTCTGGGTCGGGGTTCTATAGCCCAGCTATGTAGCATATATTTGTGCCAGTTTTTTGTTAGTGATCGTCACAGCAGTACTTTTGTTTGGGGATTACTTACCAGATGTTTCATTCTCAGTAAAGATATTTTTCAAAATTTCAAAAGTTCTGCATTTATATATTTTTTGTAAGTAGTTATGTTATTTTTGTACACGTACAGAATATTATTTTTACGTGAAATCTTAATTTCACCACTTAAAAATCCGTGTAAGCATTACAGGACTAGTGTCATTTACCTGTGATGTACATAAAATTCATTAAATTTGATATAAAACTACTTTCAGGGTGTATGTTATTTATATAAAACTAACTTCAGGGTATATTCAGGTGTTATGAAATGTAAAGGAATATCTTGTTTAAGCTTGGGTTCAATTCCCAAGCTACCCCATTTTATAGATGGTATATACAAATGAAATAGCCTGTATTCCAAAATCCTTCCAAAATCTGTAAACTGAAGCACTTTCAATCCCAAGAATTTTGGATAAAGGATTTTTAACCTGTATAGAGATTATTTATACTATTAACACATGGAATATTGTCCTTATCTTTCTTGTTGTTATTATGTTTTGGCCATTGTGCCATCCAGCACATCAGCTTTATGTTGATCCAAGCAACCTACAGGGAATTCTGAATCTCTTTTATCCTCCTCTATTCTTTGTAATCTCATATAATCTTACTTAATCATTTTATGGAAGTGCTACCTTTGTCCTATTATTTCTTTTGTTGTACTTATAACAAAATGATAAAATTGGTTTCCTTTTTTACTCTTTGATATTTCTCAATTCATTATCAATATTCTTACTTACTTTATTTCATTTTATTTATTTCAGAATCTCCCCAGCCAACAGCACCGACATTTCACAACTGAAGGAACAAATAAAAGAAATTATTACAATTTTGAAAAAAACTTTTCTGTATTAATCAATTTACTTTATCTTCTTGGTGTAACAAAAAGAAAGAAATTGTTGAAAACAGGGAAAAATTACTTGCTGATTCATTTACTTGAAGATATATAATTGGTTTTGTTTAACTGCTTAGATCCTAGAAGTATCATGAATTGATAATCAAGGGATTTGACACAAAGGAGCATTTTTAGACCAATCAGAAGATGCCATTACTAAAATCTGTTTTTAGACCAATCAGAAAAGGCTACTAAAATTGGTCTCTGAAATACATTGTTTTTTGATCCACTTGAATCCAATAAAAAGTAAGACTTTGAAACACATCACTAACCAGACTAATATGTAATTTTCTGTGTATGAATTATTTGTAAATTATTGTTTTAATATTAATAGTTGTCATATAAATATGATTAGAATAAATATTGCTAATTGGCAAATATCAATTAACTAAAAATTGGCTGTATTAGACATAAGGAAATGAGTTATGCTCAAAAAGAGCTAATTATTAAACTATGGAACAATGGAAAAAGTTACAGAAACATCTCCAGTGGCATGGACATACCTTTTTCTACAATTGGTTGCAAGATTTAAAAGACGTAATACTGTTGAGAACAAAGTCAGACCTGGAGCTCCCAGGAAGATCTCTCCCATATTATGAAGAAGATGCAACAGGTCCAAAATAACCCAATGGCCATCAGACAAGACCTTCAGAATGATCTGACTTTGTCAGGAGTTAATGTAACTAAGCAAATATTAGTAATGAACTACGCAGGGACAGTATAAAGTCGCGCTCCCTAAGAAAGACACCACTCCTTCTGAAACGGCATAGAAATTTTTGTTTTGCAAATACCAACCATATACAAGTTTTACAGATTTCGCTTTCAACGCGGTTGTTTTGAGCCAGTGGCTCTCTTTAAATAAAGACTGAATATTTCAATTATCACTTGAAATATATAGAACCTTTGATTTGTACATGGCCAAATTCACATGTGCTTATGTTTATATCAGCATAAACTTTTCTTGAACTCAGAATCTGGTTGCTGAATGATCTACCTAAAATTTGGCTCACTATGTATTGTGGAAATTTAATCACTTTCATTAATCTCCCTTTATTACGCTGAATGGTATTTAAGAAAAAATGGAATAATTTAATAAATTTTCTTTCACAGAATATTAAGTTACTTTTAAATACTGAAACACTTAAAAGAAAAATTTACATTCATCATATTGTATTTTTGTAAAAATTAAAATTTTAATGTTGAACAGCATGCTTTGAATTTATTTTCATGTTGGAATATCATGTCTGATCATTGAAGTTAAGTAGCATTCATCCTGGTCAGTACTCAGATGGGTGACCTCTGGGGAATACCAAGTGCTATAAGCTACATGACAGGGCTGGTAAGCTGGCATTGGATACAATCTTGCTACTTGTACTAACAGAAAACCTCAATATGTGCTTCTGAACTGTAAAAGTTGTAAGACCTATGAGGATTTGTGTGGGAGTAAGTGAATATCAACAATGTTAAGTGGTTTATTTTATACTAGAATGAAATTATTCATACTAATTGATTCAAACTACTCAGCAGCCTCCTCCTACCGCTTTTCTTACCTCACAAGTTCAGAGTACCGGAAGACATGATATAGGGTAGTTTGTTAAATATTTTCTTATTTTTTTAAGCATTTCCCCCCTCAAGCAAGGTGTGAGTGCTACTAGTACGCAAGGGGTTACAGAGAGTGAGAGCAAGGGGAAAGACTGGGTATGGGGGGGAGGGTTGAAGAAAGGATAAAAAGAAGAATGGAGAAGGATAAAAAAAAAAGAACAGGGATCAAGACATCAGAAGATGTCAATTGACATCTTCTGATGTCTTGATCCCTGTTCTTTCAGTCATGTATCAAAAGATACATGATCGCCTAAGCATGTATCACACATGGTACATAACTGACTGATATTGTAGAACTGTAATTACTTTCATCTTTCTCATACTATTTCATTGAACAGGATTAAACAATCTTGCAGTAACTTTTCTTTTATGTAAATCACTTGCAAACATTGAAATGCTAAACACAAAAGAAAAAAAAAAGCCTTTACAGGATCTAGATCAAACTGACAAGAGTAATATTGCTATTGGGTTGGTGCATAATTATCAGGCATTTTTAAACACTATTATGAAAAAGAATTTTTATAGATATAGATTATAGATAATTTAAAATATCAGTAAGAAAATCAGTTTTAAAAAAAAAGCAACAAAAATAATAATAATAATAAACTATAGAATATTACTTCCTTTGGAGAATCTAAAATAAATCCAACATTTAGTAGTATTTGTAACTGAATTAATAATAGTTGTTGCTGTAGTTTGGCGAGAAAATTATTAGGTTGGTGCATAATTATCAGGCGTTTTTAAACAATGTTTATTATGAATAAAGAAGCATAACAATTCAGCAATAACATTTTTAAATGATTATTCCGGAACGTCTGATTATTGACACGCATTTTTATAACCTGAAAATAAAATATTTTTTATTAAAAAAAGTAAAAAAAACAGCATTTTTTATTAACAAAAAACTCGCCTACAAAAACTATCGCCTAATAATTATGCACCAACCCAATATATATATATTTTCTAGTCTTAAAAAGCATCTACGCCGCCTTGTGGGTGATGAATTATTTTTTTCCCTCCATGCTCTTTCCCACAATCAAAACGTTACAAACCACTAGTTGCTTTATCGCTATTTTCACGGAAAATGTTGAAACGAACTACATTCCTTAGTTCCACCAATTCTAACCTTCACGGCTAGGACCGGTCATGCCACATACATTGTAGTGAACCATCCTCATTCACTTCATATTCCATTGGTAAGATCTAAGTTCCACTTAAGCAGTTTCTTCCCACTGATACCGCTGCTTTGTGGAACCGACTCCCAAGAGGATGCTTCCCTGAACACTACAATATTAACCTGTTCAAGTCAAGGGCTGACTTATTTTCCCAACATATGTCAATAAACTGTGCCTCTCACTCTGTAACCTTCTACCTTGAGTAGCTCTTAGGCCTTGTACAAAGTGAAGATTAATTTATTAAAAAAGTAACGCTTAAATTCACCACCTTGACAAAAATATTATTGTTTTTTTTTTTTTTTTTTTTTTAAATGATTTATTTTTGTGTTAGATTGAATTTAATTCATTTTTGCGTGGGAATTATCTATGATGTTAAATGTTTTCCTTATTAAATCGTAATTTCGTACTTTAATGAAGTTGCCCGGTTCACACACTTTCCTTGTTATTTTTAACAAGAATAGAGGTTTATCCGTTGTTTTCCGTTCAGGATTGGGTTTCTACTTCCTTCTAAAATCTTTTAATTCTGTTTTACTCCCAGAATCCCTTGCGTTTTCGTCCATTATCGTCTTGCTTGGGGTGAAATGTTGAAAAAAAATTGCAAACATAATCCCCTCCCACAATACTATGCGGCAAACTCTACAGATGATTTTTTTTTGTTTAAGATGCTTACTCTGCTTGTTGCAGACTGCGTATCTCCAGGAGAATATTATTCTCTTAATATTATGAGCCTACTCTTCCATGCTGGCACAATGTACGTTGGAAGAGAGTGCTTGAAGATTTTCCCACAGTAGGTTGCTGATTCTTTCTGCTTTAGACTGGTTGCCAACCAAGGCTATAATATCCAGTTTGTGTTGTTATTTAACCCATAGCTGGAGAGAGAAGAGGTGAATTCATACCTTTCCCAAGGGTATTTGCACGTAAGTGAATCTAAAGAACTCGACTGGTATTCGAACTCGGCTCCTCGATTTCTCCTTTCGAGCCGATATACATTACACCACATCGCACATGATTGATGGGTGGGGGGATCTGCTGGATGCTCCTTGAGATAGGTTAAATTATATAATTTTACGCATATGCAGACGATTAAAAAGGAGACATTCTGTATGCTGTCACTTAAATAGAAACAATCCAGTTGTAAGCTTCGTATTGGGGATGCCAATACCAAGCAGGCATAGAAATTTAATTCTCTGGGTGGTTTAGTAACATGATGGAAAGTGTAACGCAGAAATCCAAAACTGCAGAGGAATAATGTGATGGGGTACTGTTGCCATATTTGGGCGGGAACTGTCCAGTCTTCATTTTCCAGTTTTTTAGAGTTCAAAATAGTCTCTGAGTCCTTGTTGGAGGATAATTATTTTCCACCATCAACCTCTCTTTAACAGTCGAGATGTGGTGAAGCTTTCACTGTTCTGTCGCTACTACCATGGAAAGTGCTCGGACGAACTACATTCCTTGGTACCGCCATGTCTAATCTTCACGGTTAGGACCTGACATGCTATTTACATAGTAGCTAAACCACCCACATTTTCTCCGTATTTGATCGGCGAGAAGAAAGTTCCACTCAGCTTTTCGCATATCACTGCCCTGTGGAACCGACTCCGAAGATGATGTTTCCCTGATCACTACAATCTTAATTTGTTCAAGTCTAGGGTTATATTCCTCTCCTATTCATATAAACTACCTCTTAACGTAACCCTCTTACTCGAGTGTCCCCCACCCTCGGGGCTTACACAGGGTGAACCTTCAATAAGTTATGCGTGATACACACTTAGGCGATCATGTATCTTTCGATACATAACTGACGAGGCAGATTTTTTTACTGCAGTAGGTTGTCATTTCTTTCTGTGGTAGACCAGTTGCCACCTGGTCTGTCCTGCTATTTACCAATAGCTGTGGGGAGAAGAGGAATTATACCTTTCCAAAGTGTATTAGCATTACTGCACCGTGTCTTGAAAAAAAAATCTAAGTAAAGTATTAAGAGAAAGGAAAAAAAAAAGATTGTTGAACTGCTATATAATATTTAATCTCATAGTTATAATCAAAAAGTAACAGTTGAAATTTCTGAGAGACATAATAACAAAAAAAAAATGGGCCTAG
Source organism: Acanthosepion pharaonis (assembly GCA_903632075.3). NCBI lineage: Eukaryota > Metazoa > Mollusca > Cephalopoda > Sepiida > Sepiidae > Acanthosepion > Acanthosepion pharaonis. Next base: position 1,478,197 of record CAHIKZ030005408.1, on the reverse strand, counting down.
AGAATTTTATACTCACAGGACACAATGAAAGCAAGAAGTTCATAGATAAACAAGTAACCGAATTAACAAATTTGTGTGAATAGTCATTAGAACTGGGACAAAAAGAGATGTTAAAAGATTAAAGCAATCGAAGTTGTGAAGAGCCATGATCTTCTACGTCCTGAAAGGATTTAGCACATAAAAGAAAAGATTCATAGGTGCTGAATTGTTATATAGGAATAAAGTGTCGCTGCCGATACTTGAGTTTGAACATAGATCGCCAGTGAGCAAACACAAACGATCCCATTATTGAATTAAGTGGACCACATGACCATATAGGAAACACATATATAGGAAGTCGCGTGACGTCTAAATCATCACTATTTCTATACTCTCCTCTATACGGATCATCATTTCTACTCTATCCTCTATTACTATACGCACCGCTATTAACTACTCTATACACTATACTATTTCTCTATTCGGATAACCATAAGGATTACTATTCGAGTGAATATTATCAAGAAAGTACTGTTAGTACGAGTGCTATTCGAAGTCGTCTGACACCAGCATTGTTCGACAGCGTACTATAGTTGTATCTGCGATTACAAAGTCTCTACTACAACGAGCATTACGAAAGTGACGACGAGTATTAGTTGACATCACAAAATGAATCGTAATTTTCACAGGGAAAATATTATGGCTATTATCTTATATATATATATAATGTTAAGGTATGCTATATTTATGTGTTAAAGTGTTCGGTATCAGGGATAAAGCGTATATAAATATAAAAGTGGACATCGAAGTCAACACCTAGAGGCGACAGTCTGTTTCATAATCTTCATATGAATGTTGACAGAAAAATGTTCAAACTAATCCAAAGTGCAACTTTGAATTTAAAACCCGAGCTTTTTTTTTTTCTTTTAAAAATACCTTTGAGTTTCAAATAGACGGTTTGGGGCAATTATTTTTATTTATTGACTTATTTTGGGAAAGATTCATACTTTGCATCCAACTAACCTTTTCACATCCAGGAAATTTCTTCTTACTCAATTTAGGCTGTAAACATTCTATTAAAAAAATAAAAAAAAAATAAAAAAAATAAAATCCAGCCATCTCTTTTATTCCAACAACTCCGTCTATTTGAAAGTCAAATCGATTCTTGAACTTGACGAACCCTTTTATCTATTCTTCTACTGTGTTCTATCTTCACAAGTCAGATCAGGCCAAGAAATGGAATATTTCTACCTTATTTGTGCTGGAGTAGCCCAATACATACTTACCAGCCTTGAAAGGGTTCAAACGTGTCTACACGGCCTTGTAGGTGATTAAATATTTTCCACCCTACAATCCCTTTCCCATAAACAAAACTTCTTCGCTATTTCCATGGCAAATGTTCAGACGAACTACATTCTTTAGTTCCGCCAGTTCAGGCGTATATAGCTAGGATATGCCATGGTACATAAACACGATGGCGAAACATCTTCATTCTCTTAATATTCCATTGTAAGAAGGAATTTCCATTCAGGATGGGTTTTTTCCAAGAACCACAAATTTGTGAAAAAGACATTTGCATCGATGCTTTTTTCAACACTGCAATCTTAATCTATTCAAGACTAAAATCAACCGTTATCTATCCTACATATCCTCATAACCAGCACTTACTTATAACTATACAACAGCTTCATTCAGTAACTCTCTACTCTGAGTGGCTATGGAGCCTTAGTTGAAGATTCAGCAAAAAAAAAAAAAAAGATTTAGTTCAATGTTCTTTTTGTGAACTTTTTGGTTAGTGTTCAAAGAACATATAATAAGGATTATTGCCGATAATTGTGCACTACAGATGTTGCCCCTTTTTCCAATTAAGGATTTTTTTTGTATTTTTGCATTACATTTTATTTTAACGAACCTCAATGGGTCCTCAAGGAAAATCTGAACAAGGAGACGCTGCTTTATGGAAAATAAAACTCTATATGGCTGTAAGGACCTTCTTAGCCAAGTAGGAGTGCGCAAGTTAATTCAGTAGCCTACTTTGTGTAGATCTTGGACCTTGCATTTACATTTAGTAAAAAAATAAAAAATTAAATTGCTAACTTATGTATTGAGGATGCAAAGTAAAATTACTGAAAACTTCGGCCAAGTGGACCAAATGATTACGCATAGGGTTGATTACAAAACTCTGCCGCCGGGGTGCTGCATATAACATTAATCAGCTAAGTAACAAAATTTATATTTGCACATCAATCATATATATATATATATATATATATATATATATATATATATATATATATATATAATGAATATGACAGACAAAGTTAAAATAATCAGTTAAAATATTTAATCCTTATTATATATATATATATATATATTATGAGTGTAATATTATATCTGCTGTGAAAACGCGGTATTTTGGTGCGTGTTTTAACGAAATGGTGAAGAATGAGTTCTTCCCAATTGTTACGATGGATGGGTCGGGAATCGAACTAGCTTGGAGCAGGATAGTTACTGATGACCAACCTCTTCCCCTCTCCGTTAGGCCTAGTGTCAAAAACATTGTATTTTGCTATAAAAAAAGCCACTGGTTCTTTAGAATTTGGTTTGTTTGTGCTTTCGATACGAAACTGAGCAGACATGGATACCCAAGGAAAATTTGAATAAGGAGTCGCTACTTTATGGAAAATAGAACCCTGGATGGCTGTAATGTTCGTCTTAGCCAAGTAGGAGGGCGCAAGTTCGAATCCTGTCGGAGGGTACATTCTCTTTATTAAGTTATCTAGAACGTGCAGGTAGATAGATGAAATAAATAAAAATACAAAAAAAAAATTAAAAAAAAAATGGGTCGTTCTACACAAATACGGGAATCCACTAAAAATAACATTTGAAATAATAAAAATATGTCGGATTAAAAACAGTTTCTTCTATTGCACTTCTCACTTGTGGAACACACTTCTGGCTTCTTGCCTTCCAGGCAAGTATGATCTTCAAAAATTTAAATGCAGCGTTAATCGTTATCTCCTGTTTTCTTACTCTCCGTTCTTTTATTGTCCTCTCTCTTTAATAATGTTTTTTTCTTTTTGCCACGTTCTTCCACACTCAGTTAACACTTGCGTCTTAACGGCTTTATTACATTGCTTCTGGTGAAATGATTAAAAAACATGTAGGAAATAAGAAGTGAAGATTATGAGAATATGAAGAGTTGATAACTATTGACACTTGACATGAAAAAGTTGATATTGTAGCATTCGAGGAAGCATCCACAGGGGAGTAACAAAGCAGCGGTTCCTAGGAATATTCGCACTTACAACTGGAACTTGGTGGGAGATTTGACTCCGTGGACGTAACATGGTTGGTCTTAGTTGTAAATGTCTGAACTGTCCACCAGTTCACATATTTACAACTAAGACCCACCATGGATAGAGTTTAGCATCCCACTGCCACTTTCTTATCAATGTTGAATTTTGTGCAAATCTGTGCAAAAAGTGGATCACAGCTTCATACATATTTTCAGAAAACCTCGACTTCTGATTGTTCACTTAATATTTAAATCATGTTCGAATAACATCCACCTAGTTCTTGACCTGACAAAAAAAAAATTATTCCGCTAAAATCTGTCAATGCCTTTTTCGAGCCTGTCACGTGATTACGTTGATTAAAAATATCAGACACGAATTCGTTCTTCCTCTTTCTTGATTTCATTCGCCTACGAAAATGTAGCCTTAAAGGAAACTGCGATACCCAGTTCGGACGAACGCTATGAAAACATATTCCCACACGCACATATACACGTAAGTACGAAACTTTCCGAACTATATAACAAACATACTTTTCAAACTTCATAACGAACATTATAAACTTAATGAAATGCAACAGAAACTTAATTACAAGCATTATGGAACATTCACTCTTTCAACCCTTCTGAAGCTAGAAATTTACTCAACATATTCTCAGCTTTATAATTCTTTCAACTCTCTAACAGTGAACATTTTGAGCCGCAAATTCATTCAACTTTTGTGAGCTCGGATAAAAATATTTCATTAGTAAAACTTTAATTCAGTCAAAGGGACATAACACCAACAAAATAGTAACCCCCTCTGCTTGTGTACATCATTATACAAATATAAATATTATTGTGGTTACAAAACCGTTTTGGGTTCCTTCTTCTTGTTTCATATCTTGTGGCATTTTGCGTCAAATATAAATTGAGAGGTCATATCAAGTAACGGGCCTCTACAAGTGCAGTCATCTGAACGTTTGCCATGGAAATAGCATTAGAGTAGCGATAGATTTTCAGTGTTGTCGCAGGGTGGAAAATATGTCATCCCCTATAAGGTTGCGTAAAATGACCGTGAACTCTATCAAAGCTGAAAAGTGAAGAATGTGTAGCTCCGATCAAGATATGGCTATTTTTATTCCCTAATTTCCTCTATTCTTTGTTTTTACAAATAATACAAAGATTATGAAAACTGTATTATTACCCAACTGAAGAAAGTATTAAGAAACAAAATAAAATCGTTAGAAACAAAGATAAACGTACTCATAATGAGGAAAGAGAGCTCGGAGAATTTGGCACTTACAGGACACACTGAAGGTGAGAAGGACAGAAGGATACAAAGAGTAATCTATCTAAAGTGTTTACGTGTATGAATTGTAGAACATGAACTGGGATATATTGCAAGAGAACAGATAGTGCTTCGAGGTGCGAATAATAGGAAGTTGTAGAGAGGCATGATCGTCAATATCCTCAAAAGAAACAGGTATATAGATCCAATAGAAAACCACATTCGTTACCCGAATCTGGGTAATTACACGGAGTTTGAGAAGAGCTGCCTGAAACTATCGTAACCAAATACCTACTGCTGATTTTACCTCTCAGTGAAGAAATAGTGTTGATTGCAAATGATGAAAATATTTATTCATTTTGAAGTTTCCACTCCTAGAATTACACATTTCACAATTCAATACTTATCAAAAACGATCTCAGTAATTACATTTCACTGTCTTAAGTTTTTTTTTTCCTTTACGAAAGGCATTTTGGTAATTGTCATGGGTCCTTACCTATAACTACAGAATGAACTCTTCCTAACACTAGGTATACTACGCCTCTCAAGAGAGAAGGACGAATCGAGTCGAACCGATAGTAGTTCACTCCAAACCAGACTGACAGTCATACTAACACCTTCCACATCTTGTATTATTATTTCGTGTAATATACCTTCGTTATTTCTACTCTTGTGTTCGTGTTGTTCTTCCTTGGTCCTAACCTGGACCATAACAGTGGCGATGAGGATATTGAAGAAACGAATTCTACGCGGAGGATATATAAAAAAAAAACCTTTTTGCTATCGGTCGTCCGTAACAGAGGCGACGGAGATATAGAAAAAAACACAAGTTCTACGCGAAGATAAAAGATAAAAAAAACTTTTAGGACACCAACCATAACAGTGCTAACGAAGACACGAATTTTACCTGTCAGCCAGAATAGAATCGAATTATACGCAGGAAAATTTTTTCGTACCAAGGTTCCAGAACAACAGACGACAAAGACCTGAAGTCTACACTGAGAAAAAAAGAAAAATTGTTACACAAGTACACAACTCTAGCTACAAAGTACATATTGCGAAAAGAAAAAATAAGGGGAAAAAGTGAGTTTTTTCCACCTCTTCTCTGTGTTATTATTAAATTAACGTGTAAACATGGAAGACTTTAAGGTAACCATATTAGAACTAATGAAAATGCAATTCGAGCAGCATAAAAAAAAATAAAAAATAAAAAAAAATAAGGAAAGACAGACGAGGCTCGAAGAAAAACAATTAGAAATTCAACAGAAAAACGAAGAAAAGTAACTCGAACTACAAGAATTACTACTACGGGCAGTAACAAAAAAAAAGGACAAAATTCTGAAAATGAAGCGGAATTCTCGCAAAATGCTATATGGAGCTCAATCAAAGACTTCACTTATGCACCGGACGAAGACAAAACCTTCGCGGCTTACTTCAGAAGATATGAAGATGAGTTTGATTGGGGAAATTGGTCAGACGCGAAAAAAGTACGTTACTACTGAGGAAACTAGGGTCAAGCGAATACACTAAATTCGTAGACTACATCCTACCGAGGAAAACGAATGAGTTGACTTTCAGGTAAGCTGTGAAACTTTTAACGGAATTATTTAATTCGAACACTTCTCTATTTCACAAAAGGTGGAAATGTTTAAATTTAACAAAAAAAGGATAGCGAAGACTATATAACATTCGCTTCCGTAGTAAACAATTTTAAAAGTTTGATATTCGTCCAAGGCCTGGTTTCGACTAAAGATGCGGAGATCAGACGGAGAATTCTAACAAAACTGGAGAGTGAACCAAAACTGACAACATGACTACAAAAATTGGCTGAGGACTGTCAGAGAAGCATGTAGGCAAAATAATTGACATGTTAAACAAAGGGACTAAATGATTAACTGAGGGAACCATATTGGCTAAATAAGTGACATGTTAAACAATGGGACTAAATAACTGACAAAAGGAACCATGTAGGCTAAGTTATTGACATGTTAAAACAATGGCACGAAATAAATGACATGTTTAAAATGGGATGAAATAATTGACTCAGGAAATCATGTATGTTAAATAATTGACCTGTTCAACAAAGGGCCTAATAATTGACACGGGGAACCATACAGGCTAAATAATTGACATGTTCAACAATGGCACTAAATAATTGACACATGCAACCATGTTGGCTAAATAAGTGATATGTTCAACAATGGGACGAAATAATTTACTCAGGGAACCATATAAGATAATAATTGACATGTTCAATAATGGGGCTAACTAATTGATTCAGGGAACCACAGAGTCTAAATAATTGACATGTTCAACAACAGGAAAAATATTTGACTCAGGGAATCATGTAGGCTAAATAATTGACATGTCTAACAATTGGACTAAATAATTCACTCAGGAGAATTGAGAAGGAATCAATATAGGTTAAATATTTGGCATGTCCAACAACGGGGATAAATAATTTACACAGAAAACAATACAGGCAAAATAATTGAAATAGGAAACAATGCCATGACATGACAAACATCGAACCTAAATAATTTACACGGAAAACATTGTTTATAAAATAACTGAAAACAAGAACAATCTAGGCTAAATGTTTAACATGACCAACAAGGTGGCTAAATAATTGATAGAAGAATGCTTAGACAAAATAAATGAGGCATGAAACAATGTAAGCTAAATATTTTAGATGAAAACCAATGAGGCTAAATAATGGAGACATGAAGGAGCGTGGACAATATAATTGTGACAGGAAACAATGTAGGATAAATATTTGACATAACCAACAATGGGGCTAAATAATTGATACAGAAAACAATGCTGACAAAATAAATTAGGGAACTATGCAGGCTAAATATTTGACATGACAAACAATTATTATAAATAATGGACTGGGGAAACAATGTTTACAAAATAATTGAAACGGAGAACAATCTAAGCTATATATTTGATATGACAATCAATGTGACTAAATATTTGATAAAAGGAAGGACGTAGACAAAATAAATGAAACATGAAACAATTTAGGCTAAATGTTAGGCATGAGAAACAATTTTGTTAAATAATTGACATAGAAAGCAATGCAGACAAAATAACTGAGACTGGAAACAATGTAGGCTAAATATTTGACATGACAAACAATGTGGCTTAATAACTGATACTAGAAAGAGTGAAGACAAAATAATTGAGACAGGCAACTATGTAGGCTAAATATTTGACATGACTATCAATGGTGCTAAATACTTGACAAAGAAAACTATGCATTAAAGTAACTGAGGCAATCCAGGCTAAATATTTGACATAAACAACAATGGGGTTTAATAATTGATACAAGAAAGAGCGCAGACAAATAATTGAGACAGGAAACAATTTAGGCTAAATATTTGACATGATCAACAATGGGGCTAAATGATTGACACCGACAACAATGGAGACAAAATAAATGAGACAGGAAACAAAATAGGCTAAATATTTGACATGACAAATGAGGCTAAATAATTGACACGCGAAATAATATTTACAAAATAATTGAAATGGAGAACAATCTATAATGATTATTTGACATGGGCTACAATGTGGCTAAATAACTGATACAATAAAGAGCGTAGATAAAACAATTCAGACAGGAAATAAAGTAGGATAAATATTTGACAAGACCATCAATGGGGATAAATAATTGACACATTTAACAATGTCTACAATATAATTGACACGGGGAACCATGTAGGTTTGACGTGGCTAACAATTAGGCTAAATAATTGGCACAGGAAACAATGTAGGCTAAGTTTTTGATATGACCTAAAATGACGCTAAATAATTGATACAAGAAAGAGCGTAGAGAAAATAATTGTGACAGGAAACAATGGATCATAAATATTTGACATGACCGACATTAAAACACATTAAACAATGTGGACAAAGTAAGTGACACAGAAAACAATGTCGATAAAATAATTAACACGAAGAACCATGTAGTTTTGACAACAATGGAGCTAAATAATTGGCACAGGAAGCGATGTAGACAAAATAATTGAAACAGGAAACAATGTAAGCAAATATAATAAAACAGGAAACAATTTAAGTTAAATAAATAACATGGGCAATAATGATATTAAATAATTGACATTCCGTCTAATTAATTTACAATATGGACTGAATGATTGCTACATCTAGGATAGGTAATTGGTGTCGGGAAGAATTTAGTCTAACTGAGATGAGTAAAAAGAAAACAAGGTAGGCTAAATAAGGACAGTTACAATAATGTAGATTTAATAACTGACATAGTTAAAATACAGACTAATTATAATAAGGTTTAATAATTGACTTTGGCATCAATATAGAGTAAATAATGCGTCAAGGCAACAACTGGTGTAATTGATACAGGCAACATTTTATTTCAATGAAGCTTTGCTGAACAAAAGTATAATTAATGAGTTCTATCATAATTAATTTCAAGCATTGAATGTATTTTGAAGTGGCGAATATTTTCGCTTCATACAAATAATGTTGCCACTCATATGATAACCTGTAAAAAAAAAAAAAAAAAAGTGTAGTCAGCTGGGTTTATTGATGGCGAGTTTTTATTCGGAGCTCATCGAAGTCTGCTCCGGGAAAGAAGCTGTATGAAACTGCCGCCGTAGTCACTTAATCATAAAAGATTTGTAACAAATACACATGCGCAATCATTGTGGAGAAATTATGAGGCACAAATTATTGTCTTCTCTCTTGTTCCAGAAGAAAGCATAATGCAGGACGAATACAATACTGACTGCCTCAAAATTCCGAAATCTTAGTTGTTTTTAAATCATTTCACCCCAAGCAAGGCGATAATGCCACTAGAACGCAAAAAAGTGAAAGTGAAGAGAAAATGAGAAGATTGAGAATGAGGAGGATTGAGGAAAGGACAAATAATGGAAAAGTGTTCAAGAAGACAAAAGATGCAAAGTGATGCTGCATTTAAATGTTTGAAGATTGTAGTTATCAGGGAAGCAAGAAATCGGAAGGGAGTCCCACATGTAGGAAGTGTGAGAAAAGAAACTATTGGAGTAGAAGTGGCGATTGTGTTTAGCTATTTAGACAGAAAAAAGGGTGGAACCTAATTGATAATCTAGCAGCATGTTTAAATTCATGTAATCGGGTCACTAAGGAAAAAGCTCGCCAGAGCAGTTGTCATGAAAATATTTGTAGAAAAACAGTGGGAAACCACATCACGTCCGTGCGAATGATGACTGAAGTCGAGATGTCTGGTCATGATCGATTACATTACAGATTCTTTTTTGGATTTTATCAAGAATCTAGAGACGAACAGCAGGAGCAACCAGATATGATAACATTATTCAATGCACGAATGAATAGTAGATTTGTAAATGTGCAGGATGGCTTCTGATGAGAAAAATTTTTCTGGCACGACACACAACTTTCTTTGCATCAGATGAAGCAACTGGTTCGTTATAGTCGCTTCTCTTCATGTCAGGGGAAAACGTGAGGCCAAGAAGGCGTAGCGTGTCGCTCTTTTGGAGTTTAGAATCGACTATGTTCATGGCAGGCAGAAAAGGTTCTCTGTGGTGGTCAAATGTAAGCAACTTACTAACTTTTTTCAGCGAATTTACAGCCCTATGTGTAGATGCCGTAAATAAAACTGTCGTTGAAAATTTAATGTAAAGTACAACAATTTTCTTATCGGTCTATATTTCTGAGATGAGGTATTACGTACACTATTTACATTATTTGAACTATTGTCCTCATCTTTGCTGCCATATTTATCACAGATGTAATTCATACACATATGTTCTCAAGGACACATGGCATAGTGGATAAAGGCGTTAGTTAGATCCAGTGACAGGACCCAAAGAGTGTGAGTTCAATAGCTAGTTAAGGCGGTGGAGAACTTGGAGAGGGGAATTGACAGGAGATAACTGATAACTGACATCCATTAGACATAGCATGTGGAACTAGCCCAGTGAGAGAAATAAAAGGTTCAGTTCGACATTCCAACCACTTGAAGAAGGCCGGAGCATACAACGGCCGAAACGTTGTGATAAATATGACAAAAAAGATGAGGACAATAGTGTACAACAATTTTGATGATTTTTTAACAAGATACTAAGAACTAAAAAAATGCAAAAACTTTAAATGCATCGTTGTTATTTTCTATTTCCTTGAATCTTGTTCTCTCTTAGTAATATTTTCGCAGTTTCTTTCACTCTCAATAATCCCTTGCGTCTTAGTGGCTTTATCGCCTATATAAAAAAATTTCAAGTGCGTGATCATCACACGATCAGAATCTCACTGAAAGACATTTCAACTGGTGCTGAAGGACTTCGTCATTTAATAAATCATAATATAACGTGGTGCGATTTCGACTTGATCTCCAGAACAACATTTCCAGTTTCAGCAATCCACGCAATCAGTAACCAAGATATGGGCTAAATGAAACAGTAAACACACCCACTAACCGCTCATGACCAGGAAGACAATCGTCGACTAATCATAATTCAGTAATCGGTGGCAGGAGTGATGCGGGAATTTTAAGAATTTATTTGAGAAAAGAATGTACAATTCATCGGAATGAAGCAAGGAGAAATACACATGATTGATTATCCGGCAAACATTGACAAACGTGCCCGCAATATGATGTAGTGTCAAAACGACGGTTTTTCTCATGACATCGCATTTTTAACCAGCTTCACTCTTTGGCAATGTTTATTGTTTTAAAAAGCGCTGATTGGAATGGGAATAAAACCTAAACATATGATGAAAGTGTATTTATACATTTCTTTTTGTTCTTGAGAATTTACAACAAAAATATTAAACACTATTTATTTATTAGATTGTTTATTTACAAGAATAATTTTATATTTAGAACATTCTAAAAACTAATACAATTAAAACTAATGCGATGCAATATTTATCATTTACTAATTTATAAAGAAATAAATGTGAAAACAAGTTTTATTCAGAAATTTATAAGCATTTACTAAATTTAAAATATGTGAAGCAACTACAAGGAAATTATTAAATTACCTTTTTATAAAGTTCGGATCAATTGATAATCAGCTGATGTTTTGTCAACTATTCCAATAAGTAGTACAATAAATAATATAAATTTAATAAATAAATAAATAGTGTAAATAAATAATCTAATAAATAGTTTTTATTAGTTTTGTTGTCAGTTCTCAACAACAAAGAAAATGTATAAATTCAGTTTCATATAATTAGGTTTTATTACAATTCTTTTTAAAACAATAAATATTGCCGAAGAGTGAAGGTAGTTAAAATAATAGCAGTATCAAGGGAAAAACTGTCTTTTTAACATTCTGTCTTATTGCTGGAATGAAGGTCCATGTTTGCCGATTATCCAATCAAGAAATATGTATAATGGTTCCGTGATGGATCCCAAATGCAAAGTGAAAGAAAAGCTAGGTTAAAACTAGTTTCATCATGACCGTCCCCCAGGAAGATAGTCATGATGGAACTAAAATACATGGTGCGAAACACAGGCCAAAGCAAAGGATCCATTGAAAGAAAAAGATTGCGACCTTGTGTTCTAATTAGGATAAAGAGAATAACTTAGTAATCACAGGATTTAGAAAAATGCACAGTATTTTATGACTGGTAATCTTCTCTCAAAGTTTTCAATAGATGGTTCTTTTTCTGTTCTGTTGTGTCTCCTGAAAAGAACCAAGAATTTCGGTTTTCATAAGAATTTTGTCCATACAGAATAAGCTGTATAAACCCGATTCAATTCAGTTGTTTGGGGCAAATGTAAAATTACAAAACAGTTGTTATTTTGTCAGCTCATTGTGAAGACACGTCTAGATGTTTGAATAAATTGAAAGTTCTCCGAGGAACACATTTGCAACCATCCAGCAATATTCATATGACCTCTGAAAAAAAATAAATAAAAAGAAGAATCCTATTAAAATATTAGTTTTAAATATTGACAAAATTTATAATACGAGCAATTATAATAAATCGTTTGCATAACACGCCATATAAGCAGGGCCGGATTAAAACCCATAGGGGCCCTAAGCAGTTAAAAGATTTTGGGGCCCCCATACTGTTATACCGGAACATACCTATTCTATTGTTAATAGACTCTCTCACATATAACAAGTAGTAGTAGTAGCAGTCGCCAGTGAGCTCAGTGAGTTGGTAAGTCAGTCGATGTCGGACATTAAAGTATCAACCACCACAACTAGATTGCTGCGTCATTAACTATTATATCAAGTCCCTAACGTTTTGTACGTCGAACCTTTTTAGGACCGACTTAGTGAAATACAAGCCTCCACTGTGAAACTACTCTATAACACATACACCTGCGAGTTAAGTATGTTAGCATGGAGTCTCGATAAGTAGTGCAAATAAATAAAGGCTATCAATCGAGAACGTGCATCGTGGAAACGCTTGCTGGAAATAAATACAGAATGAACTGAAGGCAAGATACGACCATCGAGAGAGGCTGAGCATCAGTTCCAACCCAGAACAACACCAACCAAGAAAGAAACAATCACAGCTATGCAGCAACTGTCAAATGAGCCACGACTAGATTCTAACAGAACTGTGACCAGAAGTGGTCGTGTCATGAACAAACCAGCGTACAGAATCGCATAAAAATATGGCCAAACGAACATGAAGGTAGTCTACCTCTTTTCACAAAATTAAAGCCCATTAAGTTAATTAGTAATACTAACTTATTCAAGAGAGCTGATATGATGTATTGAGTAAATAAAAACCTCATTATCTCCCTTGGCTCATTCACTTATTAACCACTCAGAATGTCAATAAAGATTTGCTGTAGGTCAATGTCCACCCTTCATAATGGCGCCCTGTTGATTCAAAAATGTTAATCGTGTTCGACTTATTTCTCTAGATGTATACAAGAACATCATATTATTACAATTTTTGTGGTGCTCCCTTCCTTTGATGCCCTAAGCACGTGCTTATTTTGCATAATGTTTAATCCAGCCCTGCATACAAGTCGGAAATCAAAATTGCAGTTAATAGATTTTGTAAACAGGACGATATCTAAACAAGGCAAAGTTTATGAAAAGGGATATTTTCATTCTTTAACGATCATTAAGTTTATTTGATGAATACATTTATAGAATATGATTCCACGGTTGAATTCTATTTATGATTCCATGTGTAAATATAATCTCTGACTCTACGCCTGAAGACAACCTATGATTTTACATCTAAAGACAATCCATGACACCGCATGTAAAGATAATACGTGCCTCCAAATCTAAAGACAATTCATAACTCCACATCTAAAGACAATTGTTGGCTCTAAATCTAAAGACAATCCATAAATGCACATCTAAACAAAATCGACCATTCCACATTTAAAGACAATTCATAACATCACATCTAAAGACATGATTCCACATCTAAAATCTAGAATTTCCACATCTAAATATAATCCATGTCTTCACATCGGAAGAGAGTGTGGAACTCCCTCCCCTTTTCCTGTTTCCCTGACACCTATAATCTCCAACTATTCAAATGTAATGTCAATCGGCGTCTCCAGAAGCATTGATCTATCCCCCATCCTTCTCTTCATCCTTTCCTCTATCACTCCTATTTGGTCTCACTCCAATTCTCTGTAACACCTTGCGTGCTAGTGGCTTCACGCCTTGCTTGGGATGAAACGCTTATAAAAAAAAAATGACTCACCGTCTAAAGACAATCTAGGACTCCACATCTAACGACAATTCATACTCCACATCTAATAACTCTGACTCCACACTTAAAAACAACCGATCACACCACATCTAAAGACAATCCTTGTTTCTACATCTAAAGACAATAGATAATCCACATGTAAAGACAATCCATAATACAATATCGAATGACAATTTATGACTCAACAGTTAAAGGCAATCCATGACTCCACTTCTAAATACACTCCATATCTCCACATTCAAAGATATTCTATGACATTACATCTAATGACAATGCATCATTCTACATTTAAAGACAATCCATGACTCCACAACTAAATATATTTCACGATTCCACATCTAACAACAATCCAATTATTCTATAAGCCACAAGACCACATCTGAAGGCAATTCATGATTTCACATCGAATGACAATTCATGACCCCATATTTAAAGACAATCCATGACACGACATGTACAGACAATCCATGATTGCACATCTAAAGACGATCCATGATTCCGCAACTAAAGACATTTCATAACTCCACATCTAAAGACAATCCAATTATTCCATAAACCACATCTAAAAGCAATTCATGATTTCACATCGAATGACAATTCATGACTCCACCGTTAAAGACAATTCATCACACCACATTTATAGACAATCCATTAATCTACATATAACGACAATCCACCACTCCACATCTAAAGATAATCCATAACACCATATTTAAAGATAATTCATGATATCATATCTAAAGACAATTGATTCCACATCTAATGACTATTCAGGATTCCACATCTTAAAATAATGCAAGATTCCACATCTAAAGAAAATGCATGACTTCATATCTAATGGCAACCCATAACACCACATTTAAAGACAGTTCATGATTTCATATTGAAAGACAGTTCATGACTCCACATCTAAAGATAATCCATGACTCCACATCTAAAGATAATCCATGACTCCACATCTAAAGATAATCCATGACTCCACATCTAATGACTATGACTCCACATTTAAAAACAGCCAATGACACCACATTTATAGACAATCCATCAGTCCACTTCTAAAGACAATCCATGATTCTACGTCGTAAGGACAATCCATCACTAGGATTCCGAAACCGCCTGGCTCAAGAATAGAGCGAGAGTGAAGAAACCCCCCCACAAAAAAAAAACAACACGCTAAACAATTACCATGAAAATGTTTATAGAAAGAGCAGAGGGAAGTTACATTACAAATACAAATCTTTTTTCTCTTAGGAAACCAAAAAGTATTTTCCTTAAACAACAGAAATTAAAAACGATTGATACTGCATTTCAATTTTTGAAGATCAAACTCGACTAGAAAGCAAGAAGCCGGAAGAGAGTTTTACAGGCGAGAAAAGAAACTTACGATGTTATCTTGGCATTTCTACTGTAAAATGCAGAGACCTTGCCGCCAATCCATTACTGCGTTTAAATTCCTAAAGTCTACATACCATAGAGGAAAGTAATATTTATTTTGTTGTAATACAAAAATGTGGCACAAGGCCAAAAGTGGGAATAAGGAAAAAGCTGGTCTTCAATCTGTCTTATTTTAAACTTAGCTAACCATAATTACTGACCCAAACATACCACAGTATTCCTTACACTAAAATAACATTCTTATTTACCATTCTTACTACAACCAGCATAATATCTAAGTTCCTATGTAGTTCTAAACAGTTCCCATATATACAATTTGAACCAAAGAGGAAAACTCATCAGAACAATTACCAAGAAAATATTTATAGAAATGTCACAGGGAAGTTATGTTACAGCGATGAGAAAGTGACCGTGTGTGTGCGTGGGAGGTGGGAATACAATAACAACATTTAAAAAAGATAGAGAAAAGTTCATGAGAACAATCATCATGAAATCATGTATAAAAAAGTACAGGTAAGCTATGTTACGGCAGTAGGTTAGTGACTGAAGCCGAAATGCCAGGTCAGGAGCAATAACATTGCAGATTCTTTGTATTTTATTAAGAATGCCTAAATATATATCAAAAGAAACAGACTAATAACTTGGCGAAAACTTTGTTGGTACAAAAATAAGAGCATTTAGAGAAAGGAAATATTATCAATTTGTAAATTATCTTAAAATTCCTTCTTGTACTTACGTAGTCTACGACAACATCGGCATTTTTCTTCTTCATACGTCGCACAAGTCTCAAAATGCTGATGTAGGGGTCAGTCTTCAGCCCTTGAATCATGACATACAGGACTGAAAAGAGTCCACTTTTACTGAAATTATCCCTGAAGGAAAATGGAAAATTATTACGTTTAATGGAAAATTGACTGAGAAATTTACACAAGGAGGGAAAAAAACCCCTAAAAATCCCTTAAAAAATTTCCATAAGACGCACAATTTATGTCTAACAATGGATTCAGAAACAAACTATGAAAAAAAACACCATCTCTCCCCCTCCACATACAATCACACAGGCGCGTACACACACACACACACACACACACACACACACACACACACACACACATATATATATATATATATATATATAGTACTGGGTTGTTACAGATGGAATGAAATTACGATAAACAAAACCACTATTCTTAAAAAGAGTGCTCAATACTATTATGCATGTAATAACATCACTGCAAAAATTGCAATTTTGTTTAAACACTACAGGTATCATAAACACCATAACTTGATAAGACAACAACAGTGTTGTAAGAAAATTGGAATTTTGTAGTGATGTTATAAAGTATATGTTATATGTTATATTTTATATATATATATATATATATATATATATATATATATATATATATATATATATATATATATATATATATATATATATAAGAATAAGATAATATTAATATACATAAGAATAAGAAATATGAATGGCTTGGGTTTTTTTTACCGCATATGAACCTCAATGGGTTATTTCATGTCGACAAGATTTTTATTGCTGGTAATATTTTTTTTTCGAAAAAGTATTGTGGTAATAACGTATTGCTGATAATAATTTTTCTTCAAACATTTATTGCTGGTAATAATTTTTTACAAATATTTCTGGTATTAATTCCTATTTTTACACTTTCATAATGTTTTGACGCCAGTTTAAAGGTTAACTATTTACCCATAGCTGGGATCCTAACAGGTGCTACCACCCCGGGTCAGAATCGACTTGGGAACACCAGCGATTCAGAGGTGCTTCCACGCTCCTCACAACCGTCTGATCAGAGGCCTTGCTGTTGGACGTAGTTTATCGTCTTATCCAGGACGCGGATGTAGTTTACCATCATACCGAGGACGGGAAATATTCATACATTTCGATATTTGTGACTTGTTCCGGTAAATTACCGAAGAACTATTAATGGCGGTTGTAAAGTCAGTGAGAAATTACTGCTCAAAGAATAGATATCATAAAGCAGGTACAAACATCGGTACCTTTCCACAATGATTGTCTGTGAATTAAGACGAATACCCAGAATTTAATATTGATTTGGCGTCATTGGCTTTTCTTTAGATGAGAAATATATAATAAACCGGATATCACAGCTACAATCGTTTCTTTTTTATCCTCCGTGATACGCCTGAATTATGGGAAATTTCCATGTCCTTAATCCAGAAGAGGAAGTGATCCTAGAAATTTATCGTAAAAAATAAAAAAAATAAAGGAATAATGATTGTTTTTCCCATGGGTGTATATGATTCTGCTGGAAAATCTTTTTTTTTTACTGCTTTCTTTTTAGAATTTTAATAATACTTTATGATTAAAAACGTTTTTAGATAAATTTCATGAAATTGAAAAGTATTTTTTTACCGAACTTATTAAATCTAAACATAGAATAATAACTTTTTTTTTATTAATTATTCATTTTTTATTATGTGTATCTGTAAGACTTTTTTCATTTAAAGAATTTAATATTAACTTATGAAAGAAACATTGGAGAAAAGGGTCGAGCATATGATTGACCAGGAAGAAAATGTTATTAGTTTATTTATTTATTTATAGAGAATTATGAAAGAGAAATTTCTTTCTTTTGATTGGCTAATGGAATTAACATAGGTTTGAAAAACAATCATTATTCCTTTATTTTTTTTTTTTTTTTTTTACGATAAATTTCTAGGATCCCTTCCTCTTCTGGATTAAGGACATGGAAATTCTTCACCGATAATTTTATTATTTTATCATTTTCTTATTTATTAACGTGACATTTTTAAGGGCGAGGACGTATTTTCAAATTTGTAAGAAAAGCGTTCCGAGTCGTAACATTGTTTTGTTTACTTTTTTACTATTGGTTCAGAATAGTCAATTTTTTACTGTGTTCAAATATTTTTGACAACAATAGTAAAAATTGTTCTCATATTTAATGATAATTTTATACTTTTATTCTTTCCTTATTTATTGTTTGGTTTCTATGATTGACATTTAAAATAATAATAAGTGGTACATTTGATAGCGAACTCTTTACTCTGACATTCAATCTAAAATATATGTTTTTATGTGTGTATATTTCTATGTACATATATATATATATATATATATATATATATATATTGAACAACCAAATAGATACAAATATCGAATAAATGTATATACCTAGTATTATTGATTTCACGCCGTTAAAGGAATAGCAGTTTATTTTACGCTTCTTAAGTGAAGAATTGCTATTAAACATATACACTCTAAAGGTGAATGCAAAACTTAAAAAGGTTGCTATTGTAAAAAAAAGTTGATAATGATAAAAAAGAAATGTTTCTTACTGGCAATGTACAATAATTTGTTTTTGTGGTTTGATATAACCACTCACAGTTTGAATTAATTCAATTATTTCTGTCTGTGAAGGAGGTGGATTGCTAAGCCAGATTTTTGATTGAAAGTGATTTACCATAACGCTTCCGATGGTGGCCTGAAGAAAGAAAAAAAAACCCATTAAAAACAGTGAAATTCTGATGTGATGTATAATAAATTTTTGCAACATTTAATAAATTATTATTAGATGTTAATAAACCAATGTTTTAATAAAGAAATTCAAACAAAATGAGGAAATGAATACAAATGGTGAAGTTTAAATGGAAGCAAATTTATAAGGGTTTTGAACTCTATCACAAAAAAAAATGTTTCATATTTCCTCTTCTTATACCTCTTGATTCCTTGGTAGGGACCATAGGGCCGCAACAACACCTCCTCGACGGACACGGTTCCGGGAGATCCTCTACAGCTCGGCCCATGTCGTGCCGGCTGCCTTTACCTCTGCGTCGACACTTCTGCGCCAAGTCTGTTTTGGTCGACCCATTTTTTGCTTCCCGTGTAGATTCCACTAGAAGCAGACTTGCAGAGTTGGTGGCCAATCCATCAGCATTACTGTTGTCTAGATGTCAATCTGGAGTGGGTCTTGTCTGTTCCTGTCCGGCAGTTAGTCGTTGGAGACGACTTCCGGCCACCTGATATTGAGGATGTTCCTGAGAGATCATTTGCTGAATGTCTGAAGTTTGTGGGTGTTGGTCTTGGTTACCTGTCAGGTTTCTAAGCCGTAAAATAGGACCGACTTGACGTTGGTGTCGAAGATCCGGATCTCGTTGTAAAGTGAGAGGGTTGTTGACCTCCAGATTGGACGCAGAGTGTTGAAAGAACATATAAGAAACTGTAATATTACCGATCTTGACCTGGCATCTCGGATTCAGTCACTTTGCCACCGCTTCAACGTAGTTTCCCTTTGTCTTTTCTTTAAATATTTTCACTGTATTTTTTCTGATGAGTTTTTCTCGTTGATATCTCAACTTTACAAATCTAAGCGAAGTGCTAGATTGCAATTACTAAGTGTAACCATAATTTCTATGTTAATAGTTTCTTCTCCTACACTCATCATTTCTGGAACTCTCTTCTGGATTCTTGCTTTCCTGTTAACTACGATCTTAAAAAAATACAAAGGCAACGTTCATCTTTATTTTAGCCTCCTCGAAAGCTGTTCTTTTATTGTCCTTTCTTCTCAATAACATTTTTGGTTTACGGCCACATTACATTGAAACACCAGTTCCTGTATGATCACCGAAGTTAAGCAACGTCGAGCCTGGTCAGTACCTAGATTTGGAATGTCAGCTGCTGTAAGTTTGGATGTACGGATAAGAGGTAGGAATTGTTAATCGGAGAGCCGAGTTCCAATTCCTGTTGTGGTCGTTATATTTACTTACGCGTAAATACGCTTGGGATTGGTATAAATTCACCTCTTCTCCTCCTTCTCCAGCTATGGGTTAACTAGTATCACTAAACGCTTACTATTTCCAAGAAGAAAATTCTGACAATCTAAATAAATATTTCTGGTTTTAAATCACATGCAAAGGGTTCATAAGACGTAGAAAACGAATCGATAAACAATAAATCAGTAACTTATTCTCACACATAGAAACCCCTTGGGTCTTAGTGGCTTTATCATGTTGCTGGAGGTGGAATGATTAAAAAAAAGGTTAAATTATGACTATTTTGAATATTATTGATTATTTTCTCCTTGAAAAGACCATTCTAAATAACGATTTTTGCCATACCATTTTGTCATACCATTTTGTCATACTGATCATTGTTATACTTTAATAGACTACCTGTGACCGATTTGGTCACTGATGGTTCAGGTTATAAAACATTGAAGTTGATTTCAACGTTCCATTGAAATGAAAGTTAATTTTAATATGATTCAGTTAAATATTTCAATTTGTTCGTGTCATCATTGGTCTGATTTCCAAGTTCATATGGCCTTATTGAAGTGATAAGAAGTTAAGCGGTGTCGAGCTCGGGCAGTACTTAGATGAGAGACCACGTGGGTATTGTAAGCAACCTCACAAGCCCCGAAAGTTTCCCCTTTAAATGACCAACAAAGGATTGTTAAGCCGTAAAAAAGAAAACAAATCAATCAACTACTATAAATAAAAGATGGTCTTATCCTTTTCCCCAAGGCTATTAGTGGGAAAGTATTTGGGACTCATCAGCAGTGCGCATCCATTACCGAGAGTAGAACCCGGACCGTTACGATGCAAGCATCATACCAACGGGCCTCGGAAGCGAAGCGGTAACTAATTAAAATATATATATATATATATATATATATGTATATATATATATTCCCCAATCAAAGCCGTTATCTATTACTCCACCGTATATATATATATATACTCCCTGTACTTACTAAAACTTAACAGTAAATAAAAATCTTAATCTTTTGCGATGAAACCAATACCAGAGCTTCAATCTACACAAATCAACCATGCTAGCGTGATGCTCCTTTCGAGGTGTAGCAGACGCCTACAGCCCAGCGTAATGGAGCGTCTCCCTATTTTTTTTTATTATTTTTTAATCATGTCACCCCAAGCCAGGCGATAATGCTACTAAAAGACGCAAGGGACTACCGGGAGTGAAAGAGAATGATAACCGCAAACCCACTCCTAAACAGGAAACAAGAGATAAACCTCTACTCTTGTTTAAATGACTGAGAAGGTCTGTTCACCGGGCGATAGGCGAACCTATAACGATAGGTTCGCCCATCGCCCGGTTCTCATCCTTATGCTTATTCTGTTTTAGTTTTATTTTTGGTCTTCATTTTTCTCTTTTACATTCCCCCCACCTACCACGTTTGTGTATTTTTTCACTATTTTTCTTTCTTCAGAATTCACAGTTATACTTGTGTCTCATCTGCTTTACTATTTAACCTTTAGGTAGAGTAGGATGGCTTCATAACATTTCCAAAGGCCTTATAGAGAAGTGAACGAAACATCCATTTAGAATTTGAAGTCTGTACGCCGATTTCGCTTTTTGCGCTGATAACCGTTACGCTACCTCTACTAACATTTAACAGTAAACAAAAATCTTAATCTTTTGCGATGTGACCAAAACCAAAGCTTTAATCTACACAAATCAGCCATGTTGAAGGAGTGCTCCTCTGGAGGTGTGGCAGACGCCCACAGCCGAGTTTAAGTGCTGTGTCTCAACGAGATGGAATGTCTCTTATTTTTTTATTTTTATTTTTAATCGTGTCGCCAAAGGCAAGGCGGGAATGCCACTAAGACACATGGGGGGGGGGGGGTTACAGGAAGTGAAAGTGAAAGAGAAGATTGAGAATAGGGAGGATTGAGGAAAGGACAAAAGATATATTATCAATCCATGCAATAAAGAAATAAATAAAATTAAATTAAAACGAAGAAATAAAGAAAGAAAAGAAAAAAAAAAAAAAAGAAAACGAAAAACTATCGTTACTTTTTCTGTGGAAGAAACTTTAAATTGTCTTTGAAAAGAGGTTTCTGTTTCATTCAAATACATAAGTTCCACTATAATGTTTCCATACTGTTTGGGACATTTTTGCTCATCTGGCCAATACGCTGAAACAACCTGATAAGAAAAAAAAAGTTAAAATAATGTTAATTGATTTAATCAGATCTTCACATACGCACAACGGATTTCTCTATATTCTTACTTTTTAATGCATTTTTAACCGGTTGAAAAAAAATAACTCTTCACTGTAAAAAAAAAAAAAAAAAGAAACAAAGACAGAATGCATCGTTATCAGCAAAAGAGGCAACACAAGATTCATCTTACATATTGGTGACGTCAAAATCATGCAAATACAGAATTGTAGCTACATAGACGACGGATAACGTGATACAGAAATAGAGATAAATATCTTTCAGATATTAGAAAGAGATTCTCTATGTTCTTACTATGTGCTTGGTTTGGTTTGTTTCTGTAACTCCTTGCATACTAGTGGCTATACTATCTTGCTTGGAGTGATACCGATTTAAAAAAAAAAATGTATGCATATGTTTTCCCGAGGTGCAGCTTAAACGATACATAATACGCCAACTAATTAAGAAGCATACTGTACCTTGAACCCATGCTGAGTGCATGGCCAAATTTTATTAAAATTAGAGAAAGGACTGATGGGCTATGACCGTTTTTGTTTTTACGGCATTTTTAATAGGGAATTCAATATTTGTTTTTAAGACACATTCTCATATCAATCCACGCATATAAAAAAAACACTAGCATATTATATTCCAACTATTATACGTGTGAAAAATAATAAACATTCATAATACATTATTAAATAAATTTAAATATTCATAACACAGCATATATTTTCTGTTTATATGTTATTTTTTTTATAAATACAACCTATTTAAGTATATGATCTGTTTTTAATTAAGCAATATTAATTACATGCACCGGCTTGAATGTTCTAGAAATTTCATAGAAAATATGCGTTCTCCGAAAAAAAAAAAAAAAGAGCTTCTTGAAGCAGCTCTTGAAGAAAATCCTGCTTTATCAGTTGAGGAATTGACAGTGGTTCTCAGTTCAAACCATACAACTGTTCATCGTCATCTTCAACAACCTGGAAAAGTTCCTTGGAAAATGGGTGCCTTATGAATTGTCTGAAAACAACCTCAAATCCCGAGTTGACATCTGCTCTTCTCTCCATTCTTGCCAAATTGTTTCACCTTTTTTGGATAGACTTGTGACTGGCGACGAAAAATGGATCTTTTATCGAAATGTTAAGCATTGTAGACAGTGGCTTGGTAAAGGGGAAGGACCCCAGCCACAACCGAGAAGGGAACATCATGGGCAAAAGGTTCTTCTTTCAATCTGGTGGATCGCCAAGGAATAATCCACTTTGAATTCTTACCACCTAATGCAACAATTAATGCTCAAATATACTGTCAGCAATTAGAGCGTTTGAACCAAGCTTTGAGGAAAAAAAGACCTGCTCTCGTGAATCGAAAAGAGGTGATGTTTCATCAGGACAATGCGCGACCCCACACAGCAAGAATCACGTCACAAAAGATCGAAGAACTTGGTTGGGAGAAAATTTCTCATCCACCTTATTCTCCCGATCTTGCTCCTTCAGACTACCATTTGTTTCGTAGCTTACAGAATCATTTGGAAGAAACAGCTTTTGTAACACAGGAAGAGGTTAAAACTGACATTTGTGAGTTCTTCGAATCAAT
The DNA here is from genome assembly GCA_903632075.3 of Acanthosepion pharaonis. Lineage (NCBI taxonomy): Eukaryota > Metazoa > Mollusca > Cephalopoda > Sepiida > Sepiidae > Acanthosepion > Acanthosepion pharaonis. The sequence continues at coordinate 1,453,991 of CAHIKZ030005408.1, read as the reverse complement.
TTTACAGTAATGGAATTAGTAAGCTTGTTAATAGATGGAAGTAAGTCATAGATAATCAGGGAAATATATTGTTGATTGAATCTGTAATTAAATGTAACATTTGGTCACTTGTTTTCTTTATTCAATATTCGGACAGAACTTATGGGATGACCTGATATAAAATAAAAAATATACTTATTTTGAAAAAGACGACACCTGTTTTAAGCTATTGTCGGAGTTACCTCCTCCTTCTGTCCTTGAACCAGCAGAGGAACAGGTCTTTTCGACCTTGACCTCTCATTCATGCTCCTTACACACTCTTAACACGTCAGAGGGACTAGCAAATCCCCTTTTTAGTTAGGCTATATTACAAACCTAGTTGTAATATACATCTAGTCATTTTTAGACATTAGTTATCTTTAGCTAACCTCGTAGCATTTTATTATAGACACTTTTCGGTTAGCTTAGCCAATTTCTCTTGCTGGTCCCCCTCGACACAAGACAGTGATTTCTCCCTAGATTCCTGGAGGCTGTCGGCGGCCGCAACGGTCGTCTAAGCAGGCCCCTTGGCCTTCATTGGCCAAGGGCGCCGATCTACGGGCTGTGTATTAAGTTACGCTCCATTTTTTTTGTCTGCCAACTTGACGATAGTTGGGAACTTTCTTTCTCTCTCTTCCTTCCCAACACGTCAAGTTGGCATCCAGGCAATGACAAACAACGTTGGCAACACGAACTACACGTCAAGTTGGCACCCCGGCAACGACTCAGCTTCAACAACCAACAAAGATCATCCTGGCATCACTCAACATCAACAACCACCAAGCGATCATCCTGGTAACAACCCACATCAGCTTCAACCCCCAACAACGATGATCCTAGCAACTGCCAACCTCGACCATCAATGCCTGCACTAAAACTTCTGCAGTATCCAGCACTCCTGCAGCATCCGGCTCACTCCTGCAGCATCCAGCACCTCCACCGTTTCCGACCATCTTCATTTCCTTTTCCTTTTAGAATAAACCTCTATATATCATATATATCCTCGTTCTGTCGTCCATATTGTTTCACGGTCAGATTTAACGTCTTCAAAAATGTTAGCGGGCCTCTTGTGACCTCGTTCACCCCTTTCCGTGATACGGGGCCACTGGACCGCCCGCTACACTATTACTCCAAATTCTCATGCAATGTATTAGTAATAAAGCCCTGTTGAACAATAAACCTTCTTTTTCTGTCTTTAATATTAATTATTAATTTGTATTCAAAGTACATCGTATGGAAGACATTTTTCTTTTAAAGTAAAGAAGTAAAACATATATCTATTGATATCGTAAATTAATTTATTTGCATACTTTAAATCATGATTTATTTCTTATAAGGCGTTTTTGATGTTTAGGTCCGAAAAATCTTTTTATTTATTATTAACTAATAATTTATAAAAAATATATTTATTTTTTGAAAAAGACTAAACTTGTTTTAAGCTATTTTCCAAATTTTCACATAATGTGTAAAATATGAAGCCGAGTGGAACAATAAACCTTTTTTTCCCGTCTTTAAATACAAAATAAAATAAAAATTGAAAATATTGTTAACTCATCATTTTGTATATTGGACTACTTTTAAAAGAAACCCAACGGCTTTGTGTGTGGTCTAGTGAATCATTAAAGATCATTAAAAATATTCACCCTGTGAAGAATTTTATTTGTATTGAAACGCCAAAATACGGTTCTGTAGTGCCATAATGTGTTAAGAGATTGTCTGTCTTCTTGTGGCGGAATTATAATATATTTCATTATTAACAAAAAACAAAAACAAAAAACACTGAAACAGAAAAACAAGCGACTGATTTAGATAGATACGAAGAGGCTAAAATAGATAGATAGATAGATAGAAAGAAACGGATTGGGACTGGATAGATAGATAGATAGATAGATAGAAACAGATTGGGACTGAATAGATAGATAGATATGAAAAACCAAATTTTAAAAAAATTATTAAAACAACAGACAAAAAAAACATGAAGAAACTGATTTCGATATGAAGAGACTTAGATAGCTAGCTAGCTAGATAGAAATACACAAATTCAGTCACAAAATAAAGTGTGTATATATATATATATATCAGTCGCAAATAAAGTATATATATATATATATATATATATATATATATATATATACACTAAACAGATTTTGTCGTGTCTATTGATCTTGATACAATTCATAATCATTCGAAATGTTAGTTTTTAATAAATAGTAAGTGTTATTATATATATATATATATATACACACGAAATTAAGTTAAAAATTATCCGCAATTTCTCCATAATCTATTTTTCGGTTTGTCACATTGTCTTCTGTTCGTGCGTGCTTATAATTGCTACTGTTGTGGTTACGTGGTCGAAGTTTGAGCAACTATAAGCACGCAGGATCAGAAGCCAGTGTAACAAACATAAAGATACGATATGCCGAAAGTGCTACTTCCCCTCGTATATATATATATATATATATATGTAGTTTAAAATGACGCAGCCGTCATTTTAAAAAGGTCCTTATTAAAATAATAGCTCATCAATATTTATCTTGTCACTGATACTAACGTTAAATAAGTCTTCAAACATGATAATGGCGGTGCACCTCTTTTCGTAGACAATGTTCCAAAATTCCTCCGTAAGTTTTTCAGTGGGTTGCGTGGTTAAAATAATTTCATTCATCATTGTGAAACCCTGTAGAATAAAGAGAAACATCGATTATTATTAGTAGTATTGGTAGTAGTAATAGGAGCAGTATTTATAATAGTTGCATCATCTCTGAATTTCTGAGATGAGGAATTATCATTGTTTTTACTCGGACTATGGTCCTCATCTTTGCTGTTGCTACAACAATGTTTCGACCATTGTGCCAATTGGCCTTCTTAATGTATCAATTTGCGTAATCTGGAAATTTCGAACTAAACACTATTTAATAGACGTTTGGTGTAGATTTGGTGGCATAGTAATTATAAGTTCAATCCCGGTGCTGGGTAAAGATTACGGCTATATCACGTTGAAACAACAGTTTCCGTACGACCACCGAAGTTAAGCAACGTCGCGCCTGGTCAGTACTTAGATAGGTGTCCACTTGGGAATACCAGGTGCTTGTAAGTTTGGTTGTGCCGTTCGTATAGCTTACGTTCATATGACTTTGAAAGACCGGTTCCCGTACGACCACCGAAGTTAAGCAACGTCGGGCCTGGTCAGTACCTAGATGGACAAACACTTGGGAATAGCAAATTCCGTAAGGATAGATGGATGTGCGGGTAGTGTAACGGATAACGGTTTGGACTTGGAAATCGTTGAGCCTAACTCCATTTCCAATCGTGTTCGGTATATTAACTTAAGCGCATATACCCCTAGTAAATGTATAAATCCACACTCCCCACCTCAGCTATAGGTTAATTAATAGGACTTGTATCAGTAAAATCCTTTTAAAAATTATTACAATCTAAAAATATTTTCTGGCTTAAATAACCTACAAAATGTCGACAAGACGTATATAAAAAAAAATCAATGTATCAGCCCTGGGCCTGGTAATGCATACTTAGATTCAGTAAAAATAACGTGAACAATTTGCCCAAAAAATTTAAATAAAGGGTTCAATTCGAAATTTCCTTAAGGTTACACTTATTGACAGACACCTGAAGAAGACCAAAGGATACAACGTTGAAACGTTGTGATAATAACAATAAAGATGACGATATTAATATCATTTATTAATATTATTGTATCTAGATACTTTCTACGAAAATCTTGAGTCATGTTTGAAAAAAAAATTTTTAAGCTTCGCCACTTTAAAGCCGCCCAAGGGTAATAAAACCTCAGCAGTCATTTTGACGCCATCTGGTACTCTCCATGGGCCCACTAATATTTTTCCTATAATACCACCCCAGATCTTTATGCCTCTACCGCCTTGTTGGCGTCTCAAACGCTGATGGCGATTCTGTCCGTTCATTACCTAGCCTTTGCACCATCTATCTGGCCCATCAAATGTTGCTCGAGTTTCGTCTGTGAACAAAACTTTAGAGAAGTCAATCTTCATATTGTCCTCGGTCCGTTTCAATCGATTTTGAATGTGATTTCTCGTCAACGGAGGTTTCGATACAGGTTTGACTGTTGTTGCTATTTCCCTCAGATACCGGCACCGAATACTTTTAGACACAGTAGGGTCACCAATGCGACTGAAAAGCTCTTGACTGGTAAGTCCAGGGTTCTTTGTGGCCTCTCGTTTAAGTCATGACATGAGACGACGTGAAATAACCCTCGGCTTGCCTTTATCTGCCCTTTTGCGTACTTGTATAGGGTCGGCGGTGAACTTTTTCACTGTTTGATGACACCTCCCGATCATTTTAGAAATTTCTAGGTAGATTTACCTTTTGAGAGTTCTGAGGTGATAGTTTTCTTTTCAGCATCACTTAAACTGCTTTTTACGGTCCATCTTTTCACTAAATTCTTACACTTTTCTAATAATTTGGCACACCCAAATCACCGTGCTGATAACAAATATGGCGCCAGTTTGTTTAAATTGCACAGATCAGTACTGATTGCGCAGGTCAGTGTTGCCAACATTGTGTGAAAATTTTGTGTGAATTGATTGGACAGTTTTGAAATATTAGAAAAAAGTTATCTCGATAATAATTTGGCACGCAGTGTATATATATATATATATATATATATATATATATATATATATATATATATATATATATATATACCTAAATATGGCAATCATAAAACCACATCTATTTTATGCCATAGTTTTTACGTAATATTCAAACACAAACGGCCAGACAACTATATATTTATATCTCATGAAGTTTTAAGATTTTAACCGGGCACAGAAAATTTGAGTTTTATATATTAGATTATTAAATATTATTAGTAAAGTTATTTGTAACGATTTCTGAAATTGGATTTCATCACGTTCTGAAATGTTATTTTCTCAAGTATTTTCCTGTGTTTATATCAGTTTTATTTATTGTATTTTTCGAATCATGTTAAGCCAAGTTCCCAATCAGCATAAACTTGAAGCACAGGTCAAAATGACGCAAATCATGAGAAGCAAATATCAATCGGTTGAGCGAAAGTTACAACAATTTGGTAATCGGTCAGTACAGATGTACTTACGTCCAAATAAGCTGTCTGGAGGAATTCATCGTCGGCGTTGTCTCCATCTGAAAGACAAGGAAACTAAAATTGGATTAATAAAAAAAAAATAAAGGAATCGTTAACAATATATTTATATAAAACAAATAGCACTTAAACCAGATAATCAAGCTTTTAACTGTAAAACTAAAGATCGGATTTCAACTCATTTTCTAACATATAAAACCAGTTCTCGTATTTATTGATTGATAGTTAAATATAAATTCAGACCAAAGGTGGTAAAGCCACTAAGACGCAAGGGGGGGGGTACTGAGATTGAAAGAAACAGAGAAAACATTATTGATTAAAAACGACAATAAAAGAACAGTATCCAAGGTGACAGAAAATGAAGATTGGCACTATATTTACATTTTTGAGGAACGTAGTTGACAGGAAAACATGAGTAATAGTTAAGTGATGCAAGTCTCACTAATTAAATCATAGCTGGGGGAAAAGGTGCATTCATACCTTTCCCTAGTGTATTTGCGCAATAGTGTATATAACGAACTCAACAAGAATTAGAACACGGCACTACGATTTCCAATCTCGAGCCATTATACCACCCACACATCCAAGTTTACAGCACCTAGTATTCGCAAACGGTCACCTATCAAGGCACTGACCAGGCTCGACGTTGCTTAACTTCAGTGACCGTACAAAACCGGTGTTTTTACGTGAGGTGGTCGTAAGTCAAATGTAAAGAAAGTTAAACGTTTTTTTAGATAATAATGGCTTCAGTGACACAAGTCATACTTATTAACCCATAGCTGGAGGAGAAGAAATGGATTTATATCTTTCTCAAAGATATTTGCACGTTAGTGAGCATAACGTACTTGACTGGCATTCTCATCTATTATCCATTACATCAACCGCACATCCAAGCTTACAGCATCTGGTATTCTCAAGCGGTCACCCATCTAGGTACTGACCAGCCACGATATTGCTTAACCTGTGACCGCAATTTAGTGAGGTCGGTTACATGTGCCGAACTTGCTCAGTAAGGTTTACATCTGACGAGTGGGAGGACCAAAGGTCATTTATTTAAGCAAATCGCCCCAAGCAAAGCGGGGGCATCAGAAGATGTCGATCGACATTACATTTGAATATTTGAAGATTATAGCTGTCAGGGAAGCAAGTGATAGGAAGAGAGTTCCACTGACGGGAGGTGCAAGATAAGAAGCTGTTGGAGTAGAAGAGATGGTTATATGGAAGTCAGACGTGTGTTCGTTCCTGGGCCCAGTTTCGTGTCATCTGCGTCCCATGGCTGCTACAGTTTGGGGCACTTCGACGTGGTGTAATGCGCCACATCTAAGCTAGGCTTAGGAAATTACCAAGCACTTCGGCGTAGTGTAAGGGAAGATCAATTACAACTGAATAAGTAAGTTCGATCCTCACTGGGTTCTCCTTACCTTTGGCCCTGTGTCAGATCTAAGCTAATGCTCAAAAAACCATTCAAAAACTTCGATATGGTATAATATTTAATAAGCTTGTCTCGCTTAGGTTCGCCTATTGTTCACACTCCTTCCGGGTCATTTGAACAGGTGTAGAAATTTATCCCTTGTTTCCTGTTTAGGATTGTGTTTCCGGATCCGGTCTGGTTTAGCTTTGTACTGCTAATGTTTTCCCTTTCTTACGCTAACATAAAAAAAAAATAGATCAATTACGACTGAATTCGATCCTTACTACGTGGCAAATCTAAGTGACGCTTAGAAAATCACCATGGCTGCTACAGCTACACTCTCACATCAAGAGTTGTACTTTTTTGTTACGCCATCCAGTTGAGTTCATTTTATACAAGTGGAGTAGAGCAAAACAACCCCGTGTAATTCTAATTATTTGTTACTTCAATTTACAAGTGGAGTTGGTGTCCTTTACGTGCCTCGCCACTGTGACAGGGTGTTGAGGTATGTCAAAGACAAAAACTGATTAGTCTCCGTGGAAACATGTCATTCTGGCACCAGCCATCTCTTCTCATTGTAACGAGGGAGGCGCCACAAACAGGGCTGGAACGTTCAGGATGATGCCTTACTCATTACAAAATCGTAAACTCGCCGAAGGCAGAAACACGACAAATGCAAAAACACACTTTGATCCAAGCCCGAAGGCAAGGTATAGGAAGAACATTACCCACGATCCCACCGTAGACAGATATGGTACAAGGTCGGTTTGGGGTGGCGTACATAGAGGCCAAGGACAAAAATTGTCCAGTCGCCGTGACAATCGTCAGGCTGGCATCGCTGTCAGTCAATGCTCCTTATTATGTGCAATAAGAAAGGTACTGCCGCAAGCTTCCCTCATAAAACAGGTGAACAGCTACTACACTTTGTTCCTATTCTGAACGTTGATGGAATTTTACCCACCTTTCCACAGTGACGGGATGTGAAACAAGTTCGGTTTAATAGTGGGTTGTCATACACGTACATGTAGGCCAAGGAGAAATATGGCCAGGTTACCGCAACCACTGACACACACAGAGGTCCATATTCCGCCGATCTTTACTCTCTTTTATTGCAGTGAGAGACGTTGGAATTATATCAAAAGATTTTCCGTGAAATGCTCGAAGACAGAACTACAGTAGAGAGGTGAGGTGAAATAAAAATAATACCTTTGACCCCTGTCCGAAGGCCGAACAAAAAAAAAAAATGAAAATAAAAAAAGGAAAAAAATTCTCTGTATTGATGTTCGTATCATTAGATTTGGATATGCGCAGACGAAAAAGAGTTGAGGCGGAGGGAGAGGAGGAGTAGGAAAAGGAAGGAAGACGACGACGACAACAATAATAATAAATAAAATAATTGGCGTAACTCTTCCAATATTTTTCAATACTGAGAGGAGAGCGCGATTTATGAAAAGAAAAAGAAGACACAGTGTGTTATGAATAATCAAGAGTTTTAAAGGTCTATTTCTATTTACTGGGACTATAAAAGGACACTATACGCGAACCTTGTATTCTAAGTTGAATGAAGCTTTCTTAAAGCCTACAACTGCGTACTTTTATCATTACACAGTGTTTAACAATGTTCAGCAATATTTCGACAGTATGTCTGTTTTAAAGTTATGTTTTAAAATTGCATATAAGTATAAAAATATTAAAAAAATCTACAAAAATTATAATTGGACAGTGGAAAATGCCATGACGCCATTTCTAACCTTAGGTCTCTGAGCAGGACCCGGAAAGAAATGCGTGCACACAAAAAATCAAAGGAAATAATAATAATTATAATAATAATAATAATAAAAGTAGTAGTGTGGAATCTTCCACATTAGGCTTTAACCCCTTTCAGAAAGATGTATTCTTCTCTAAAAAGCCTGTAACCAATCATCATCTCGTTTCTGCAAATTCAACCTCCTATTGGTTAATAAACACCAAATTGTAGCAAAGTTCCAGACGAACCCTATTTCCCGCCGAGAGCTCTGGAGCCGATTTTGCTACACAAAAGTCTATAAAAATAACCGCATGAATCAATTCAGACAGTCAGTTATCGAGTTTCATGAGATGCTACGAAACTCTTCGCGTGTCAATTCACTGACTCACACACCACATTGAAATCCCAACAAACTCAGCAAAGCATTCATCAACCATTGACCGCGTGTTATTCAACATCTACAATTGACTTAAAAAGTGAACTTTTTCACTACTAAAAAAGTAATTGTACACTTCACCAATTTAGCCTATCAGTTAAAGGCAAGCAGCTCTTGACAACACTTATCGTTACTTCTAATTTACGCAAGTACACACACTAATAAATGAACGAACACATTTGACATCTTTCTTTGCAAAAGCTACGCTTTCCACGCCCACAATTTATTCGTCTGCGATTGTCTAGTAAATCGATACTGCCTTTCCATAAGACAATTTAGCAATCGCAGTCACTACTTTGAATTCTTTCTGCCATGAACTTGCTCACATGTTTCTTTGTTACAAAATCAGTGATTGGTCAAATTTTAAACAATCAAACATTTTTGTGCTAATTCTACTTTCCCGCTTTTTCGTTGGGAGCCTACCGGCAGTCTTAAAAAAAGCAATATTTTCCACAACCCTCAGTAGAATCCAGCTATTTACGCCTGTCTACACAAATCCATCACTTTACTCACAACGCACACAGAGACACAGATTTTTGTATCACATTACACATATTCTTCCTCTGTGACTAAGTTCATTAACCAGAACTCTATTACTTTCTCAAAACAACACACTTCTTAATTAACTGTATTCTATTCTAACACCAGACTCTATTCAACATAGAATCCTGAACATTCTTATTCAAGAGAAATTCTTTTGAACATTCAATCAGAATATAGTTAAATGGAAGCAACTGTTTCTCCCTTAATTACTACACACCATTGCATGATTGTTTGTATATTATTGTTTCAATATATATTTTATTGTTGATGCACAATTGGAGTCTCGTTGTTTTTTTTTCTTGAATCGTTAAATGTATAATAGATAAATGCTCTTAGAACACGCAATTACATTTGATAACCTCAACGCATAAACCAAAGCAGCATTTACAAGATATTGTTTAACATTGTCAAAAACTGTTTTTCTTTTCCTTTTTTTCTTTTATTAAGTCTTTACTGTTGAAAAATATTGGAAGAGTTACGTCATTTTGTTTAACAACAACAAAAGCAGTAGCAACAACAACAACAATAATAATAATAATAATAATAATAATATACCGTTATTTTTCCCAACATTTTTATATATTGATTCTTTCTGGTCAGACAAATCCTTTCTTGGTTCACCCAGCGGTAACAATAAATTCTGCAAAGAGAAATGCATTCTGGGATGTACAGTTTTGGACATTATTCGGTCAGCAGAGGATATTTTGTTTTTGATTCGATTTAAAGTTTATCTTCTTTCCATTAAAACAAAACCTTTTCAAAATCTTGGAAGAAAAATTTAATTACGCAAGAAATTAAAAAACCGAATTTCTTAAATCTATGTTTGGCATAATTTTAAAGAATTGTAAAATATCGGTACCAACCTCATACTGTTCCAAAAGTGGCGACTTCACATCGTCTTCTCTACGAAGCATCCTTCGAAATTCCTTGGGGATAAATTCCGTTGCAACTTCAGATAAGCCAGTCAGAAGGTCTTCAGCCAAAACATCGTAAATAAATTGATATTGAATCTACAATATCAATAATCCAACAGTAATAAAAAAAAAAAAAAAACAAAGTTGTGAGCTAAGAAGATATAAACTTCGATTTTTAAAAATCGATATCATCCCAAGCAAGGCATTCAAAAAAAAACAAGGGATTACAGGATGTGGAAGAATTAGGAACAGAAACATTAATAATGAAGTGGGTGGAGAGAAAAGAGTAACCATGTGGACAGTAGATAGCGATTGATATTACATTTAAATATTTGGAGATTAAAGTTGGCTCGAAAGTAAGGAGCCGGAAAGGAGTTCCACAGGGGAGAAGTGCGAGAAAAGAAACTGTTAGTATAGAACTTACAGCTACATCAATCCAGCTAACTGTATATTGATGAATTCTCGACGCCAGTCTAGTACTGCGCTTAAATTAAAAAAGTCAAGGTACCATAGCGAAGAGGGATATTTATTTGTAATATTTAAAAAATGTGGCGAATGGGGGAAAAGGACGGTTTTCAACTGTCTGAAATTCGCATCACGTACCATAGCAAAGAGCTCACCGGAACAATTACCATGAATGTATTTATAGAAAAGACACAGAGAGGCAACCGTATGGCGGTGGGAAAGTGACTGAAATCGAGCCGCCAGATCAGGACCCATAATATTGCTGATTTCTTCATTGGATTTTATCAAGGAAGTCAAGGTAAATAGTAGGGGCATCTGACCATATGTTGCAGCAATATTCTAAGCATTGAGAATGGTAGACTATGATAGATACGACACAATGAACCAACTTTCTTCACAGTTCACCTAGCAATAGATTCAATGTAATCTTTTCACTTCATGTCAGCCGAGAATGTTAACACGAGAAAGCGCAACGAGTCACTCTGCCTATGGTTAGCATCAAACATGATGATAGAAGGCAAAAAGGTTATCTCAGATGATTTAATAGTGAGCTGTTTTGTTTCGGAGTCGATAAAATTAACAAGGCATTCTTTGCCCCAGTTAACAACTTTCTTAGCAGATAACCTAGCAACCTTCATGTCAGCTGAGAACATTATCCCAATAAAGTACAACGAGTCACTTTCCTGGAGATTATCACAGGGAAAAAAGAAGAAATAATAAAAGTTTCTTAAACTTGCACCGGGAAAATTACGAGGGCTTGTTATTAGGTAATTCGGGGATTTATTTAAAAGCTGACTTTCTTTGCTATTGCTCTAACCGTTATGAATATTATCTGTGAAAATTTCACGATTTTCCTATTTTCTGGTGTATCATAATGTTTCATGAATAATTAAGTCCATTGTGAGTTCTACAACTATAAAATACCCGTAGAATTTCCTCTGTTGCGTCTTTAAATAACAATCATAAATATGAGTGCAGGTCATTATTTAAAGAAATAAGAGGGTACAAACGAAAAGATTTGATATAGTTTTTCCATTTCACTGAAGCAGACATTAAACACATAAATTAATTGCATCTTTCTTTCTTTCTTTCTTTCACTGAGTCCAAACAGCCACTCTTATATGTCTTTTCCGTATTTCCTCGCGATCAAAACGGAATAGTCCATTATTTATGAGATAAGGCAATGTGATACGGCAGTAACTAACTGCGGACAAGCAGAATTAGGCTATAACATTTAGTGGATACACGTATTTGAGTATACGTACCTGTTATATATATATATATATATATATATATATATATATATATATATAGCCATGTCTACTCACAGACATACACGCAGACACACACACGCAGATATACATACGCAAACACCACACACACACACACACACACACACACACACACATATATATATATATTTATAAACAGTGAAATTGATATAAACCAATCTAATCTAGACATCAGAAAATCAAAGTCTTGATAAAGAAATTGAACCTCGCTGAAAAAGCATACATTCTTCATTAAGACTCTCTAATGCACAGGCCGGTAGACGTCAATTACTCTGTTGAAAAAAAAAACAAAAAAACAAAAAAACAACCGTGTCTACTCAAACGCATTTATAATGATAAAGACTTTTCTGTTAAAAAGTCCAGCGTCAAAGTTGTTTTATGAAGATGAGAGATTCGAGTAATTCGTCACCTATACTGAATACTTGCATACGGTCAAGAGGGAATTCAGTAAACTCACAAATACAGAAAGAGGAAGAAGACAAGGATGCATTTTAAAACCAGATTTATTCATCCTATATAGCGACAAGGTCCAAAGAGAACTAGAAGTCCTACCAAGATTTATTATTTGCGGACATCATCTTGACAAAAGAAGACACGCAGCTCATACTGTGTTGATAACAGCCACGGAAAGGCAACTTAAAGAACTCTTATAGAAAGAAGTAATAGAAACCAAGAAAAAAATGACAATTATTCAAAAACAGATATGATGGTCTAGAATTGGAATGAAAACAGTTTGGGCACGTACCCTGAATCCTTCTTAAAAATCCAGGATATGGAATTAGTAAATCCTTTTTGTGATGTCAACGAACACTCTTTGCCACTTTTGTAATGTCAACGAATATTTGTTGTCACTTTCGTAATGCTCGTTGTAGTAGAGACTTTGTAATCACAGTAACGTCGTCGAACAATACTGATGTCAGACGCCTTCGAATAATACTCCCACTAATAGTACTTGTTCGATAATACTCGCTTGAAAAGTAACCACCGAATAGTGACCCGATGTAGTAATCCGTATAGAGATCACTTAGACGCCATATTTCATTAAGCGCCACGTAATCTACTTATTCAAAATGGGATCGCCTGTGTTTGCTTTCTGGTGATCTGTGTTTAAACTACAGTGTCGGCAGCGACACTTCATTCCTATATAACAATCCTAGACACTTCAAATATTTCGGTGTATGGGTCAGTTATAACAAATTTAGTATAAGGGGATAAAGGAATGGAACATAGAATAGGCTACGCTAGGGGTAGTTTTTCTCAATACCGTAACAAACATATTTATTTACCAAAAAGTTCTCAAAGAAGGCGATGTTAGCAATAAAATAGTTATATCCACACCCAATTCGCACAAATCCGAATTTCACAAACTAAGCAGCCAAAAAGTTTAGTGAGTTTTGTGAAACTGGCATTTAATGTTTTTAAGATAGAATCAATATTGGCTTTGGAATTGCTGCATCCAAACAAGCGAATTGCTTTCAATTGTTCATCAGTCAACCTCATTACGTGTGCTGACTTTACATACTTTAGATTTTATAATGAATTCAGGCAAAATATATGACATAATTTGTTGAAGTCAGTCCTTTTTATATACGGCACTCTTTAAACCGTTTAAACCGGTTTAAACACGGCAATGTAATTAAAAACATAATTGTTACAGAAAGCTTATAATCGCTTTTCTTAGAAACTTCATTGCAGATACTTACACAAAAAGTGTTCGGATATCAAATGTCGCAAAAAAGTTGGCAAACTTTTTATTTCACTGATTTTCCTAAAACTTATATTGCTATCAAATGCAAAAATCTGATTGGCCAAATTTTGGCATTTTTACTTACATTTATTTTTTTTTTTCATACATAGTAAGTTTAACTACAATCTATTGATAATTCCATATAAATAATAATACTTTCGCTCATTTGTGGCATGCGCGGAGGCGGGCCAAATGATCTGACATTGCGGGTCTAGTTTGGTGACCCCTGTTCTAGAGGCTATACGTTAAAAGTAATTGTGGATCCGAATGCAGTTATTTGTAACTATCTTATAGTGTGTTTATTAACTTTTTAGTCATTATTTATTATTGATTACTTTATTTGTTGTTGTTTATTATTTATATTTACATACGCTCTATCCCTGACAGTGAGCCCTTTAACCAATTAATATACTATATTTTAAAACTATACTATCATATATAACAACAACATTGTTCAAATCGTGCAACAGCAAAATTGTTCAATTGTTAGATTAAGCTTTGGACAGTTGTATCTTAGAAATGATTAAAGATATCTTACTGGAATTCTCCGAGGTTTTTATAAAACGATTGAACTCTACTTTGAGCAATAAGAATGTATTTAGCTCTAAGTTGAAATGATGATCCCTCTTGCTGTTGTGACTTCCTGATCCAGTTTTCCTCTCTACTGTTCCCTCTTTTTAAAACTTATTCACCATTCTCTTGGTGATTCTTGAATGGACTTTGAAGATGGAAGTCACAGTATGAATGTTGGTACTATTACTGAAAGCCGTAAGGATCTTTTTCCTCTCACCATTGCTCATTTGAGAAGACGTATTGGGGTTGATACAAAACGATTTTAACCTGCTCTCTTTCTAGCTGAATAACTCAAAGGTTTTTTTTAGTGACCCTTACGAAGATTGATCTCAATATGGCTAAACGTCTTATCTGAAGACCTGGAAAAAGAAACTCAATTAGTTTAATGTTTTTTGGGATATTAAACATTTTGTGGGATGGGCAATTATCCACCAGTTCTGTTGCACAATTTTGACAATTTTGCTGTTTTACGGTATATATATATATATATATATATATATATATATATATATATATATATATATATATATATATAATTATTTATTTAAAAATATGATTCCAACGCTACATAAGAGTTCTCATGTTTCAAAACAAGAGCGAAATTTTTTTTTTAATAACATATTCCTGAAATTTACGCGTTTATAAGCATATTCATTATTGAAATTAAAACTACTATGGTATATATATATATATATATATATATATATATATATATATATATATATTATATATTTTAGAGCTATCTATGACAAAATGGAAAAACGTTTCTTGCGACGCGTTTTGTCGTTTTGAACTTCATCGGGATAAAGATTATGTAACTGCACATGCGCATGTGGCATGGGTGATTATTGTTCTACCTAAATTCCTCTCCTTTGTAGGATTTAGCAATATTTATCTTTTTTGCTATCTCTCTTAACCTCTGTTCCGCCAAGCATCTACACAAGTTTGTTAGATAGGTTATTCGCTGCATTCTTCTGTCACTCTTGCTTTCAACATGTTCCTGTGAGTGTTAAATTTTCCAAGCTCTCTTTTCTCATCATGTCCCGTAGTAATTTCAACTCTCTCTTTATGATTCAATGTATAAGTGTCGTTTTTGTTTCAGTTCCCTCTAAAAATTTCTTCGTTGCTTACAGTTTCATGCGATGAGACTCACACCATCCTTCTGCAGAACATTTCTACGGTATCAACTCTCTTCTTTGCTCGAAATTGTATATATTAACGGATGTAATATTCCTCCCAATCTAAGATTCATAATCGTCGATAATACTCAACTCTCCTAATCCCTGTCCTACCAACCATTTGCACAAGTTTGTTTTTCGTCTTCTGTAGGCCATGTCCCTTCAGGACGTGGGCGATCATGGCTCGCCACAACTTTGTAGCCCTTAGTAAATTTTGTTATATGGCTATCTCTCCTAATCCATGTTCTGCCAACCATTTACATAGGCTTGTTTTTCGCCTTCTATAGGCCATGTCCCTTCAGGGCGTTGGTGATCATGGCTCTCCACAACTTTGTAACCCTTAGTAAATTTTGTTATATGGCTATCTCTCCTAATCCATGTTCTGCCAACCATTTACATAGGCTTGTTTTTCGCCTTCTATAGGCCATGTCCCTTCAGGGCGTTGGTGATCATGACTCTCCACAACTTTGTAGCCCTTAGTAAATTTTGTTATATGGCTATCTCTCCTAATCCATGTTCTGCCAACCATTTACATAGGCTTGTTTTTCGCCTTCTATAGGCCATGTCCCTTCAGGGCGTTGGTGATCATGGCTCTCCACAACTTTGTAACCCTTAGTAAATTTTGTTATATGGCTATCTCTCCTAATCCATGTTCTGCCAACCATTTACATAGGCTTGTTTTCGCCTTCTATAGGTCATGTCCCTTCAGGAGGTGGGTGATCATGGCTCTCCACAACTTTGTAGCCCTTAGTAAATTTTTTTTATATGGCTATCTCTCCTAATCCATGTTCTGCCAACCATTTACATAGGCTTGTTTTTTCGCCTTCTATAGGCCATGTCCCTTCAGGGCGTTGGTGATCATGGCTCTCCACAACTTTGTAGCCCTTAGTAAATTTTTGTTATATGGCTATCTCTCCTAATCCATGTTCTGCCAACCATTTACATAGGCTTGTTTTTCCTTCTATAGGTCATGTCCCTTCAGGACGTTGGTGATCATGGCTCTCCACAACTTTGTAGCCCTTAGTAAATTTTGTTATATGGCTATCTCTCCTAATCCATGTTCTGCCAACCATTTACATAGGCTTGTTTTTCGCCTTCCATAGGCCATGTCCCTTCAGGGCGTTGGTGATCATGGCTCTCCACAACTTTTTAGCCCTTAGTAAATCTTGTTATATGGCTATCTCTCTAATCCATGTTCACAAACATTTACATAGGCTTGTTTTTCGCCTTCTATAGGCCATGTCCCTTTCAGGACGTTGGTGATCATGTTTTTCCTCTCCTTCCAGTAAATCTTGTTATATGGCTATCTCCTAATCCATGTTCTGCCAACCATTTACATAGGCTTGTTTTTCGCCTTCTATAGGCCATGTCCCTTCAGGACGTTGGTGATCATGGCTCTCCACAACTTTGCAGCCCTTAGTAAATCTTGTTATATGGCTATCTCTCCTAATCCATGTTCTGCCAACCATTTACATAGGCTTGTTTTTGCCTTCTATAGGCCATGTACCTTCAGGGCGTTGGTGATCATGGCTCTCTACAACTTTTTAGCCCTTAGTAAATCTTGTTATATGGCTATCTCTCCTAATCCATGTTCTGCCAACCATTTACATAGGCTTGTTTTTCGCCTTCTATAGGCCATGTCCCTTCAGGGCGTTGGTGATCATGGCTCTCCACAACTTTGTAACCCTTAGTAAATTTTGTTATATGGCTATCTCTCCTAATCCATGTTCTGCCAACCATTTACATAGGCTTGTTTTTCGCCTTCTATAGGCCATGTCCCTTCAGGGCGTTGGTGATCATGGCTCTCCACAACTTTTTAGCCCTTAGTAAATCTTGTTATATGGCTATCTCTCCTAATCCATGTTCTGCCAACCATTTACATAGGCTTGTTTTTCGCCTTCTATAGGCCATGTCCCTTCAGGACGTTGGTGATCATGGCTCTCCACAACTTTGCAGCCCTTAGTAAATTTTTGTTATATGGCTATCTCTCCTAATCCATGTTCTGCCAAACATTTACATAGGCTTGTTTTTTCGCCTTCTATAGGCCATGTCCTTCAGGGCGTTGGTGATCATGGCTCTCCACAACTTTTAGCCCTTAGTAAATCTTGTTATATGGCTATCTCTCCTAATCCATGTTCTGCCAACCATTTACATAGGCTTGTTTTTCGCCTTCTATAGGCCATGTCCCTTCAGGACGTTGGTGATCATGGCTCTCCACAACTTTGTAACCCTTAGTAAATTTTGTTATATGGCTATCTCTCCTAATCCATGTTCTGCCAACCATTTACATAGGCTTGTTTTTGCCTTCTATATTTGAACATTTAAACTTGTTTTTTGTTATATGGCTATCTCCTATAGGTTCTGCCAACCATGTCCTTTCAGGACCTGGGCGATCCTGATTCTCCACATGTTCCTGTTCTTTATAGCTCTTAGTAAGTTTTATCCTTTTTCTATCTCCCCTAATCCCTGTTCTGCCAACGATTTACACAAGCTCGTTATGCAGACTATTCGTTGCTTTCCCTCTTGCATTCAACATGTCCTTTTGAAGTGCACTAAAAATTTCAATTTTCTCTTTCTGATTTATGCAAATTTACTTTATCCACAAATGTACACAATTTTCACCGTTATTGTTTAACTTCCGTTTCATTGTTAGAAACAGCCATCCAAGTCCGTATCTTTATTAATATTTTGTTATGCCGTTCTCATTTGCCGTTGCATTTCTTTAGAAGCGTTTCCAGTGTGCTAACTGAGGTTTTATCAGGTCAACCTCTTCTCAAAATATTCAAAGTTTAAAACAAAAGTTTCAAATGTTTATTTTTTTTTACTTACTCTTCGGTGTACCATTAATGGTCTTTGCTGACGAAGTTCATTCACACAGCTGAAAACATCTAAAGTTGAATTCTTCCACAGTTTTTCCAAAAGAATGTCTAATGCTATGTACGTTCCCGTCCGCCCGACACCAGCACTACAAAAAAAAAAAAAAAAAAAAAAAAAAAATCAGTCCAAATATGGAGAATCAAATAAGCTTGAAATTAATCTGATCGAAATGTGTAAACAATATTGAACTCTTACACGAATTTTCTTTTAATCTATTCAATCCAAGCGAGGCAATAAAATCCACGAACAAGGATACGTGGGGTTACTGAGAGTGAAAGAAACAGAAAGGACAATAGAAAGTTTCCTATCATAATATTCAACATGCACATTTATAAGTCTACCCATTCGTCTGTGCGTGGAATATTGCTGTCATATCTGGTCTAGTGATCCTACTATATGTCTTGAGATTCTTGAAAAAAATCCAAAGAAGGATCTGTAATGTAATCGATCGACCTGACATCTCGACTTCAGTCACTTTCTCACCGACGTGACGTAGCCTCCGTCTGACTTTTTTTTACAGATATTTTCACGTCATTTGTTCTGATGAGCGTCCCTCCTCGCTGTGCCTCAACTGCATAAATTTAAGCATGCTACTAGATTGGCAACTAGGTCTCACCGTTTTACTATTGGACTATCTAGAAGCAACGGTATGTTCTATTCTAATAGCTTCTTTTCTCGCACTTCTCGACTGTGGAGCTCCCTTCCGATTTCTCGCTTTCCCGCCACCTAAAATCTTCAAAAATTTAAATACAACACCAATCACTATATTCTGTTTTTTCCGAAGATTGTTCGTTTATTGTGCTTTCGTCTCATTCTCTTCCACTCTCGGAAATGACTTTGCGTACTAGTGGCATTATCGCCTTGCTTGGGGTGAAATGATAAAAAAAAAAGCTGATGACTGACATTGCATTTAAATTTTTGAAGATCGTAGTTAACAAGCAAAGAGGAGGTCGGAAGGGAGTTCCACAAGCGAGATGTGTAAGAGAAGAAACAATTAGAATAGAATTTACTTTTTCAGCACTGAAATTATGAGACCTAATTGCCATTCTAGTACTGCGCTTAAATTTGTGAAGTTGAAGTACCAAAGAGGAAAGCTCAACAATTACTGTGAAAATATTTATAGAAAAGGCACAGGGTGCTACACTGGGAAAGCCGAGATGCCAGGTTAGGATCGATAAAGTTGCCGATTCTTCTTTGGATTTTGTCAAGAATCTCTAGGTATAAAACAAAAACACCAGACCAGATTTGGCAGGCATTATTTGATATACTCATATCGATAAAATGTCCATCCTTCAAAAATTAAAATAAACGAACAATCGCTCAGGCAGTAACTTTCAGTAAGTAACGTGCTGGTCAAATTTATTTCGCCGAATTAAAATTTGAAAATTTCCAACAATTCTTTTGAAATCTACATCTCTTTCTCATACGCGTTCTCGGTATGTGCCGTGTAACCCGGGGACGTAGGTGATCATGGCTCTCCACAATTTCCTGCCCTTTACTACTCTAAATCAATTATGCCTTTTCGTTATTTCTAAACCCAGTCCCGCCATCCATTTTCTCAAGCTCGTCAAGTATGTTATGCGGTGTTTTCTTCTGTCCTTCTTACCCTGTCTTGTGAGTAACAGATTTTCTAAGCACTCTTTCCTCATTATGCGCCCCAGAAATTTAAATTGTTTCTTAGGGGCAGTTAAATGAGAAAAAAATTCCAGGCAAAGTTTAACTTAGGATCAGGTAATAAAGAAAAAAAATGTATTTTTCTATTTAGACCATTATTATTATTATATATCTCCTCTGCAATTGTTTAAAAAAAAACTGAAAATTTGAAAATTTCCAACAATATTTCAGAAATATCTGTCTATATTTCTGAGATGAGGTATTATGTACATTATTTACATTATTCGGACTATTGTCCTCATCTTTGTCGCCATATTTATCACAACGTTTCGGCCGTTGTACGCTCCGGCCTTCTTCAGGTGGTTGGAATGTCGGATCGAACCCTTTATTTTGCTCACTGGGGTAGACTGTTCTAGTTCCACGTGTCATGTTTAATGGATGTCAGTTAGTTATTTCCTGTTAATTTTCCCTCTGAAAGTTCTCCACTGCCTTAGCTGGGTATTGAACTCACACTCTTTTGGGTTATGTCAGTTGATCTAACCAACACCTTTATCCACTGTCTACAACAGTCTACCCCAGTGAGCAAAATAAAGGGTTCGATCCGACATTCCAACCACCTGAAGAAGGCCGGAGCGTACAACGGCCGAAACGTTGTGATAAATATGGCGACAAAGATGAGGACAATAGTCCGAATAATGTAAATAATATTTCAGAAATCTAGATATATCGGCGGGTAACTGGAAACAAATTCGAGATGCCAGATCAGGACTGAAAACATGACCGAAAATCTTTTAAAAACTCATAACAAATCTATATTTACTCTTTTCGTGAAATACATCTATAGGATGCTTTGGTACACATCATCCGTGATGTTTCTAGCCGAGGTTCATTAGGGGTTTCGGGTCTTTCAACATCATACTCCCCTCCGCGGTGACCCAGGTGATGCCGATCGAGAATCGACTTGTATACCTTCCTTCAGCTACAATTTTTTACTATCCGCCTGACCACACACTGCGACTCCTCTTGACAATTTATGGATAACTTCCGGTTTACCAGCAATGTGCACTCTTCCATAGAAAAAGAAGCAAACGCATCCACAGTTTCTGTCTGGTAAGAAACATAGCGGTGTGCTCGCCTTGAAGTGTTAAGCAACGATTTGTTTCTCTTACTGAGACACACACACACACACACACACACACACACACACACACACACACACACACACAAAAAAACTCGCTCAAGAATCACATTCCGCTTACACTCTAGATATATTGGCAGGTAACTGAGAACAAATTCGTGATGCCAGTTTAGAACCGATAACACTACAAAATCTTTTTAAAAAATCATAACAAAACTATATTTATAATATGTTAAAAAAGTAATATTTCATTACAGTTTATTCGTATATTCTTTATAATGAAGCAAGTATATTTTTATAATCTACCGGGTGACCTCGCCACACTAAATTGGCATCATTTTATAATCTAATAAACAGTCTAATAATATCATTTTATAGTCTAATAACATAGCCAATTCTCACTTAAATGATCTCAAATTTTAATAAAATGTGTAAAAACTAAGTTGAATGTTCATTTTTTATTTTTCAAGATGAAGAATGATGTTTACTAGAAATGAAAAGTCATTTTGTGTGCTAGAATATACTCGAACACAAACAAGAGTGTGCAGCGTGCATTTTCGAGAAAATTCAAGAAAAATCCACCAAATGGAAAGCAGACAGTGTGGTCTTATCTCAGTGAGAATCTACCAGGAAGATGGACCGGGCGTGCCAGTGATGATGACAATGTGCTGTTGAAATGGCCATCACATTCATCTCACTTGACATCTTGTGATTTTTTCTATGGGAGTATGTGAAAAATTAGTTCTATATCCCAAACCTCTTCCTACAAGCCCAGAGGAACTTAAACAGAGAATCACTGGGGCGCTGGAGAATGTTACGCAAGGCATACTACAGCGTATTTGGCAGGAGCTGGACTGTCATCTTGACGTATATCGTGTCACAGGTGGTGCGAATATTGAAGCTTTAAAATCGACATACCTTTGAATATCTTGTTGGAATTTTGATAAATAACTCTTTTATTGGTCAACATACAGCCTATTTAATTTCGTTTGTCTGGGACACGTAGTTACTCGGATATTCACATTTTAAATGGTGTAAATTTGGGTGGGGGGACAGGCCGTATATAAATAAATTGTTATAGTTCACAAATTAAATTCTATACGCTTGTAAAAAATATTGATATTCTTCCATATATTTAGAAACTTGTAAATAAACAATTGAATGAATAAACTAAATATGTCTAATATTTTTGCTATCGTTTCTCGAGAGAAAAATTTATAAATTATGTTTTATATGTTATGGTTTTATTAAAATCCTAAAAATAGATTTTTCAAAACAATAGCAATTACCAAAGAATTATATAGTAATAGTAGTGCCAAGACTGTTTCTGCGTGTGCGCGCCTATGTGTGTGTGCGTGAGTATGTGCGCGCGCGCGCGCGCTCGCGTGTGTGTGTGTGTGTGTGTGTGTGTGTGTGTGTGTGTGTGTGTGTGTGTGGGTGGGTTTTGCCTGGTCCTAAGTTAAACTTTGTCAAAATACAATATAAAGGAGAAAAATCATGACCTTTTCAAAATTATTTGTAAACATGTACAACTCAGAAAAGCCGAAAATATTTATTTATCAAAACCATACCCAGCCTCGATTCAAAAAAGGATTTATCATTATTCAATTTTTTTTAATCCTTTGTAATGCTAATTAAGTGCTTATGCAATCATACTGTTTCAAATAAGAGATTTTTAAGCATAGAAAAACGTTTACTTTTTATAATACGGCTCCCACATTTTTGCCTTTAGTTTTCGTTCAAAATATTTCGTATTATTCCCCCCGCCCCCAAAACGACACTAGAGTCACATTGCTCTAAATTTTGTGATTCAGCTTGCCTTATTTCTCATATCCGTTTGAAAAATCAGACATTCAAAGGATCGCTAATATTCAACAGGTATCTAGATCATCTGTCTCAGAGAGGTTAAAAACTCCTACAGAAAAAAAATGACGACCTCTGGATTTTATTCCCGTTGTCAAATCCTGATGGGACATGTGATGAGAAAACCACTCCTGCTTTTGTTGCTACTCAGTCAGTCAGTCAAGTGCTATACGTGATACACGCTTGGGCAACCATGTCTCTTTCGATACATGACTGACGAGGCAGAAGATTTTCCCGCATTAGGTTACCATTTCTTTTTGCGGTAGAGTGGTTGCCAACCAAGGCTAAAGAACCCAATCTGTTTTGCTATTCAACCCATAGAGATGGATTCTTACCTTTCCCAAGGGTATTTGTGCGTAAGTGAATATAATAAACACGACTGGGATTCGAACTCGGCTCTCCTAGTTCTCATTCCGAGCCTTTATACATAACACCCATCCCCGCACATTTACTACTACTACTACTACTACTACTACTACTAATGCTGCAGCATCTTTTTTGTTTCATCAGTTGACAATAGCAGAAATAATTTTGTTAGAATGCACATAAAATATCATTATAAACTTTCTTTATGTAGATTTTTGACCAATTCTTCTTCCAATGACCAATTGTTTTTTTAATGGCAATTTCAATACCAAAACTCAAAACATTCACCTAAGAGCTCGATGCATATTCTTAAATAGTTACGTCAGATCAAGATTTTCCTATCGATGCCAGGCATGGCGCTCGATTCGTTGAGAAATCTCTTGTCAACTGTATACAACTGCTTTCTCAGATCAATGATTAAAATGTCTTCGAGCGAAGGAACCCTGTAGGTTATAGAGAGGAACATCATTTTTCTAACATTGGGGACTGGCGCTACAGAATCACGAACAAAAAACTGTAGCAAATAAAAGAAACCACATCATACGCGGATTTTCAGAAGCAGCAACAATTAAAATGGATAGCACAAACGGAACATGATGACATAATCAAGGTACTGACATTCCACACTACATTAAACAAAAGGTTAGGAAGAAAACTAACATCAATGCTGGAAAGTGCTATAACATCTACTGGACTCGAGAAAATTATTTTCCTTAAAAACTGAATAAATTTCAACTAACAGAAATGACTAGTCAGTAAATGATAATCGAATGTTAATATTTTAATATACCCCACCCCACCCCATGAGGGATGTATGTGGCACAAGGTCGAGTTTACGTAGTTTTCGTAGGCTCGGCCAAAAATATTCCCGTAGAACCCACATAAACGGGTCCGGGCCTGTCTACCTCCCCGGACGAAACTTTGCCCTTCGGCACAGCTTCAGCCGGGTTCCTCTCTCCTCAAGGCAGAGAGTTCGACAGTAACGAACAATGAATATCGAATGTTTCCTTCCGTCTAATATTACCATTACCATTAAAGATGAGGAGAATAGATACTACACTTTGATCTTAGACTGATGTCAAGAGAGTAAAGAAATGCATAAATCATATAACACTGGCAGTTCTATCAATGAATGCCAAATGTTTCCTTGTAGGGAAACAGCTAATATTATCATTAGAGATGAGAAGAACAGATGCAACACTTAATATTTACTTGCTGTCCCACCTTGGAAGGATGTGATACAAGGTCAGTTTAATGTGGGGATCCCGAGCATATGCACCCGGGCCAGGTTAAACAAAAATATCCCAGTCCCAGCAACCATCGCTTGCGCAGGTATCGGTATTAATACCGATCTCCCCTCTTTAGTGCAATAAGGGAGGTACTGCCTTAGGCAGCTGTTCCCCTGTTGAGATGTTGTGAGTTTCCCGCGTGTCGGTGTATGAATTAAGACAAACACAATTGTAGAGGAAAATACTGGTATATTCATAAAAGCAATTAACAATAGAGTGATTAATAGAACGAAGGTTGGTTAGTACGAAACAATATCCAAAGTCTATAGTCCAACGGTATGTACCGGGTAAGCTTATCTGGACTGCTCACGCTGACTCTCTCTCTCTCTCTCTGACGCTCCCCTCACTCTCTCCAGAGCTGACTTATATAAGAGGGACCAGTCCATTACTAGTTAGAAGGTGGGTGCGCCCCAACACCCCCCGCTAAAATTGTTTTTTTTTTCTCTTTTTCATTGTGGGAAGGAAAAAAAAAAATCAATATTTTTTCCTTTTCGGGTCTATTATTAAATTTTGTGTCGCTTTACGTTTTCTTGCAGATCTGCGTTTTTTCTGCTCAGTCTGCGGTATTTGCAGGTCAAACGTATCAAACAATTCGTGTAATTCGTCTTCTTGTGGAATTACTACCGATTCGTCGGTCTTTCTTTTCTTCAACTGGTTAATGTGCCGTTTGTGTGTAAATTTGTTTCCTTGTATAACGTATACCATATCCCCAATGCGTTTTTTATGACCCCTGGTTCCCATGATGTTGCATTATTTGTATAATTTTTGAAAAAAATTTTTCATTAATGTTAAATTTTCGCCTGGGAACCATAGCGACTGTTGAGTGTACCTTATTTTCTGGTATCAATTTGTCAAAAACCGATCTGACCTTTCTCGCGAACATTAGTTCCGCAGGTGATAGGCCTGATGGGGCAGATTTATTCAGGGGTAATTCGGTACACTTGCAGGAACAGCTGTAACGCCTTTCTAGTCAGGGGTACCTGTTGCTTTCCTAAGAGCTCTTTTCAGTGTATCGACGAACCTTTCGGCTAGTCCGTTGCTGCGTGGGTGATACGGAGGAATCCTCACGTGATCAACTTGGAAATTTTGGCAGAATTCTGTGAATTCTTTGCTTGTGAATTGGGTACCGTTGTCACTAACAACAGTATCTACCACCCAAACCTTGCAAATAATTCATGTAATTTGTTTATTGTATTTTGAGATGTTGGCCTCTTCATTTGAAAAACTTCGGGCCATTTACTAAAACTGTCGACTACGACCAAATAATGCCATCCGTCAATTGGACCCGCAAAATCAATGTGAATCCTTGACCATGGCCTGTCGGTTTTTGGCCATGGCTTCTGTAAAATTTGTGGTGATTTTGATGCCAAGTCGCCACTGTTGAGATGTTGTGAGTTTCCCGCGTGTGGGTGTATGAATCAAGACAAACACAGTTGTAGAGGAAAATACTGGTATATTCATAAAAGCAATTAACAATAGAGTGATTAGTAGAACGAAGGTTGGTTAGTACGAAACAATATCCAAAGTCTATAGTCCAACGGTATGTACCGGGTAAGCTTATCTGGACTGCTCACGCTGACTCTCTCTCTCTGACGCTCTCCCACTCTCTCCAGAGCTGACTTATATAAGAGGGACCAGTCCATTACTAGTTAGAAGGTGGGTGCGCCCCAACATCCCCGAAACCGGGAACCTCTCAATAATATTATCTGTTGCACTCTATCGACAGCGACAACAACTGCGTTGCGCTCTGTTCGAAAATAGATACGCAATTCAGATATAAAATGTAGTTTATCCGTCCGAGGGCAGATACTACACTTTGATCCCAGCCCAATAGCCAGGGAATGAAGGATAGCATAACTCGAGTAGCACTGGCTTAATAAGCCAAAAAGGTTGCAGAAAAAATAAAGCAAATTACTTACCTACAATGTACAACATATGGTGGCTTTGATGACTTCATATGCCGTATTTTATTTCTGAATTCGATGAAATATATTGGGTCTTCGGGCACGTCATGGTCAGGCCAGGTTGTACATTGGAAATGGTCTATAAAACTTTCTTCTTGTGACAAACTACTTGCCTGAAAGAAAGGTTGTACATTCACAGTATAAATCTTGTTTATTAAGTGTTTACTGGACAGACCGAGGTCGTCAAATAAAGGAGATAATATGAAATATCCCTCACCCCGGTGTCAGGTTAAATTTACACCTTTCCCTCGACCTGTATCTAAACTATAATTTTGGGAAACTTAAAATTTCACTGGAATAAGTTGGAAAATTTCAGAATCCTCACCGGAAATCAGGAGAATTCTAACTTTCATTAACAATATATTGAAAAAAAGAAGACGTAAGTTTTAACTGATACCAGAAGGATATGGGCAGAATTCTTAATTATTAAAAGAGGGAGAGAAAAAAAAGCATTCTTGTAAAAAATTGATTGATTCGTTTTTAATGGCTTATCAACCCTTTGCAGGTTTTTTTAAAGCCAGAATATATTTCCAGATTGTAAGAATTTTGAAGGTGGGAGTAGGAGAAATAATTGTTTAGCGATAAAAATCTTATTAATTAACCCATAGCTATGGGGAGAAGCGGTGGATTCATACCTTTCCCAAGGGTATTTGCGCGTAAGAGGATAACACGAACCAGACTGGAATTCGAACTTTGCTCTTCGTTTAAAAATTCCGAGCCGTTATCCATTACACCACCCGCGCATTCAAACTTACACTGCCTGGTATTTCCAAGCGGTCACCCTAAAGTAGGGATCAGAATCCACGTTGCTTAACTCCGGTGATCATACGCGAACAGGTGTCTGCACGTAACCGCAAGACACTTGCAAAACAATTGGCAATGAATATTGTTTGACCGAAAAATGTAGGAATAGTTTCGGATTTGAAATATGCAGTTTGTGCTTTGGGAGAAATTAGATATTACGATCGGACCAATAAAGTTAAAAAATATTTTTCTTTTAAAAGATGTTCATTTATTCTAAGATGAAAGAAAAGCTATCGTTTTAGCAATTCTTACAATCAACTCTATCCAACTTCCATTGAAGTGTTTATATCTTCATTAACTTTTGTATATTTTTTTTTAGTCGTTTCAATAAAGCCACTACGACACAAGGGGGTTACTGAGAGTTAGAGAATATGAAGAAAAAAAAACAGTATTAAGGAGGGAGAATATTAAAAGAAGAATTAAGACGACAGTAGATAATGATTGGCATTGCATCTACATTTTTAAAGATCAAAGTTGACTGGGAAGCAGGAAGCTGGAAGAGAGTCCCACAAGCGAGAAGTGCCATAGAAGAAACTGTTAACATAGACTTATATCTAGTTATTTATACCATAAATCACAATCAAGTACTGCGCTCAAATTCATAAAGTCTAGCTACCACAGAGGAAAGTGATATTTATTTCTGTTTATTTACAGAAAATGTGGCACAATGCCAAAATGGGGAATGGGGAAAAGGACGGTCTTGTTCTGTCTTAACATTAAACTTAGCTAGCCACAAACACTGACCCAAACATACCAACAATAGTCCTATCACCAAAACAACGCATTCTTACTTACCTTTCTTACATCCACCATAATACCTCATTGTATCTATGAAAGTCCTAACAAGTCCTCATATGTACAATTCATTTTCTGTGGGGTTGGGTGGGGGAATAAAACAACAATTTAAAAACTAGCTCCAATAGAGGAAAGATCATCGAAACAATTACCATGAAATTATAGAAAAGACACAGGGAAGCTATACTACGGCAGAAAGTGACTGAAGGCGAGATGCCAGGTCAGTCCCAATAACATTGCAGATTATTCTTTAGATTTTATCAAGAATCTCCAAATATATAGCAGGAACACCAGGTCAGATGTGGCATCAGTATTCAAAGCAAGGACGAATGGCAAACTTATATATATGTAAAATAGATAGATTAGCACATGTAAAGGTACTGTGTTTCCTTTTAGTCGAATATACTACACTCTATACAATATTATGATAATTGAGAAAAAAAAATCAATTTTCCTTTTTTTTTTTTTGATAATCATTCTTACCTTACTGATTGAAAGCAGCCGATAAGTGTAAATCATGTATTTTTTTTCTTGAACGCAGTGGATTTTGAATTTTCCGTAAGTTTCTGTATGGTTTAGATCTGGCCAGTACTGCACACATTTCAACTGAAAAAATATATAAAATAAATCTATAAAAAAAAAAAGGCAAAAAAGTTCCATACTTTGAACGCGTGTATGCATGTGAATGTGAGTTTTGGTTTTATGAGAAGATAGCGATTGAGGTTGAAGATCCTTGGTGGCAGGGTAGCAAAAAACCAAAAGAGAGTTCCACAGGAGGAAAATATCAAAAAAGAAACTATTAGAACAGAATTTACGGTTACATTATCTATTCCAACAGTAAAACGAAGAGACCTAGTTTCCAATCTAGTACTGCACTTAAATTCATGAGGTCGAGGTACCAGGGAGGAGGACTCATTACAGCAGTTAACACGAAAATATTTATAGAAAATACAGAGGGAATCCACGTCATGATGGTGGGAAAGTGATTGAAGCCGAGATGCCAGGTAAGGACCGATAACGTTGCAGATTCTTTGGATTTTCGCAAGAATCTGTAGGTATAAACCAGAAGCACCAGTTCCACTGTTGCAAGTAATATTCGATACACTCATATCAATAAAACATTCATCCTTCAAATATTATAATAATCAAACAATCACTCAGGCAATAACTTTCATTAAGTAACATGCTGGTCAAATTTATTTTGCTTAATTAAAATTTGAAAATTTCAAACAAATCTTCAGAAATCTATATCTCTCTCGCTCTTACACGCGTTCTCGTTATGTGCCGTGCCCCTTCAGGACGTAGGTGATTATGACTCTTCACTCTTCTTTTCGTTATTTCTAAACCCTGTTCCACCATCCATTTTCTCAAGCTCGTTATGCGTTGTTTTCCTCTGACCCTCTTCACCTTAATCTGTCGTACTCGTAACAGATTTTCCATGCCTTCCTTCCTCATTATGCGCCCCAGAAATTTCAGTTGTCTCTTAGGGACAGGTAACTGGGAACAAATTTCAGTCAAAGTTTAACTTAGAACCAGGCAAAAAAGAAAAAAAAAGGTACTTTTTTCACTTAACACCGCTATTATCATATAGCCACCCTCTGAATTGTTTCAAAAAGCTGTAAAAATTTTCAACAATTTTTCAGTAATCTACATATATTGGCAGGTAACTGCGAACAAATTCGAGATGCCAGATTAGGACCGATAACATAACAGACTCTTCTTTGGATTTTGTCTCGATTCAAACAGATATGTGAGCAATATTCAATGCTCGGGCGAATGGGAGATTTATAAACGTCTAAGATGGATTCTGTCGAGAAAAAATGACCTAGTAATTGGTTCATTTGTAAATTTAGCATTGAAACTTGATTTGTATAATTGTTATAAAGAAATAAAGTGCCGCTGCCGACACTTGAGTTTGAACATAGATCGCCAGTGAGCAAACACAGGCGATCCCATTATTGAATTAAGTAGACCACGGGACCATAAAGGAAACGCATATATGTAGGAAGTAGCTGACGACTAACGATCAGTATGTCTAGCCTATGCTCTATATTATACGGATCTCCATTTCTAGTCTATCCTCTATTACTATTCGGATCACTATTTCTGTTCTGTCCTCTATTGCTATAAGGACCGCTATTCTCTACTCTATTTACTATACTATTCCTCTATTCGGATCACTATACGGATTACTGTTCGAGTGACTTATCGAGCAATTCCTACTAGTGCGAATGCTATTCGAAGGCATCTGACACAAGTATTGTCCAATGGAATTACTATGGTTGTATCTGCGATTACAAAGTCTCTACTACAATAGGCGTTACGAAAGTGACAACGAGTATTCGTTGACATTATATAAGTAGCAACGAGTGTTTGTTGACATCACAAAACTTGCATAATTGAATAGTACATATGTCTCAATGTATGTGTATACGAGAAGGCATCGTCTAGGTTGAGTCGTAAATAATTTCCGCTATTTTTCTGTTTATTAGTAGTTAGGATGATACATTCGTCCTTATAATCGGCCCCAAAGAACGGAAATTACTTATAACCTAGCTTAATTTTTAGTGGCAAAAATTCTGGTGGAGCAGAAATTGAATTAGGCTTCTCGAGTTCATTTCCCGCTCGATTCTGTTTCGTTCACTTCACGTTGATGACCTCGGAAAAGGCACGGATTACTTTTTCCCCAGCTATGGGTTAAATAGCAAAGCTGACTTGATTCTCTTACCTTGAGACGGTAAGCAGTCTAAGAGAAATTCTGAATTCAAAATCAGCCTGAAGCGGGCTGGGTTTCGTCAGACCATCCTGCCCTAGGCACACAACTGTGGTTATAAAAGCAGTAAATGGTGTGTCTTTACGATCCTAATAGGTTACGGGATACAGACACTTATAGATATATTTCTATTGTATATCATGTTATAAAATGCTTTTGTTTACCTTACCTTACAATTTTCAATCAGGTCAGTCAACATAATAATTGTGTTACATTTTTCCTGCCAAATCATTTTCCAAAAATCGTTAGTCGTCCCGGTTATCGGTCCTGGACGGTGACAAACCAGAAAAAGATTTACAATTACGTTTTTTTATGTAAATTAGAAAAAAAAAAAAGGAAAAAAGAAAAAACAAAACAAAAGCAAACAAAAACAGAAAACAAAACAAAAACAAATATTAGGTTGTCACATTTTATAGTAAATTAATAAAAAAAACCATCTGAAATGTTGAATAAGCAATGTATTCATTTGAAATAGATACTACATTGGTGAATGACTGTTCTCCAACGTACCTCTAAATTCTTGATCTGATCTTTTAAAAAATCCTCATTCTTTGATGTGATAAACAGTTCAAATGCTTCAATTACCTCTTTCTTATTGGAAAATTTTCTACTGCGTATGAAAAGCTCAAAATGCTTAAATAAGTGATAATTAGTAGGAGAGATATAAATTGACTATAGAGAATGAGGTAAAATTTCATAATTCAAGCTATGCAACAACGGACATTAATTAGAAGAAACGAATAAATCTTTAGATCTTTATTTGATTCAGTAATTTTTTTTAATAAGAAAAAATAAAAATATATCTTCCTGAATAAATCAAAGAACAGAAATGAAACTAACTTACCTTGAGTAGCAATATATTTCTTTCCTTCCTGAAAAACAAAACGAGATCATTAGTAAAGTTTATCAAACTGACCACAACGTCGCTATCAATGAAACATGTATAAATCGGGCGTTTGTACTGAAATAGTGTCCCCAGTTTAATTTTTAACGAAAAATGTGGCCGGTAACCCTTATTTTAACGGTATAGGTTAATTTAACAGTTACCAGCGTGGAAAATGGGATCAGCGAACAGAGTTCAAATCATAGTTTGTTATGTTCACTTTCATAGAAATTTCCTTGAGAAATGCATGATACCATTTTATCTCGTCCCAGCTATGAGTTAAATACTAGAGTAAATTGTGTTCACCAATCTTGAGTGGCAACCACTCTAGAATAAGGATAACTTTGAATTCCAAACCATGTAGGTTAGAGGAAACCATTCCGCTGCTTTTCAGAAGTCATGATAATTCACAGATAAAGAATAGAAATTTGTGGAGAGTCATGAGATAGTATAACAAGAAGGGACATAGAATTTAATTAAAAACAAAAGTAAAAATTATTAAATTAGACTGGTAGAAATTATTTTATTTAGTTCATATTCTTTTTTATTTGTCAGCAAACTGAGACAATGGCGTTTTCTCAAGACTTAATTCTTGGAAACCATGCCATTTAAATATCAAATTATCAGAATAGTCCCCAGAAATATAGTCACATGTTTAGTATCTAACTGTCCAATAAAAAAAAATGTGCGCAAAAGTTCTCAGAATCCTTTATATAAATTCTGATTACTGAAGTAGAAAACTTTTCTGTTCTTTCTTTTTCTCTCTTTTCTACCAGCTATCTCTTTGTCTTTATCTCTCTCTATCTTTTTTTTCTCCCCCCTGTAAAGAAAAACAAAAACTGAATGTGTACTGCATAAGTATACGTTCTATATAGCAAGTGAAGACATTTTATATTTATAACAGACATTGAAACCCTGCATTTAGATCAGAAATTTCTATTCCCAATTTGGTACTGCCAGGTGTAATAAGTTCAGGATACTCATTTATGCTTTAAACTATTTCATGATCCCCAAATTTCTTTGTTTCAGTCTGTTGTAGAGTAGTTTTCACAGTGGAGGCTTGTATTTCAATAAGTCGTCCTAAATTAGGTTCGACGTACAAAACGTTAGGAACTTGAAATAAGAGTTAATGACGCAGCAATCTAGTTGTGGGGATCATACTTCAATGTCCGACATCGACTGACTCACTCAACACCACTGAGCCCAACTGTCGACCGTTACTACTACTACTACTTATTATGTGTGGGAGAATCTATTAATAATAGAATAGGTACGTCAGGTATAACACAGTCCAATAATGACTGGCGTAGATTGTTCGAGTTCTACGTCTAATGGATGTCAGTTATCAGTTATCTCCTGTTAATTCCCCTCTCCAAGTTCTCCACTGCCTTAACTAGAACAGTCTACCCCAGTGAGCGAAATAAAGGGTTCAGTTCGACATTCCAACCACCTGAAGAAGGCCGGAGCGTACAATGGTCGAAACGTTGTAATAAATATGGCGACAAAGATGAGGACAATAGGGCGAATAATGTAAATAGTGTACATAATACCTCATCTCAGAAATATAGACAGATATCCGTCTCGTCTTGGCATCTTAGCTTCAGTTACTTTCCCACCGGCGTAACGTAGCTTCTTCGTGCCTTTTCTATAAATACTTTCATGGTAATTATGCTGATGAACTTTCCTCTTTCTTACCTAGACTTTATGAATTTAAACGTAGTAGTAGATTAGCAGCTAGGTTTCATCATTTTACAATTGAAATGGCTTGATGCAACCGTAGGTTCTATGCTAACAGTCTCTTATCTCGCACTTCTTCCTTGTGGAACACTATTCCAGCTTCTATTTTCCTAGTCAACTTTGATCTTCAAAAATTTAAATGCAATGACAATCGTCATCTTCTGTTTTCTTAATTCCTGTTCTTTTATTGTTCTTTCTCCTTAATAAAGTTTTTTTTTTCTTTTTTTCCCATATTCTTTCACACACAGTAACCCCTTGCGACTTATTGGCTTTGTTACTTGGGGTGAAATAATAAAAATAATTCAAATATTATATATATATATATATATATATATATATATATATATATATATATAGGGAAGAGGTTATAGTTGTTCCAACGGGAGAAAAGTGTATATTATAAAAAGAAGAGAGAAACCGCAGACGTTTTTGATTGCAATGTGGATATTTTTTTAAAATATATATTATAATTTATTTTCCATTATGGTAAATAAAATATGATATATACTTTTTAAAAAATCCACATTACAACCAAAAATGTTTGCGGTTTTTCTCTTCTTTTTAACACACACACACACACACACACACACACACACATATATATATATATATATATATATATATATATACATGTTCTAATGTAACAGTGTATAATAAATATTTATTGCTCTACTTTTGTATTGAGTCCTGTTTTAAATTAATGTTTTGAACTTTGTAATTTTATTCTTTTACATTTGGGTATATATATATATATATATATATATATATATATATATATATATGAGGAGAGGGGAAGGAGACGGTGGAATTCATCTAAAAGATGATAAGCAGGCAAGTGAGATATCCATTAAGCTAATGTTCTGCTGCTTAAATATCCAGATCACAGCCACTGATTCACACTCTAAACCATTGTTAATCATTCCTCATTTCTGAGTAATGTCGAGTTTCTAAGTAAAAGCTAATACATATTCATAGTGAATTATGGGCATTTCGATGTCGTGTAATGGTTATAAAGCTTCTCTCGCTACATTAATTACGAGTGAGTACTGAGTTCGATCCTCACTGGGTACCCCATACATTCGGACCTGTGCCATATATAAGGTACGCTTAGAAATATCACTATATTCATTGAGAATTGCAACGACCACACAATGCACAAGCTCGCTCAATAGCGTTTTGTTGCTGACTATTCAGTCAGACGTCGCTGTTATCAAGACCGCACAAGTTTTTCTAAATGGCTGGAAACATTACCAACAGTTTGCATAAACTGTTTTTCAGACAAACAGATAAAAAAGAAAAAAAAAGAAAAGAAAAATAGCTGTTTAAAAACTCACAGTGATGTAACTGGCATTAATATAATCTGAATTTGATATTTCATCTGGTAAAAGGACAACCCTTGAAGAGTCATCTGAAAGAAAGAAGAAAAACGAACCTTATACCATAGACAAAGCGTGACAATTTCTTTTTTCATTTGATCTCAACTATTAAGTTGATTCAGAAATAAATTCCGTTTTTTGTTTAACAACTTTATTCTTCAAGCAAATAAACTATAATTACAATTTATTTAATCATGTATTCGCCATTATTTGCGAACTTGTTGCCACCTAACAGGCAGCTCTTCGATAACTTCTCGGTAAAATTCGGCAGGTTTTTACGTGAAAAATGTGTCCGAAGTGTGTATGTGCGTGTGTATTCGCGCGCGTGTAAAATAGGATATAGAATCCCGACAAAGTTGTGAAGAAATATGACAAATGGACAACTGTTTCATTGAAACTAGATTTGATTACGCGTTACGCCTTTCTAGGCTTCATCAGATCCCAAAACGAAAGAAATATGTGTGCGTGTGCATTTGTGTGTATGCTTAAATAATAGATTATTAGTACTTTTTCAGCTTAGCGTGAATTTAATGGTCCTCCCGCCTAATCCAATTTTCAAATAGCTAACCAAATAACCAAACCAGGTTTCTTTTGGAATGCCTTCATGATTGGACGACCAGATTAACTTTCACAGGTCAGGATATCAATAACTAACATGGTGTAATTGTTAGAAACCACGTCTCACTTAATTTAGTAGTGAGTTCGATCTTTCGTGTCTGCTCTATACTCGCGGTCTTGGGCCATATCTACGCTTAGTAAATCGCTAAACATGAGATTTTATGTTAATGCTGATTTAACTTAGCGAGTCCGGATGAGGTCTTTTCAGAAACGCCATTGAGTGTATAATTTCGATCTCTGAATAATGAATATGAACAAATGCCATTTTGGAAGGAGCCAATTTTACTTACATGGAACTAATGTTTTGTAGCGGTTCTTTTTAGTATTCACTTCCAAAATTCCCGCATCGTGAGGAAAGATAAGACCCTGCGGCAGCCTCTGTAAATAGACATGAATAGTACTTAAGGCGTTTTCATTTCATATGAACTGTCAGCGTTCATTCACACACACACACACACACACACACACACACACACACAGATATAAACAAGCACACGCACACACAAACATTCATACGCGCACACATTCACAAATATGGACACACCAAAACACGCACAAAAACACACATATATACACGCACGCACGCACGCACGCATCCCCACACCTGCATACACGCACACATCGATACACTCACAAACACACACAAAAGCAATTAAAAAAAAAACAGTTTTATAATTATTTTAATGTAAATATTTCAGTTTGTTACTTTACGGAATTTTTTAATTCGATTTTAAAACGTAGAATCTTATAATAATTTTGCTTCCCTCTATCCCTTCTTTAGTTCGCACGACCGTTACGTCTTGCAAATACCTGATAAATAGTGGTCTACTCCGTTTTGATCACGTGGAAAGACAAAAGAGACACCAAAGACGCTGCTTGGTTTCAGTGACAAAAAGTAAGAAGAATAGAAGTGTTTAATGTTTCCTGCTAATATCTCATGAATGATGGACTATTCGGTTTTGATCGCGTAGAAAGCCAAAAGAAATCAAAGACGCTACTTGGTTTCAGTGAGTAAATGAAAGAAAGAAGGGGAGTAGAAGTGTTTAACGTCTGTTTTAATGAAATGGAAAAAGTTGTCAATTTCAAATCTTTTCATTTGTATCCCCTTACTTCTTGACATAACGACCCGCATTCATATTTATGATTGTAATGACAATCTTTTGTTAAAGTTGTTAAGCTCAAAATATTTAACAATGCGATAGGGGGATCTTCTACAGATATTTTATTCTCGTAAAACTCGCCAAGAGCTTATTCGGACATTGACTGAAGAATTAAGATTCATCAAATAGGAAAACCGTGAAATTTCCACGAGTTAAAACTAGTAAATATATAAGTTTAAATTTAGGTATTTAATATGGAGTCAAAAGAATCAAAATATTCAATTCATTTATGTTTACGTAATTACTATAAGATCTTATCAAATTAATATTTATTAACACGACTTGAGAAATGCATTGACAAAGATCGCAATGGTACAGTTGAAACCAGGGTGGGCAACTCATTCGACCCCGCGGGCCGGATCGTGTTATAATGACGGGCCGCAGGCCGGACGAAGGCCATTAATGAAAAATTAAGGAAAATTACATCTGCAGACCCCTGTCAACCTAAATATTTAAAAACATAATGAAAATAAACATTGAGAAATCAGAAAAACAAAAGAAAATCTAAAATTAAAAAACACCTAACAAAAATTACTTTTCCTCAAGGAACGTCAAAATACTTCAAAGTGAAAAAAATTAACCGAAGTGAAATGGATGAAATTATGACGTGTAGGTTTGAAACTGTTATTGAAAATTGTTCCACAAACGAACCACACACACACACACATCAAACAAAAACGAAGCACATATACCCATACATACGTGTACAAATAGTTGCAAACATATACACTTACGTACGTACACATGCAGTATCATCCACACATTCATGAGGCACGTATGTATAATGCGCGTATGTTTAACTGTCTTTAGATTTCTGCTACCTCGCATGTCAGTCCCTTCCTGGCTTCCTTCACTTTATCGTTCCTTTTGCTTCTGTTATCTTTTAATGTAGCCAAGGGCCATAACAAATATGTATCCATTATTTGACATTAAACGTAGGCAATGCAACTTAGTAAAATAAGTCTCATGAGAGATAACTGGCAGGTAGTCTAATATTTTTAGTGCACTGAGATGTGTAGACATTCTATGGAAAATGACATATAACAAATTTCATTTGAAGGTAGTCTCTCATGTTAAAAATAATAGAGTCATTGGTAATCAGGCTCGCGGACCGGTCAAAATACATTCGCGAGCCGGATCCGGCCTGCGGGCCGTAGGTTGCCGATCCTTGGTTCAAACCAACCTGAAAAGACAAAACCTCGCCCTAGAAAATAAACATTTTTTTTTTTTTTTACATTAAGGTTCACCCTGTATAAGATCCGGCGCCCACTCGAGGTAAAGGGTTACGATAAGGCATGGTTTATACAGATAGGGAAAGTATATAATAGTTAACTCTAAACTTGAACAGCTTAAGATTGTAACGATCGGGGAAACATCTTGGGAGTCTGTTCCACAGAGCAGTGAAAAAGCTGTTCGAGTGGAACTTACTCCTCGATGATGGAATACGAATGGAATGTGGCACGATATATTCCTTGGTTCCACCAGCTCTGATCTTTGCAGCTGGGAACTAACATACCGTATATCCACGGATGAATCATCCCCATTCCTTTCGTAAGTTCCACTCGAACAGCTCATCCTAAGGACGGCTGATCTTTGGAACAGACACTCAGCAGGAGGATTTCCCGATCATCAACATCTTAAATTCTTCAAGTCTAAGGTTAACTGTTATTTTTCCTACATAATCTTATGAGCTACACTTTTTGCCTTTTCTTACGCTCATACAACACCAAATAGTAACCTTCTATCTTGAGTGGCTTTTGGGCTTTGCATTGGAAGAACATTAGTAAAAAAAAACAAAAAAAAAACAAACTATTTACTTATTTTTAGAACTTTCTAACTTTTGATTAAAAAACTTTCTTTCTTTTTGTATCAGCGGAACTACTAAATAACATAAAATTTTAGCAGTTTTCTTTTTGTATGGCAGACATTAATTTTGGAAAATCTTGCAAAAATAAAAATAATTGTCGGATGTTAATGAAACTTTCAGAAACTATTCACAAATGGAAATTATTATAAATATGTTTTCTTTTTTTAAAGTCATGGCAATAATATATTTTTTGATATTTATTACAACCCCCCATAACTAATTTTATGAAAACTCTAGAAATTCAATACTATTCAGTTAATTGATTACATAGTTCAATATATGTGCCAATTTTGGTCAAAATCGGTTGAATGGATCTCGAGTGAAAAGGTATCGCACAGACAGACACACACACACAGAGACATATTCTGTTTTATAAGTTTAAGACCGATGGTTAAATTTTTATTCATTTCAGAATATGTTTCTGTAAATTAGTTGTATTGTGTACGCTTTATGAAGAATTTATTTCTTTTTCGAATGATATAAAAATTGTATATATTTATACAACTTGAAAAATTTAATGCTGGATTAATTTAAATTATCCAAATTTGCCGGCAAAATGAGTTTAAGACCGCATGGGCATTATGCAAATTATTTGCTAAACGGGTGGTCACATGGCTGGTCATTAATGCATTATATAGTGCAATAACTGAGCATTGTTATACAATTAATTCACTATGGTAAAGAGTTATAGTCTGAGCCCAGTGACTAGATCAAAAATTGTGTTAGTTCATTAACAAAACGTTTCCTTTATGAGCATAAGCAAGCAATTAAAGTGCAGCAAAACGACTTGTGTTCAGGCTTGGAAATTTAGCCAGGATACTGGACAATATAAAGATAAGCAAAGGTCTGGAGCCCCAAGAAAAACAAGTGCAATTGGATAGACGAATTCGTAGGC
Source organism: Acanthosepion pharaonis (assembly GCA_903632075.3). NCBI lineage: Eukaryota > Metazoa > Mollusca > Cephalopoda > Sepiida > Sepiidae > Acanthosepion > Acanthosepion pharaonis. The sequence continues at coordinate 1,414,526 of CAHIKZ030005408.1, read as the reverse complement.
TTTTCGAAGCAAACCGAATGCTGACGGCAGTGGACATTTGCAGTCAATTATCTGTTAAAACTGTACGAAACCGTCTAAGAGAATCTGGATTATTCAGGCGTATTGCTAGAAAAAAGCCAGTTATTTCGGAGAGGAATTGACTCAAGCGGTTGAATTTCGCGAAAAGTCACATTCAGTGGTCGACGACTGGTGTGACGAGCCACGTTTTGCATCTTTAGATCGGATGGAAAAACCTTTGTCAGACGCCGCCCAACCGAATAATTTCATCCTAAATATGTCAAAAATACAGCGCAAGCGGGAGGCGGTAGTGAAATGGTGTGGGATGCTTTCAATAGCTTTGGCATTGGTCCAATTGTTAAAGTTGATGGAAAACTCAACAGTGTAGGCTATATGCAGCCAGTTAAGGAACATGTTCTGCCACATTTGACTGAGCAAATGCCACCTGGAGCGAATTATCAACAATAGCCCCATTCACAAAGCCAAAAACTAATGCAATTTTTTGATCATCATAATATGGATGTCATTCAGTAGCCTCCACAGCGTCCAGATCTTAATCCGATTGGAATTTTATAGAATTATATTTCTAAATGAGTTCACGCTAAAAAAACCGACAAATTTAGCCCAATTACACGTCTATATTAGGCAAATATGGCAGAGCATTCAAAATGATTTTTGTGCTAACTTATCAAGCTCGATGCCTAGGTGATATGGAGCTGTATTAATAGTAAAGGTTACGGTACTAAATATTGATAAATATTTTGTTGTTTTTTTTTTTTTGCTCTTTTTACTATAACTTTTTGTTTTAAATATAAAAATACCCATGTGGTCTTAAACTTATTTTGGTGGCAAATTTGGATAATTTAAATTAATCCAGCATTAAAATTGTACAAGTTGTAGAAAAATATACAATTTTTACATCATTCGATAGAAAAATAAATTCTTCATAAAGCGTACACAATAAAACTAATTTATATTGTTTTATTAAAAACATATTCTGAAATAAATAAAACTTTAACCATTGGTCTTAAACTTATTCTCGCCAATATATAATATATACATGCATATACATACATACATACATACATACATACATACATATATATATATATATATATATATATATATATATATATAAATACATGAATTATTCACACAAAACTAATGCAAAGGTTAATGCTTTAAATGTCGAGACATCCATCATCGCAAACAATTCAAATAGTATACAAAAACCTCCAGATCCGTTATGAATGAATTGATCCTTGTTTATATAAATTTCTGCCGTATTAGTTGTTATTTTTACTACAAGCTTTCGTCTGTTCCTACATTATCTTCAATTATAGAATATAGATGTTGTTCTTGACAGAAAAATTTCTCTTAGTAAAAAATTTGTTCAACAAAATATTTGGTATAAACGAAAATGCTTTTAAAATTTAAAATCAAACTATTGTTGCTTTGGAACGTTCCAAAACCAATAACTCATTTTGATTTTAAATTTTACAACAAACATATTTTCGTTTATTGCAAAGAGAAAAACCAAGAACAAATTTTTATACTGGATGTCTTTTTCAGACGAAAGTTGTGTAGAAATAACAACTACTGTAGAAATTTATATAAACAAGGATCAATTCATTCCAACGATCTGGAGGTTTTGTATAATATTTGAATTGTTTGCGATGATGGATGTCTCGCCATTTAAAGCATTAACCTTGCATTAGTTTTGTGTGAATAATTCATGTATTTGTAAATTGATTGCACGTTTATCGTAATATATATATATATATATATATATATATATATATATATATATATATATATATATATATATATAGGATATATATAGGATATACATGTGCTATGTATGTATATGCTGTCTGTAAATGTGTTTAAAAAGATTTCTTACCGAAAACTCATTCGCAAACGGTTCTTCTTCCATTTTATTTCTTTCAATATACAACAAGATGTTGTCTTTTGCCAACGACACTGTATTTTGGTAAATATTCCCTGCTTCAGTCTCATCGTATGCTAAGTTCAAATGTTCAACTGTTTGGGGAAAAAATCTCGTATATATTAATCAATCCATGTTATCGTTTTAATACAGATTTAAATGATAAAATCTGAAATAAAATAAACAAAAAAGACAAACAATTCTTCTCACTTTGTATGACAGTTCAAATAATTACTGATCTCATGACAGATATGTTTTAATTGCGTATTTATTCTGCAAGGGTATTATTTTAGCAGAAGACTTAAAAACGTAACTCAATGTTACAAACTTTGATTTAGATCCGTAAAGCAAAATGCTGAAAAAACAGAAAATATCGCTAGAAACAAGAAAAGAGTAATGAATTGCTAATTGTTATCAATCCTCTGACATGGCAGTGAATACTGGACAATATCCCCATCCTGACGCAGAAAAAAAATGGAGACAACAGAAATGTAGTTCTACAGAAGGATATTGAGAATTCTATGGTCGGAGCAAGTAATTCAACGAGCAATTCTTAAAGAAAATGACAACAAAAAGAACACTTCAGAATCAGGAAGAGACAGTTTAAAAAAAAGTTTCGGCCCCCCACTTTAGGTCAGCTAGAATCTGTTATCATTATTAGTTTGTTCATGTTATAAAACTAACGGAATATATGAGTTTTTATATTTTTCCAAATATATTACTATGCAGTAATTCTGGGGAGGGATCAGTATACTACTTACTCACTGAAAAATTCGATCCCCCACTTTATGTCCGCAAAAATTTTATCATTATTAGTTTGTTCATGTCATAAAACTAACGGAATATATGAGTTTTTATATTTTTCCAAATATATTACTATGTAGTAATTCTGGAATGGGGGTGGGGATCAGTTTACTAGATACTCACTGAAAAAATTCGATCCCCCACTTTAGGTCAGCTAGAATCTGTTATCATTATTAGTTTGTTCATGTCATAAAATTTGAGTTATGAAATATATTTTCCCAATTATTATTGTTGTTAAAAATTATTCGTAAACATTTTGGAATAATCTGCCATTGTTATAACGGAAACTGACAAGGGGAGATAACTTTCGTACAACAGAACGTTATAGACGCAAATATACAAATACACATCGCGTATTATACACGGAGACGTTTAAATTAAAACAAACGAATATATAGACATCGGGATTTTGTACGTCAGCACATCAGTTAACACAAGTCTGCGTTTTATCATCAATATACAATTGCTACATCTGCTGTATTGAATCCTATTAATAAAGTTTAAATCATGTTAATTTGGTTACATTGATTGTGCTTTGATTAATACCAGGATCTTGTTAGGACCTTGTAATGCTGACGATAATATTTCATTGACATTCATTAGGCATTCATTGACATCCATTAGGCATTCATTGGCATTCATTAGGCATTCATTGACATTCATTAGGCATTCATTGACCGGGGAGCCAGTGTTGCTGAGTTTATAAAATCTTTTTCTTAAACAATCTTTCGGAAAAATAAGTTTCTCGACTATTGTTCAGTCTCCGGGTTAAATAACAAGGTAGCTATCAAACCGTTCAGAAGGCAACGTGGAACCACTCTTTTACTTTTCCCAAGAATGCACAGCAGTTTCCTGTTTTAATCATTTCACACCAAGAAAGGTGATGAAGCCACTAAGACGCAAGGAGTTACTGAGAGTGAAAGTAACAGAAGGCACAATAAAATAACGGGATTTAAGGACACAGATGACGACGGTTGACGTTGCATACAAATTTTTGAAGACCGTAGTTGACAGGGGGATCAAGAAGCGAGAACAGGGCTCCACGAGCGAGAAGTGCCGGAGAAGAAATTATTAACATAGAACTTACGGTTACATCTAACAATTTCAACAGTAAGACCTAGCTGCCAATCTAGTACTGCCCTTAAATTTGGGAATTTCAGGTACCAAAGAGGAAAACTTACCAGAAAAATATTGCAGTGAAAATGTTTTTAGAAAAGGCATCGGGAAGCTACGTTACGGCGGTAGGAAAGTGACTGAAGCCGAGATGACAGGTTAGGATTGATAACGTTGCAGATTATTATTATTATTATTATTATTATTAAATGCCATTAAAAATATTGTTCAATAAAGCTAATGATGAAACGTAATGATGAAATGATGTAAAGTTCAATAGGCATGGTTATTTTTAATTCGAAACAAATTACTGTTAGTTTTTTAATTATAATGCACTTACCTTGGCTCATAGAAACGTTGTCTACAGACTTCAGTTCGTCGCAGTCAATGGTTTTGTTTGATTTTCTTTTTCTGCAAAATGAACCGGAACACGAAAATAGAAACATTGTATGAAGAAACTAATATGCGTAGATATGACGTCATAATCACGTGATTCGATTCACATTGCTATAAAGCTCTTATAAAAATCGATTCGATTTCTCCAAGCTGAAATGATTGATGAACATAGACTTAGATTGCATTTTACGAAGAAAACATACATTCGTTTTAGACAATTGAAAAAGAAAAATATATATTCTGTCATATTTTACGCCGTGACGTGTCAAAAACGTTTTATTTACGTCATTCACCGAATAAGGCAAAGTTTAACAATTTTTCTTTCTTTTACTTTTTAATAGTATATATATGTTTTTGGATATATCAAGTTCTTCACTCACTGGTGGGTTGATTTGTTTTAAGGCTTATCGACCTTTTTGGGGTTATTTGAAACCGAAATATTTTTGAATTGTATAATTCCTCTTTTTGCGAATTAATACTGTACTAACAATTTGAGGGATAAATATGAATTATATAATAATTAGTTTTTTGAATCATTTCAACCCAAGCAAGGCAATAAAGTCATTAAGACGCGAAGGGGTTACTGAGTGTGAGAGAACATGAGATAAAGAAAACTATTAAGAAAAGAGAACAATAAAAGAATAGGAATTAAGAAGACAGAAGGCGATTTGACATTGCATTTAAATTTAAATTTTTGAATATCAAAATTAAGAGTTCCTTAAGTGGTAAGTGCAAGAAAAGAAACTGCTTACGGCAGAGTAATGCATAGCGGCTTGGACTGAGGAATCGGAGAGCCGAGTTCAAATTCCAGTCGAATCCATTACATTCACTTACGTGCTAATACCCTTGAGAAAGGTATGAATCCTCTTCTACCCCCAGCTATGGGTAAATAGCAGGACAGACCGGGTTCTATAGACTTGGATGGCAACTGGTCTACCGCAGAAGAGAAATAGCAACCTACTGTGGGAAAAAAATCTGCCTCGTCAGTCATGTATCGAAATATACATGATCGCCTAAGCGTGTATCACGCATGGTACATAATTGACTTATGGTTACATTTAGCAAATTAAACTGTAAAATGATGAGACATAGCTACCAATCTCGTACTGCTATTAAATTCGTGGTCGACATACCAAAAGTGGAAAGCTCTTCAGAAAAATTACCGTGGAAATATTTATAGAAAAGTCACAGGTGAGCTATATTACAGCGATAGTGACTGAATCCGAGATACCAGCTCAGGATCAATAATATTGCAGATACTTCTTTGCATTTTATCAAGAATCTGTAAATACATAGCAGAAGCACCAACCAGATGTAACAGCAATATTCACTGTATGAACGAATGTTAGACTTATAAATGTGTAAGATAGATTCGGGAGAGAAAAAAATGTCTAGCACGACACAGTGAACTAACTTTCCTAGCAGCAGATGTAGGAATTGATTCAATATAACCTTTCTACTTCATGTCAGCGGAAGACGTTAGCCCGAGAAGGCGCAAGGAGTCTCTCTCTTGGAGGTTAGCATCAGCCGTACTGGCGGAAGGCAAAACTTATTAAACGTTTTCCTTACTTTTTGGGTCTGGAGACTTTTTCAAGTGTGAACTATAGAGAAATAAATTGTCAACTTTTATCCTATTCTAAAGGCCAGTCACCTTTACCAAATATCAAATCTCATTTGGTTCGACATTTCCGAATGGTTCATTTTGGTTATCTGATCTGTGGTACTTGGGGTTTACGGCCACATTTCGTCGAAAGACCTGTTCCTATACGATCACCGAAGTTAAGCAACATCGAACCTCATCATTACCTAGATGGGGGGACAACTTGGGAATTCCAAGTGCTGTAGCTTGGATGGGTCGTTCGTATGGCTTACGGTCATATCATGTTGAAAGTCTGTTCTCTCTACGATCACCGAAGTTAAGCCTGGTCAGTACCTACATGGGTGACCGCTTGGGAATACCAGGTGCTGTAAGCTTGGATGTGCAGTTGATGTAATGGATTCGTTAATCGGAGATCCGAGTTCCAATTCCAATCGTGTTCGTTATATTCACTTACGCGCAAATATCATTGGGAAAGGTATGAATCCACCTCTTCTCCTCCATCTATGAGTTAATTAGTAAAATTTATATCACTAAATCATTATCATATCCTAAAAGTCTCTTGAAATCCAAAATTGTTTTCTGTTTTTAAATAAGCTGCAAAGGGCTGATAAGCAATAGAAAACGAATCAATTTGTAGTATTTGATTCGTTATTTACATTATTTACATTGCTCAGATTGTTGTCCTCATCTTTATTGCCATATTCACGACGTTTTGGCCGTTGTACGCGTTGGCTTTCTTCAGGTGATTGGAATTTGAACTCACAAGTCTTTGGCTCAAGTCACTGGATCCAACCAATTCTTTGAGTTCAATACCTGGCTACCGCAAAAAAATAAAACAAAAAACCCCCAAAAAACCCCCAAAAAAACAAAAACACACAAGTTTGGAGAGCTGAATTAAAGGGAGATAACTGAGACATCCGGAAGAGGCATGGAACATGGAACTAGAACAATCTACCCCGGTAGACGAAATAAAGGGTTCAGTTCGAAATTCCATTCACCTGAAGAAGGCCGGAGCGTACAACGGCCGAAACGTCGTGAATACAACAATAAAGATGAGGACAACAGTTTGAACAATGTAAATAATATAAGTAATTACAATACCTCATTTCAGAAATATGGACAGATGTTTGGTTCGTGTTTGTCGGAATTCGCTACAGATTACCAATACATGATCAATTGTATATTGTTCCTGGCATGGTATGCATCACAGTGGTTGTTCAATTTTTGGTTGATATTTAAAAAGAAATGAGCTCTTAAGTAAAAAGATTCAAATTGTGAAACTCACTTTAGGTAAAAGATAAGCCCGATGATAATTGCAATCAAAATCAGGAGAGGAATCAGCAGCAACAAGACTATCATGGTTAAGTCACCTAAATTAAAAAAAGAATAATCAATCATTTTTGCATATTTAAAAATATCTGCATATTTAAATTTTGTATATTTAAAATAATTTGCCTAATTAAAAATTAAATAAAACATCAAGAAAGATTGAAAAAATCTATATCCCTGTAATCCCTTAAAAGGCATTTATAGCAATTTTTATCTTTCTGAGAAAAAGCAAAGTTCTGGAAATAACTGACTTGTTTTTTACGGTTTATCAACCCTTTGTTGATTACTTAAATTTGAAACATATTTTACATTATTAGAATAATTAATTTTTGCGAGTGAATATTAGCAATTTTTTGAGGATGATATTGTTTTTTTCTCTTATTTAACTCATATGTAGGGGGAGAATTTTGATCCATACATTTCCTTAGAGTATTTGTACGTAAGTGAATGTTGCTTTAAGAGAAAGACAACTCTAAATTGAAAACCCTGGAGAAGGCAACGGGAAACAATCATGGCTATTTACATCTTTACAAGATATTAAAGAAAAGGGGGTTGTAGAAATCCAGGTTCACCTATGTCCTCAAGTATGGTCTTTTAAAAAAGCTTAAATTCGCAAAAAATAGATAATGGGTGAGAGGAAGTTTGTCTTGTATCAATTTTCCAATAGAGCGATTGCCTGACTCGAAACTCAGCATTCGTAATATTTGTCTTTACTGGAGTTCGAACACCTACCACTGGAATCGGTGAGAACTAACCCTAATTACCGAGGCCATCAGATATATCCGTTGACTATTCTTGATTTGAGTACAGAAATTTATGTTTCTAAAATCTTGAAGTTTTATAATGACCTACGTTGATTGCATCTTGGTCCTCGATAGCCAAATTTGCATTTATTGTCGGCACATCGTCCATTGGTGTTGTTACACGAACTGGGATTCTTACACTGGCAAACCTCCTGGCATTTTTCACCAAATTTCCCGACCGGACAAACTCAAAAGAAAAACAAATAAAAATAATGAAGAAATTTGATGAGTACAAATAACTTACTGTTTTTTCCTTTCTATTTAATTTTTAAGTCAGCAATTTCATTATATTTTGTCTGAATTTTATCGCAGCTTATCATTCTATCATCGTGAGTGAACAGAGACGAACAAATATGGAGAATAATTTTTTGTTGTAACTCGAAACTCTTTCTGAGCGTGAGCCATTCTTTACCGCTAAATATACATCAGGAGCGCCAGTCCATATGTGGCAGCAATATTCAAAGTTTGGGTGAATGGTAGACTTGTAAATATGCAATATAGACTCTGGCAAGAAAAGGTGTTTTGGCACGACACGGTGAAGCAACATTTCTAACATAAGACCTAGCATTTGATTCGATGTCATCTTTCCACTTCATGTTTGTCCGAGAAGGCGCAATTAGTCACTGTCCTGAAGATTAGGCCCAGGCAGGCAAGTGGAACTCACAAAGACTTCTCTCAGACGATTAATAGAGAGCAATTTTGTTTTTGAGGCGTTAAAATTACCAAGCCATTTCTTGCCCTAGTTAACAACAGATATTTGCTAGGGCAATGAATATTTATTAAAATAATATTCAGTCCGCATCCCTTTAGAAAGAAGATTGTGGCTAATTGCTTTTTCAATTTAATAAAAAAAATTGCAACTGAATTTTATAAAATTCATTATTTCATTACTTTTACAATTCCATAGAAAAACATCTTGAAATATGAAAAACGAAAAGATTGATTGATTGTTTTTTTTTTACGGTTTTTCAACCCCTTGCAGGTTATTTAAAGCCAGAAAATACTTTTACATTGTAAGAATTTTTTTTTTTTTTTTTTTTTTTAGTGATACAAGTCTTAGTAATTAACCCACAGCTGGGGGAGAAGCGGTGTATTCATAGCTTTCCCAAGGTTATTTCCATGTAAGTGAATATACCGAATTCAACGGAAATTGAAACATGGCTATTTGATTAACAGTTTTGAGCCATTTATAAAGGAGTTAGCAATGAATATTGTTCGACCGCAAAATGTAGGAATACTTACGGATTTGAAATATACAGTTTGTACTTTGGGAGAAAATTGACGTTACGAATGGACAATTAGCAGTAAAAATATGTTTCTTTTAAAACATGTTCATATATTTTATGATGAAAGAAAAAAATCTTTTTAGCAATTCTTACCAACTATCCAATTTCCCTCAAAGCGTTTATAATTTCATTCACTTTTGTATGATAAAAAAAATAGAAAAAAAAAGATCTAAAATAGAAAAGCTTAATAATAAGAGAAAGAAAACCCTGGAGAAGGCAACGGGAAACAATCATGGCTATTTACATCTTTACAAGATTAAAGAAAAGGGGGCTGTAGAAAGCCAGGTTCACCTACGCCCTCAAGTGGCATGGTCTTCAAAAATAAAGCTTAGATTCGCAAAAAACAAATGTTGGGTGAGAGGAAGATCGTCTTGTATCAATTTTCCAATAGAGAGATTGCCCACCTCAAAAATCTGCATTCGTAATATTAGTCATTACTGGAGTTCGAACACCTACCGTTGGGATCGGTGGGAACAAACCTTAACTACCTAGGCCATCAGATATATCCGTGGTCTATTTTTGATTTGAGTACAAAAATTCACGTTTCAAAATTCTTGTTTTATAATGACTTACGTTGATCGCATTTTGGTCCTCGATAGGCAAATTTGCATTTATTGTCAGCACATCGTCCATTGGTGTTGTTACACGAACTGAGATTCTTGCACTGGCAAACCTCCTGGCATTTTTCACCAAATTTCCCGACCGGGCAAGCTGAAAAGAAGAACAAATAAAAATAATGAAGGAATTTGATGAGTACAAATAATTTATTGTTTTTTCCTTTCTATTTAATTTGCTTGCAGTCAGCATTTCTTTCATCTTATTTCCGGTGGATTTTTATCGCAGCCTATCATTCTATCACCGTGAGCGAACAGAGACGATCAAATATGGAGAATAAATCTTCGTTGAAAGTCGAAAACCTGTCTGGGCGTGACACAACTTTTACCGTTTTAGCTGTGACAGTCAGTGGTTACAGAGGCTCAAATCTAGTCACATACAGAGGTTAATCAATTAATCCGTAGAATGGCGCAGTTATTAATTGAATTCTTTAATCGGAACATTTCACTGTTCAACATATGTAATCTACGGAGAAATGTTACGTGCAGTTTCATGAAAGGAGATTTTGTGAAAACACACAAACACACACACACACACACACACACACACACACATATATATATATATATATCATTTCACCTCATGCAAGGAAGGTAAGGCCGCTAAAGTACATGGGTTACTGCGTGTGAAAGAAGAAGAAAAAGAGAAAGATTATTAAGGAACTGGAACAAGAGAAGAGTAATAAAGAAAACAGTAGATGACGATTAAATTTTTGAAGATCAAACTTGAATGGAAAGCAAAAATGCGCAAGCGTATTACACAAGGATGAAGAGGGAAAAAAAGAAACTGTCCCTGGGTCACATAATGAGGGAAGAGGGCTTTGGAAATTTGATACTCCCAGGGCGGATTGAAAGCAAAAGGAGCCGAGGAAAACAACGCATAACTTGCATAGCGAGCTTGAGTTAATGGATGGCGAAACAAGGTTGAGAAAAGATAATAAAAAAAGACAAAATTAAGAGCTTCAAATGACATGACAATGTTGGGCACCATGATAGCCACCGACATCCTGAAGGGACGAAGTATATAGGAGAAGAAGAAGAAGAAGAAGAAGAAGAAGAAGAAGAAGAAGAAAAGAAAAGAAAAAGAAGAAAAAGAAGAAGAAGGAAGAATTTCTTTTAATCATGTAGAGCGGGTGCGTGGAAATTTTACGGATTATGCTAATTTTTATTACTGCAACAAACAATTTCACTCCAGCATATTTCTTATTGCCATGACATTTCAATGAAGCAGACATTAAACGCACGAGAGTTTCATGGCTTCCTCAAACTTCCCTTTCTTTCTTTTTTTGCTTCTTTCTTTCTTTCTAGAAGCGCATAATGTATAAAACTTCTCGAAACACATAATGCATAAAGCTTCTAGAAACACATAATGAATAAACTTTCGAGAAACACTGCAGTTGCAGAGAATGAAAAATGGGAATGGCAGGTCGTTGGAAAAACCAAAGGAAAGCTCCCGACCGCTGGACCTCTGCCCCCAGAGATCACCACGGCAAAAGGCTCACACAGCCCCATTCTCTCTACTAGTTCCAAGGGCGATGAATAATATGTTAAAGTCAAGTATTAAATTTCTAATGATTTACAATAATAATTGCTGCCATGATAATATGTTCAAGTAATGTATTATATTTCTAATAATTTTAATAATAATTGTTGCCAGAATAATATGTTCAAGTCAATTATTAAATTTCTAATAATTTACAGCAATAATCGTTGCCATCATAATATGTTCCAATAAGTCAAGTATTAAATTTCTAATAATTCGAACTAAAAAATGACAGAAGCAGTTTGGTGGCCTCAAAAGGAGAACTTTAAAGTATTAATGAAGTCTCTTACATGTTTGACAATGATGTCCAATGTATCCTGCTGCACAAACACCATCAAGACATTTGCCATCGGTTTTACTACATTGTGAATTATTGGCGCAATGACATTTCTGGTCACAGCCGCTGCCAAACGTACCGAAGTCACATTCTGAAAAATAAAAATAAATAAATGAATGAATACATAAGTAAAAACATTAAAAAAACGAAGAATTAAAATTTAGTTGCAAAAGGCTAATAAAAAAGAAAAGTAAATAATGCAAAGAGGCCTTATCTTAAAAGTCTTTAGAGACTCAAGCTCTCTGAAGACCTCAAGTGAAACTCATATATCCGATCTTTTCTTTTTACAGTAATGTTCACCCTGTACAAAACCCATGGGCCACTCGAGGCAAAGGGTTACGTTAAGGGATAGTTTATATGGACAGGAGGGGAAGATAATGGTTAACTCTAGACTTGAACAGACTTGAACTTCATTGTGTCTTGTCAGTGTTAAATTCTCTAGGCCTTCTTTTGTCATTATGTCGCTCAGAAATTTCAACTGCCTCTTTCTGATTATAACTATGAGATTAGATATTATATAGTAGTTCAACAATCTTTTTTTTTCTTTTCTCTTAATACTTTGCTTAGGTTCGTTTTTTTTTCAAGACAGTAATGTTCGCCCTCGGGTGGGGGGCAACTCAAGGTAGAGGATTACCTTAAGGGGTGCTTTATACGGGTAGGAGAGGAAGATAACTGTTAACTCTAGACTTGAACAGGTTAAGATTGTAGTGATCTGAGAAACACCCGCTTGGGATTCAGTTCTACGAGGCAGTGATTCGCGGGAAGAAGCTGTTTAATTGGAACTTACTTCTCGCCGATGGGGGGATCTACTATGTAAGTGGCATAGCGGGTCCTAGCCATAGAAGTCAGACCTGACGGAATGTGGTTCGTTCGAGCACTTTCCATGGAAGTAGGGATAGAGCAGTGACAGACTCGCCACATCCCGCCTAACAGTGTGTGTGCGTGTGTGTGTGTGTGTGTGTGTGCGAGAGAGAGAGAGAGAGAGAGAGAGAGAGAGAGAGAAAGAGAGGGAGAGATATTGGAGGGTGGGAAATAATTCTTCTCCAGCAAGGACACGGAGACGCTTTTGAACTCTATCAAAACTGGAAAGTGTGGTCTGGGTAGCTCCTACCCAAATATGGTAACAGTACTCCGTTTTCGGTCTGATCTGGCTCTTATAAAGGTAGATGATAGCATGAGGAATCAGGTACTTACTGGAGCGGTACAGGAGCCGATCTATTGCTAAAGATGCCTGAAAAATGGCCCGTTCATTGTACCGCTCCAGTAAGTACCTCCCCCCTGCTCCTGCTATACTCTATTTTTACAAGTGTCAGGTCAGAACATAAATGGAGTATTGCGGTCATATCTGGACTGGAGCTGCCTAATCATCACTTGCCTTTTTTATACTCTAAAAACATCTACGCAGCCTTATGGGGGATAAATTATTTTCCACCCTACAACCACTTGCCCATAGACGAAATGTTGCGAGACGCTCGCAGTCCTATCGCTACATCCGCGACGTGATCTGATGAGTTACATTTCTTAGTCCCATCATCCCTGATTTTTATAATTGAAACTCGCCTTGTTAAGTACACAAAAGTGGATCAGCTACACGCCCTTTGTATTCCATTAGTAAGAAGTAAGTTCTATTGTGACAGCTTCTTTCCAATAACTTCTGGTTTGGGGAACAGATTCCCAGCAAGGTGTTTACCCCAATCACTACAATCTTAACATCTTCAAATCTAGGGTTAACTGTTATCTTTCCTGCATAGCCCCATGAACTTTACTTCTTGTCCTTTCTTACGCCCATACAGCACCAAACAGCCACCTTCTACTTTGAGTGGCTTTTGGGACTTGTACTGAGTGAACAAAATGCCTATTCTATAATATAAGTTTAAATCTGTCCCCGTGTAAATAATTAAAGCCTAATCAAAGGAAAAATAGAATTTTTAAAAATTTATTTTTTAATTTCTTGCACGCGGAGTTATCATTAGTTGCATTATTTACATTTAGATCTTATTTTTACTGTTATTTCATAACGTTTCGGCAATTGCGCTATCCGGCCTTCTTCGGGTGGCTGGCGATCTGAGTAATCTTCGAGAATTTAAAAAAAATCACGAGATGTGAATAAACCAAAGTTAATTTTTAAGCTGTGAAAATAATTTCATTGAAGAAATAATTTTCTGAACTAAAAAATATGACAAAGAAAATCTACTAGGAGTAGATAGGTTCGCCTATCGCCCGGTTTACTTCTCCTTACCCGCCTTTTAAACAGGAATAGGGTTTTGTCCCTTGTTTCCTGTTTAAGGTTTGGTTTCCAGATAACAGATATAGCAATTTTCATTATTTATCTTATTTAAAACCAGCTTTCGAGTTCTGATCTTTGTTGTTACTGTGACAACATTTCGGCCGTTCTGCCCTTCGGTCTTCTTCAGTTGGTTTTCCAAAAATAACAAATGGCTTACAGCCATATCACATTGAAACACCGGTTCCGGCAAGATCACAGAGGTTAAGCAACATCGAGCCTGATCAGTACCTAGATGGGTTACTGCTTGGGGATAACATGTGCTGTAAGCTTGGATGTTTGGGTGGTGTAATGGATAATGGCTCGGAATTGTTAATCGGAGATCCGGGCTCCAATGCCCGTTGGGTTTCGTTATATTCGCTTACGCGCAAATACCACTGGGAAATGTATGATTTCACGTATTCTCCCATAGCTATGGGTTAATTAGACTTATATCACTAAATCATTATTATTTTTAAAAAAATCAAAAAACATTCTTACGATCTAAAAATACTTTCTGGCTTTATATAACCTACAGAGTTGATAAGCCGTAGAAAACGAATCACAAATATACGGTAACGTACTTCCAAGCGAACAGTTAAAAAATATGTGACGGTTTAATTGCAGAAATAATTTCTGCTATTGAACCGTTACATATTTTTAAACTGTTCGCTTTCTGTGAAGATCTGAACTAAATGTTACAATTGAGAATAATGGGGGAGAGGTGATATGCAAGAGGGTCTATTCCTAGTTTTCATTTCCCGTTACAGGCATTATTATATCCTTGATCTAGTAACAGGTTAATGACACGGACGGACATGAAAGAAAGGAGTGGCAAACATACCGATATAAACATACTTGTCACACACAGAGAAACTATAACACATGTCTACAACAATAAGTGTGAAACGAATGAAAAAAGAGTCTTATTTGTAATATTTCCAAACGGGAAAGAGGACAGGCTAGTGGTGTTCTCTCTGTGCCAGTGGAGACCATGTGATTTTATTTGTATTCTCTACTGCTGTAGGCTTGCGGTGTCCCTTCTTCTCCGCGTCTTACATAGGAACTGGCATGGGCAGGTACGTCTTGCTACTCCGGGTGCTAAATAGCAACTGGTATTCGACATTAAATGAACTGATATCACTTACCGGCAATCATGTGATTCACATGACTTCGTCCCAACGAAAAGGAGATAACCAACTTTTGCATCCCTACAACGACTTTAGGAAAAACTCCGAACTAAAAAAAAAAAACGACAGAATTTCCAATGCAATGTTTCTGCATATGTTATTTTAAAAAATAATATTTACCCAGTACGAGGCTCAAGAACCACTGAAATGAGAGGGTTACTGAATGGGTTGTATGATATGAATGTAAGAGTAGGAAGTGAAGATTATAAAAACCTGGAGAATAAAGAACTAGATTAACCCTTGACTTAAAGAGCTTAAGATTAGAGCATCCATAAAAATATCAATGCGGGCGTCTGTTTCACAAATCAGTTGTTCTTGGGGAAAATCTCTCTGAGTAGAACTTCCTTAGAATTCTTTTTGGAATACGGATGGAATAAACTCTGTGAAGATAACTTGGTAAGTCTTAGTTGTGAAGATCTGAACTAGTGGAACTAAAGAATGGAGCTGGTTCGAATATTTGCTATGGAAATATGGAAAGAGTAGGAACGTTGATCCTGTAGAAAAGAGGCTGCCGGATAGAAAATATGCCAACCCTCACAAGGTCGCGTAAGGAATTGGACTTTTGTGTTGCTGTTTGATGTTTAGTGGAAGCAATGATGGATAAGATGGATTGCAAAGGTAGCCCGCCTTTATATATTAGGTTGGTGCAAAAATAATGTCGTTTTCTCTTTGGAAGTTGAACGTAAAAACGACATTATTTTTGCACCAACCTAATATTTTAGGTAGTTCGTACATGCTAAACCGTTGTGAAGAGACATGCCTGCTTTTGAGTATTATGGTAGAATAGGCATTGCATTCAAATTTCACATTAGCCGTCAAATGCAGAAAGGTTCGGTATTGATCAGGGGCTGGGATTGAGTCAGTTCTGGTCCACACTTAGTGGTGGATAGACTGTCCTTCGGGTAGTTCCCATCCCGCCAGTTTTTGTTGCTAGCTACGCATTGAAATGTTGAAGTAGATTTGATAAGAGGAAGAATCGAAAGAAAGAGTTGAACCTTTACTTCGACATGGCAGAAGTCACCAATCTACCCATCCAGATCTGAGTAAGCGAAGCCTTGAATAAACACCTAAACATACTGAAAATAGGTCTAGTTCTCATTTGATGCCGTGGCGTTTGTTTTCATCGTTCGCTTCCTTGTGAGCTTGTGACGGGCCTTTTCTGATTTTTTTCTGCACACCTACACCAACGAAAATAGAGGCAACGTTTGGTAATCATTAGCCGATCGGTAAAAAGCGCGATGATAGTCTCGCTGGATGCTTACAATAGCAGCTCAGATTTTAATATGATTTATCAGTTTCAGAATTTTAGCTAGCCCCGTTGCAGCTTAATATTGAGAACGACCAATCATAGATCAGATGGGTCGCAAATAGGTGAAAATCCTAACATGTTTTATGTTGTCCGTACATTCTAGGCTGTTATGAGCCCACAGACCTGATGTTGGGCATTATGCCTGGATAGACACTGCACTGGAATTTGACATTAAATCGTCAAAGGAAAAAAGGTTGAGAGTTGACTTGTGTTTACTCGCGGCCAACGAAGGTAGAAGTACGTAACTTCACACCTCCAAGCGTGAGAACGAGAATGTTGAACGACCACCCCAGAGATGAATTCGTAAACTCAGACTTAGAGAAGAGGGAATGTGCTTGTCGGAGTGGTGGTGGGAAGCCACCAAGAAGTCTGCATCCCACAGACTGGCTGAGAGTAACTGACAGAATAATGTAGTAAATAAAATGTTAAGTAAGGACGATTCAAGTCTCATGTTATCTTTTAATGGACACCCCGCTGGCTTCATTATAAGATAATCCTCTACTTTAAGGGGCTCCCGAGTCTTGTATTAAGTGAAATTTAATTTTATCTAATCGACATCCCCTCCACTTCATTATAAAAAAACATCCCTAATTTTTCTTTTGGATTGAAGCTAAAATTTCTTACCTTTTTGGCAGTTCCCTCCGGTGTAGCCTGCGACACATCCGCCGTAAAGACATTTGCCGTCCGTTCGGCGACATTGAGAAATTTCTGCACAGTGACATATTTGCTGGCAATTGTCCCCAAAAGTTCCGCTCTCACATTCTAAAAGTAGACAGATGGCACTGTAGCGAAGAGAAAAGGCTGGGAAGCAAACTCAAGAAAGTTACTCATAAAGATTTCATCATTAATAGAACAGAATTATTTACAACTAGCATTACCTGTAAAAATTTAAAAATTTTGCTAATCGTGTCATAATTCTTTAGTAAATGATTGATTGGTTGAGTGATTTTGTTTTGCGGCATATCAACACATCTACAGGTTACTTAATGCCGAAATCTAAATATTTTTAACACAGTCTTATGATTTCAACAACAGATAAATAGGTATTGTCGGTAATTCTGCTATAAATAAATACTGTTGATATTTTTATATATAAAAATTGTTGGATATCGGTTGAGGAAAGTCGTTTGGTCTTAGTTCCGCTGCATCACTGTGTGAGAGGAAATTGGAATTGGTGAGAGCATAAACAGGAATTGCATCCGGTGATTAAAATAAACAGGACGTACAGGTGTCATGAGCTTTGAATAAACAAGGCGCACAGGCGTCCTGATCGGAAGGAAATGCGTGCTTGCGTGGGCGCACGCCGGAAGAGGCGTCGCTACATGAAGTTGCGTAGGTGACATACCGGAAGAAGGCGTTGCATATGCGTCCAAATCTCTTATAATCAGTCCGATTCTTTATCTGGACAGAGAGGCTTGTTAGAGATATGTCTCTGTCAATTCCTGTAGTCGCAATCCTACCTCTTTGATTCTACCTCACTTTATATATATATATATATATATATATATATATATATATATATATATATATATATATATATATATATATATATATAACAGAGAACGCAGTATGGTTCCACCACGGAATATGTGAGCAAGCGGCACTATATTGAGTGTGATTTGCAATATCGTCGTCACCGAGGCATATTAGAACAGTTGGTATGATGTTTGCTTGACAACCCAACTGTCAGGGTTTCAGTTCTCGGTAGTGGATGCGCACTGCTGGTGAGTCCCAAATATAGGACGAAACGGCCGTCCAGTGCTTTCTGCATTCTGTTGAGGTTTCTATCAGACTCAATTAATTAAAATATAATTATCAAATCCTCCTAATAATTACTATATATATATATATATATATATATATATATATATATATATATATATATATATATATATATATATATATATATATATATGAACCCACTAGCAATATGCAACAAAATGAGTTGCTGGTAATTTTACAAGAAAAATGTATTTTTATATTTTCATAATCTTGTTTTTATTTTTAAGTTCACTGTTTGCCCATAGCTGGGTCCCTAACAGGTGCTAACACCGCGGGTTACGGTGGACCTGGGAACAACAGCAATTAAGATGTGGCAATGCAGCTGTAAATGTGCTAATGCATAAGATTTTTTATAGTGTCTACTTGTGCTTCTCGTCAACTTTTCACTGTAATTTGTAATTTTTCTTCCAGCTTTATATAGTCTACAATAATATTAGGAAAAAAACTGTTTATATGGCGGACTTGAGAAGAATAGCAATTAAGAGGTGGTTCCACGCTCCCCAAAACCTCCAATCTCCCGATTAGAGGTTGTTGTTGCTGTAGTTAATGACTGATTCGGCTTCTTGCGAGTTCTACGATTATAAAATATCCAGTGGAAATTCAACCATTGCATATTTAAATAGTTGAGGTTTGGTTTGATTTGTTTGTTTAACGGCATATCAACTCCTTATGGATCATTTAATGCCGAAATTTTAATTTCTTGTGATCTTTGTTATTTTTTTCCAATAAGGTACTACTGGTAATTTTTTTATTCTTTTACTCTGAAAACGTATTGCTGGTAATTTTTTTCGAATGCGTTTTTATATTTTCATGTTTTGACACCTGTGTGTGGGGTTCACGATTTGCCCATAACTGGGACCCTAACGGATGCTACCACTTGGGTCAGGGTGGATCTGGGAACAACAGCAATTAAGAGATGGTTCCACGCTCCTCAAAACCTCCCGATCAGAGGCCTTGCTGCCAAATGTAGTTTATCGTCATACCCAAGACAATAGATAGTTGAGAGTGACAACTTTAACAAAATATTGCAATAAAAATCATAAATATGAATACAGGTTATTATTTAAAGGTATAAGGAGGTACAAATGAAAAGATTCGAAATAACCAAGGTTTTTGCATTTCACTGAAGCAAACATTAAACGCATGATGGCGTTATTATCTCCGCTTTTTTCTTTCTTCCTTTCTTTCTTCCTTCTTGCCTCCTCCTTTCTTTCTTTCTTTCTTTCTTTCTTTCTTTCTTTCTTTCTATTATTATAATGTATGTTTTTTTTTCTAAAACCAAATAGCGTCGATGCTGTATTTTTCTTCAGTCTTTCCTCTCCATCAAAACAGAATGGTCCATTATTTATCTTCGGTAATGGCAGGGCCTAACGTACATACTAACCAATGTCGTAACCTATCGAAGAACAGACAGAATTCTGATATGATACTTACTTAGGCTACAGTATCTTCCTTTCCATCCTGGACCGCAGCTATTGCAAGAACCTGAATACGGATTGCACACTTCAGAAGCATTTTTGCAATGGCACTCCTTGATACAATTTACTCCGAAAAGCCCAGGAGGACACACTAAAGATGAGAAAATTGAAAGTCGAAAGATATTAAAAAAATTTAAAATATTCGGTCTGAATTATTATTATTATTATTATTATTATTATTATTTTACTCTGATTTCTATTGCTTTTTATCGCAAATATCGTAATTCTACGATCGTTAACTAAGCAATACGAATGATAAATAAAGAATAAGTTTTCGGCTAGGTTTGAACTCATATCCCCCACTTTAACAAAGTCATGAAGATCAGCGAATACATTAATACAGATACATGGCGAGTTCGAGAAGCACTTATTGACGGAGATAAGAGTTTAAATCTCACCAGCGGTTTGTGTTTTAATTTCCGGTTCACGCTACTTAACAACATTAAGAAACAGCAAAATTTCCTTAGAAACAAACAAACGAGATGTAAACTATTATGTAATATCAGTCCTCTTCTATGGCAGTGGATGCTGGACAATCTTCTCACGGATGGAGAAGAGACTTGAGGCTATATAATTATGGTTCAACAGAAGGATGCTGAGAATATCATGGACTGAATATGGAAGTTTTAAGAAAAATGTAATAAAAAAGAAAAATAATTCCACCCCAAACAAGGCGATAATGCCCCTAAGACGAAAGGGGGTTACTGAAAGTGAAAGAAGAATAAAACATGAGGGCAATAAAAGAATAGGATTCAGGAAGAGAGAAATGGCGATTGACGTTGCATTTAAATTATTGAAGATCGTAGGTGGCATAGAAGCAAGAAACCGGAAGAGAGTTCCACAGACGAGAAGTGCGAGAAAAGAAACTATTAGAATAGAACTTACGGTTACATCTTATTTCAACAGTATAACGATGAGACCTATTTGCCAATTTAGTAGCACGCTTAAATTCACGCTGCTAAAGTAATATGGAGCAAGACTCATCAAAATAATGAAAATATTTATAGAAAAGTCACAGGGAAGTCATGTCATGGCGGTTGGACAATTACTGAAATCGAGATTCCAGGACAGAATCCCGAGATATATATATCAAGATAACCAGACAAGATATGGCAGCAATATTCAATATTCAGCAATATCCAATGCACAGATGATTGGTAGATTTATAAACGTGCAAGGTGTGTGGTTTCTGACGAGTAACAACTGTCTGGAACGACATAGCATAGTAGTAAGCCTGGCAATCGATTCAATATTATCGTTCCACGCCATATCAGTGAAAAATGTGAGACAAAGAAGGTGCAATGAATTGCTCTCCTGGAGGTTAGAATCAGCCATGCTGACTGAAGTCAAAAATAGTTCTCTAAGATGACTAAAAGTTAGCAGTTTCGTTTTGGAGGCGTTAAAATTTACAAACGTTTTCTCGCCCCAGTTAACAACTGATTGGAAGTCATTTTTGCGATCAGCTCCCAGCTTTACTTTATCGAACTTATCAGACTTACTATTATGAAAGAAACAAGAGTAAATAGACGTTTCATCAGCGTAAACTCCAAGTTCGGACCTGATGATATCGGCAAGGTCATTGATGAAGATAAGAAACAATGTAGGCCCAAGGATAGAGCCCTTGGGTATACCCACTTTAATATGAAAGCATCTAGAAATGCGGTCATTCAACACAACTTTTATTTCACGTTTCTTTAACAAGGATTGAATCAAGTCAAATATTCGGCCAGAAACATCATAGCCCTCCAGCATGGGAAGAAGGCCACCATCTCAAACACTGTCAAATGTCTTCGGGATATCTGAAGTCACAGCCCGATCCTGAACGTTAGCATCTAAAGCCTGATAGATAATTTCAGTAATAACGGTTAACATATCGACGGTTGACCTAGAGAAGCCAATGCCATATTGGTTATCTAAAAGATGGCTGAGCGAAGTAAGATGTTTAACCAATTCGGAGTTGATTAGTGTGTCTGGTACTGCAAAGTAAATAGTCTTGGTTAAATGTAATTGGCAGAAATGTCCAACAAACAGAAAGAACAGGGCAAAATAATACTAAGCAGGCAACATATATATATATATATAAAAAAAGACATTTTATGTTTATACTTTCTTTTTATAGATACAAATATTTAAGTAAATGCTCTGTTTATAATAAACAGTATTAAACAACATTTACCGGGCTGATTCCTTTTTTTCTCGACTATATATACGGGTCAGGGCATTGTCGGTAGTCTATTTTGGCGGTTATTTTGCCGGAAGTCGTTTATTTGTTTATTTATTTGGGTTAAATCATTTTGCTTGTTTTTACTTCTTATCTTATATATTTATTTGTTTATTTTTTTTTAATTTAATCGTTGTTTTATTAACAAGTTAATAAAACACCAATTAAAATAAAAATAAATATAAATAAAAATAAAAATAAAAAATAAATATATAAGATAAGAAATAAATAAAAAATAAATAAAAACAAGCAAAATAATAGAAAATAGACCTGACTGAAGATAAACTAAGATTATGAAGGTCTTGTCCGCTGTATCATGAAAAAGGCACAACATAAACAAGGAACTCTATAGAAAACTACAACATGTGATGGAATCGCTACGCATTAGAATTCTGCGAGTCATTGGGCATATCTTTTTTAGCATATTACCCCCAAGCAAGGCGATAAAGCCACTAATACACAAAGTGTCACTGAGAAGAAAAGAAAATAGAATGAATGCAACTGGGACAATAAAAAGAACAGATTTCAAGTTGACAGAAAATGACGATTGATGATGCATCTAGATTTTTGAAGGTTGTAGCTGTCCGGAAAGCTAGAAGCTGAAAGGGAGTCCCTCATGTAAGAAGTGCGAGAGACCAAAACTATTAAAATAGAACTTATGGTTTCTTTCTGCAATTTCAACAGTAAAATAATGATACCTAACTGCCAATTTAGTACTACGCTTAGTTGGGGTACCTAAGAGGAAATCACATCAGAGCAATTACCATGAAAGTATTTATAGAAAAGACACAAGAAAGTTACGGCAGTGGGAAAGTGATTGAAGCAGAAAGGCCAGATCAAAATCAATAATATTGCATATTTGGAGAAGGAAAGAAAAGCTGTTAAGTACTTGTAAGCGTTCTGAAAACAAAGGAAGTATTTATCGCAGATTACTTCCACAACACAAAGAAAAATCACTGTAAGTACAGACTCGAATATCGGGTGAGGGGGGGGGGGAGAAAGAAATGCTGAAAACTCGATTCGCCGGTACTATCTCGAATCACAATGCGTGTAACCAGTCAGAAAAAATAACTCACTCTTTAACAAACGCCGAAGCCAAAAATACCTGAATTTTGCGCCCTCGAATCGAGAACACCAACTGTTTTTATCGGCAGAACCTATTTTTTTCATTCATCGACAGCTGGGATAGGATGTTCCGTAATTTGCATATCAAAATACTTTTATAGCGACTCCTGCGACGGACTTGTTTTTTCTTTAATTCAATTATTCCACCTTCAGTACTCTTGTGAGAGTCTAAACGTAGAAACTGAAAACTGAAGAGACTGACTTGAATATATATGGATCAGCATAGAAACGATATTATTTTGAAGTGTAAAGACATAAGGAAGATCGTGTGAGAGAGAAAAAAAAATGGAAGAAACGAATTAATGGTGTTAGATGAACGAGAAGAGTGTACTTACTACAATTATTTAACTTGCAGTAACGCCAGCCAGCAGAGGTGTAACACCAAGGTTTAGAATCGCTGAGCGGTATGCAGTAATTGTGCTCCTTATGGCGCCATTTTTCACAGACATTTGATTCACCAGCAACTGATTTGGTTCCTTCGTATTTTTCACTATGGCCATTGTAATAACATTCACTTGCTTTCAATAAAAGAACAAATGGAGACAAAGATGAAAGAGAAACAAAACAACAATATCCTTCATAAATGCTTAGTTAAGAATAAAAACTATTTAAGATTTGATTTGTTTGTTTAACGGCATATCATCAGCTCATGGGTCATTTAATGCTGAAATTTAATTTTCTTGTGAGCTTTGAAGTAATAAAAATATATGTTATTCTGCTTTCACAATTGAATACATAGTAGATGACGCCCAGCTTTTGTGCATATACATGTTTGTGTGCATATAATTACTTGAGGCGGTGGTATGTATGTTTTATGTTATAGTTTTGTTGAAGTTATATTTTGGTATACAGTTTGATTTCTTTAAGAAATTATAGCATATTATATGGATTAATGCCATGAAAGTTCTTTCCTGTTGGTTGCTTGATTTTGTTTAGCAACATACGTCAATGACTTATTTAATGCCAAAATCAAAATATTTTCAAGACAATTTTATGGTTTCAACTGAATATATTTTGAACGCAATTTACACCTTCAACTGCAGATAAAGTGTATTGTTAGTAATTGTTTTTATATAAAAATGTATTGCTAGTATTTCTGCTATAAAAATGCATTTTTATGCTTTCCTAGTGTGTTCTTTTTGTTTGAGGATTTGCTATTTTCTCATAGCTTGGACCCAAACGGATACTGCCACTCCGGGTCTGGACCTCGGAAAAACAGCAATTAAAAAGTCGTGCCATGCTTCTCAAAATCTCCAATATCTCGATTTAGAGGATTTGCTGCTGGATGTAGTTTATCGTTTTACTCAGGAATTATTTGACTATCAAATCAATGGGAGCATTTCACTGAAGAAACGGTTTACAATTTATTTATTACTGTTTCTATTTCAAGAAATCTAGCATTAAAACATAATTTTAGTTTATCTAAAGATAAATATTTGATTGGAACTGGAATAATATTGTAAGGATGTAGAAGGCAATTTTCTCTTTTTTTACAGGACGAATTTACTGACATCCGAAAGGGTCTTGAGAGTCATGTCACAGCCCGTTGGTGAGGATAGTGAAGTTGTTGCTAATGGCCAAAATAAAACGTACATAGGATGTACTGAAGTTACTTTCAAACGTAGATGGTACAATTATAGGCCATCATTTAAGCTAGTAAATCTTAGGTACTCTATCAAACTAGCTATGTGTGTAATTTAAAAGAAAAAAACAACAGGGGTCTATTTGTAAGGTGGATTTTTTTAAAATACAAAGCCTTACAACAACCACAACAATATTTGCAATCTCTGCCAGCATGAAATGTTAGCAATTATGAGATTTCCAGATCCAAAGAACCTTTTGAACCAGAAATCAGAAGCCATGAGTCCTTGCTTACATATTACAAAAAGCACTTCTTCTTTTTCTT
The DNA here is from genome assembly GCA_903632075.3 of Acanthosepion pharaonis. Lineage (NCBI taxonomy): Eukaryota > Metazoa > Mollusca > Cephalopoda > Sepiida > Sepiidae > Acanthosepion > Acanthosepion pharaonis. The sequence goes on along the minus strand of CAHIKZ030005408.1, from coordinate 1,389,482 downwards.
CTTCTTCTTTTTCTTCTTCTTCATCTTCTTCTTTGAGTTCTTCTGAGAACTTTAATATTTCAAAGAACTCGGTATTAATTTTTAAAAAGTTAAAGCCTTTTAACTTTAAACAAACGTTAAAACTTTATTCTTTGAAAAGACAAAAAAGAAAAATTTCCCTAAAATCTTAATATTCGTGCCTCTTATATTAAATCACATCGCTTTATTTTTAAAATATTTTCGTACGCTTTTTGTTATATTGTTTGTTTTATTGTATATATATATATATATATATATATATATATATATATATATATATGATTAATGTTTTTGAAGAATGTTTAATCATCATAATCATCATCATCCCCCTGACATTTGTAATCGTTGGGCGGATCCAAATGCTGAACCCACGCTGAATTTCCTCTAGAACGGTTTAGCAACGGCAGCCATTAGCAATTCTAGTATAGTCATACGTGTCTATTGTTTGACATTGTCCAATCAGTTTTTGCGTTGATGTCTCTCCTACGTCCACCTTCAATGCTTCATTGCATGTTCATCTATATAAGATTTGGTATATATAAATATATATATATAGAGAGATTTGGTATATATAATCTATATAAGGTTAATCTATATAAGATTTGGTAAATTCTATATAAAATTAATCTATACAAGATTTGGTAAAATTAACAACTTAGACTGATTCAAATTGTAGTTGACACATTATTAGAACATATTCTGCTAATAATTCAACTTCAGAGAAAATAAAACTCTTATTTTATTGAAAATTAAGATGCAACATCCTTACGAAGGAGAAACCAACTTAAAATCTAATTAAGTTATAATTTACAGAGAATTATAAAATAAACACAACATTTAAAAAATATATTAAATTATCAATCTGCAAAGTTTCAGTTTTTAGGCATTTATAGTTAATTACTTTATTAAAAATGTTATATACTTCAAATTACTTACTTTCAAATAGAGTATAACTAGTTTTTTAGTAAATATTTGCGCGTATTCTTGTGTTTAATAGTCCGTCCGCATGCCATGTATGAATAAAAGACTGGTTATCAATTAGGTGAAGGAGTCGTACAGAAATCATTGTCCGTTTTCGATCGGATGTAAGCTCTCTTTGAAAGAAGAAACTTGATTAAAAATTTTTTTTTCTTTTCTATTTTTTTTGTGGACGTGTTGAATATTTCAATAGGGCTAAATCCTCTTTTCACCCCTTAATCTTCTACAAAAATCTTGGCATTATTAGTGTCAACAAATTCCTTTGGCGCAATATTTCCGGTCTTTGATTACACTTATAGTTAATGGCTTTCACATTCAGAAATTAGAAAAAAAATCTTTCAGACTAAGAATTTATTCTGAAATCATTTTATTTACACTAGGCATCACTAATAATTCACTAAAAATGAGCATACCATGATGAAAAAATGCCTCAAACTTAATAAAAATAAAATTTTATCGTAAAAATCTTTGCGCTATTATGATGAGGAAAGACCAAAGGATTTTTTTATTATTAAATTGTATTTTTTTTTTTTATCCTTTTTTAGAAAATTCGGAATTTTGGTTAATATTAAGCGCAAGCCCCAGCGTGGGGAGGGCTTTCCCACGGGCAGGGAGGGAGCTGGATTTACTGGCTAGTGTCTGAGGCGTCCCGAAGTGGGGGCTTGAGCAATTTTTTTCACGGTTATTATCGTTAAACCCACTTTAAACTGACCTTGTGTTACATTCGGTAGCGACGTGGGCGCATTGAAAAATACATTAGGAACTGTATGAACCGATTTTGAATTTAATTCTTCGGCACTGCTGTCGCCACTACTCTCACTTCAATTCCGGATCATAGGTTCTGTTTTGGAAAGGTTTATCTCAAGACCCACTTTTCGGAACACTTGGTAAAGAATGTTGAGCCATATTATGATCAAGTGGAAATACATTTAATTGAGTTGCGAGTCTTTGAACTCGTATCAAACAAACACAACTAAAAACTGAAGAAAATGGATAAATACTTACATAATTGACAGTTTGAACCCCAGAAACCGTCTGCACATCCTGAGGGACAAATTCCATTTGTAGCATTACAAGACTCATTACGTTGGCATCTACACTGGAATCTACATTCGTAGCCAAATTTGTTATTGTCACATTTCCTCACCTGAGCTCCGACTAAAGAAAGAAAGAAAAAAAAAATTATTTGATAGTAATTTTTTTTATTTGTATTTTTACGACTTATTAACTTTTTGTAGGTTATTTAAAGCCAGAAAATATTTTTAGATTGTAATACTTTTTGGGAGATAATTATAGTTTTTACTGATACCAGTTCTACTAATTAATACATAGTTGGAAGGGGAAACAGAGTGGATTTATACCTTTCCTTCTTACTATCGGAATACAAAGAGAATGGGGATACTTCGTCTCAGTTGTTACATTATTGTTTAATGTATGCTCCCTTGTATTATGGTTTAATGCATTCCCCCTACTCAGTAATAAACAACGCCCCCTTATCTATCCCTTCCTCTTTTTCATTCTTTTCTTTATCTTCTGTGCCTGAATAAAACCTTTTGCAGTCAAGTTTTCTCTCTCCTTAAACTTTTGGCTGTCATGTTCTTCCAATGATTTAATGTAACATCAGTGACGGGTCTTAGATGTGAACGTCTAAACCGGTGAAACTGGAGAATTTAACTCATCTGAACGTTTGTCTTGGAAAGAGCGATGGAGTAGCGAGAGACTTGCGTTCTTTCAATGTCATATGGCCGTAACCCCGCAGAGAATTTCGAGAAAAATGTCTCTCGGTTGAATACATTAGGGGTATCGTGTGAAGCCCCAGGAAGTTTCAGATGGTAAAAAAGGAAAGTTTAAATCTAGAAAATATTGGGGAACTTAATTGTCAATGTTCGATTCGCTTGTGGCAAAAACAAATGAAGAAAAGAATGGACTATCTAACAATGGACCAAACTTTTATGTCCTGGGTATGACGATAAACTACATCCCGCAGCAAGACCTCTGATCAAGAGATTAGAGATTTTGAGAAACGTGGAACCCTTTCTTAATTGATGTTGCTTCCAGGCCTACCATGACCTAGGGTGGTAGCATCTGTTAGGGTCCCAGCTACGGGCAAATAGTGAACTCCGAAACAAAACTCTACGAAAGTATAAAAATATCAGCAATACAATTTTATATTAAAAAATTACCAACGATACATATTTATAGAAAAATGACCGACAATATATTTTATCTGTAGCTGAAGCCATAAAATTGTGTTCAAAATATTTAGAATTCGGCATTAAATAACCCATAGATGTTGATATGCCGCTAAACAAAATCAACCAACATGAACGAACTCTTTCATAACATTAACCTATAATTTCTTAAAGGAATCACTGTGGTCGAAAATATAACTCCCCCCCCAAAAAAAAACAACAACAAAAAAAAAAACACACATCATGGCCTCTAGTAACCATGTCTACACAAACCTGTATATGCACAAAAGCTGAGTATCATCTACCATGTATTCAATTGTGAAAGAAGAATAACATATATCATATTTGTATTACTTTAAAGCTCCCAAGAGAATGCAATTTCGGCATTAAATGAACCATGAAAGAATTGATGTGTCGTTAAACAAACAGATCATTAAATCAATCTTAAAGCTAACCATTAAACCCCGTCGTGTACCCAAATGATTATCGAAGCGTATATGTGACCGAATGCCGAAAGCATGGGTCACCCAGTGAAATTCGAACTCACTATTCATTCGTAATCGATCTAGCGAGACATACGTGCTAACCATTACACTACATCCGGAAACAAGACCTTGGATAGGAAGACTGGAAATTTTGAGGAGAGTGAAACCACCCCTTATTTACTGTTGTTCCCAGGTCCGCCCTCACCCGAGGTGGTAGCACCTGTTAGGGTCCCGGCTACGGGTGGATAGTTAACACCCAAGCAAAAACAAAACACTACGAAAGTATAAAAATACATTTTTATAATAAAAATACTAGTAATATATATTTATATAAATAAATTACCTGCAATACCTATTTATAGTAAAATTACCAACATTTTTCTGTAGCTGAAGCGATAAAATTGTGTTCCAAATATTTAGATTTCGGCATTAAATAACCCATGGAGATTGATATTTCGCTAATCAAAAAAAAACCAAAAAAAACTTCTGAGATATGTTTAATTTGATAACTATTGCTGAGATGCCTGTCGATAACTGAATTGTTTTCTTCAGGACATAGGCGATTATGGCTCTCCACAACTTCCTAGCTTTTGTAGCAGTTAGAAATGTTTGTCTTCTTCTTATCCCTCCCAGTTCACTTTCTGCCATAAAAGCTCAATAGGGAAGTTAATTGATGATTCTCTCTAAACCTCTTACTACATTGTGCCCTGTGAGTGTCAAATTTTCCAATCCTTCTTTTTCTTTAAGTCCCAGAAATTTGAATTGTATCTTTCTGATTCTAAGCTGAAGCATCTTATTTTTCTTACTCCTTGCTCATATTTTCCATGATATTCTCAACATCCTTCTGTAGAACTATATCCTTATTGCCACTTTTTAATCTAGGAGTAAATAGTCCTTTCTTCATTTACATGTCGTGTCCCTTCAGTATGTAAGCGATTATGGCTCTCCACAACATCTATTCTTTGTAGCTCTGCGAAATAGTTGCCTCTTTTATTATCTCTAATAGTCTATGTTCTGCTATTCATTTAAGCTCGTTAAATATGTTAATAGACAATTACCTCTGCACCTTGTGCCTTCATAATGCCTTCTGCATGTCAAATTCTCTAAGCCTTCTTTACTCATTGTGTATAGCATGTTTCAACTGTTTTCCTTAAATCCTATTCACTGTTCACATGTTCCATCCATAGAATTCCCATCATCCTTCTGTAGAATCACATCTCTGTTGACGCTTCATCATTGATTTCGCAGACCCGTTGCTTGTGATGAGGTTTCATTGAGTTCGCGTCTCTTGTAAATCATGTGCTGAAGCTATGCTTGAGAAATATTTGCCTGTTCTTCTTTTCTTATAATAATAAATAGCTGGCCACTCATATTCGCGGATACCCGTCTACTAGAGCGATTAGCCAATCCCTACTGTAGACGCTCGCTCAGGAACATTTGTGTTCGCTCAACACCCACAGAGCCCACTTGTGGTTTATACTGCAACTATGCTGAGCAGACCTTGGTTACAGTTTACAATACGGGAGAGAGCATGTTATCTAGCGTGATCAACAATCTGAACAAGGCCAGCACACTCAAATCCTCGGCTACGATGACTTGTGGCTCCGTGCTAGCATAATTATCGACGGCCCACAAGAGTTCCATCTACCCAATTTCACTCACAAGGCCGTGGTATGGTTTTTAGGCACTTTCCAAAGGTACCGCATGCTGAGATCAACCTCGATTGAGTCCGATAACATCAGGAAGTCGCCTGCCTGATAAATCGACCATGGTGAGATTTGAACCCGGATCTCATGGTAAGAAAGCGAACTGAAACCCAGTGGACATGATTAAAGAGAACACGACTCACTAGGGGGACTAGACAATTAATTGCAATAAGAGGAATAATGAAATCTGTAGGCTATATCAAAATTCTAGATGAAAATCTACAATTATCAGCGCAAAATCTTCATCTAGGGAGAAGATTTACTTTCTAGCAATACAATAATCCCAAAGATACGTCTAAGTCAGTGACTGCGTGGGTTCAGAAAAAGAAGATGCTGTAGCGGACCCCCGCGTATCACAAAAGGGTGATGAGGTCACGAGAGGCCCTCTAACATTTTCGAAGACCTTAAATCTGACAAGGTGAAACAACATAGACGACAGAACGAGGATATATGATATAAGCTAATTTATTCTAAAAAAGAAATAAAGGTGGTCGGAACGGTAGAGATGCAGATGTTCCGGTGCAGATCAAGGTTGGTTGTTACAGGTGATCGCTGCTGGTCATGCAGGTGGTCGTTGCAGATGATCGTTGTTGGTGGTTGCAGGTGTCGTTACAAGTGATCGCTGCTGGTCATGCAGGTCGTCGCTGCTGGTCGTTGCAGATGATCGCTGTAGTTGAAGTTGATGTCGGTCGTTGCAGATAATCGCTGCTGGTCATTGTAGTTTGAGGTTGATGTTGGTCGTTGCCGGGATGCCAATTTGATGTGTTGGAAGAAAAGAGGAGCTGGCGTTGTTCGGGCATGTCAAAGGTCCAGTGCAGGCGTTGCGTGTTTGCCGGTCGAGTCCGATATTAGTAACCTCCCGTAATAATTACTAACATAGTGTACGGGAAAGGTTATGGACGACGTGCAGGCAGCCAGTAGGGACAGAATGCCGAGCGTCGAACAGGGCCAAGGAGCCAGGAGTAGTACGCGAAGGAGAGAGAGAAGGAAAGTTTCCAACTATCGTCAAGATGGCAGACAAAAAAAAATGGGAGCGTAACTTAATACCGTTTCAGTCGCCGACCGTAAATTTAGCGAGATGTGACTGTCTTGTGGTAAGGGAGACTAGCAAGAGGATTGGTATACTGACACAGTAAAGTCTATCTAAAAAATAAGTATAGCTTAGCTAAAAGAAAACCATAGCCTAAAAATGCCTAGAAGTATATTACGACTAGGTTTGTAATATAACTAAACTGAAAAGGTAACTTCTAGTCTCTACCACGGGTTAACAGCATAAACGAGAGGTCAAGGTCGAAATGACCTGTTCTCTTCCGGTTTAAGGAGCCTAGGAGGAGCTAACTCCGACAATGATATGGTCTTCAATGACTTGAATTCTATTGAAAATCTTTGGCAAGAATTAAAAGTTCGAATAAAACGCAGTCAGCAAAAACCTTAAGGAATCGTGTAACTGTTGTAGCATATCTACGGACGATAATGGGTATGTCCCCACTTACATAAACACTTATAGTATATACTGTATGTTGGTTTGCAGTCTGAGCTTCGTCTCCAGCTGTGCTGGTTAAACTCTCTGACTCCGGGCAGAGAGAATCTCCAGACGAGGCTATGTCGAAGGGCAGTCTCGTCTTTGGAAACAGTTACCCGACCGCGTTTTATACGTGGTCTACGGGAAATTTTTGGCCGAGCCTATGGACTTGGATACCCCACATTAAATTCGGCCTTGTGTCACATCTGACCGAGTGGGGCGGTTGGTAGATATCCTGCAGTTGGAGATTAATTATGGAATTCACTTGATTCACTTCTAGCAGTTGACTACTTCTTCTCCGCGCCGCTGGCGAATCTTATATGTGTTGTTCTTGTCCTAAGTATTATCGTTCATTACCAGCCTTCATCTGATTATTCTATTCAATAACCTTCCCTAGGTTACAAAAGTAACCATTAAATAATGAAAGAAAATACCCCCAAAACTTGTTCAAATCTCATCAAAAACTTTAGAAAACGATTGCAAAAAGTTATAAAGATGAGAGTCCATGACTATTGTCTTTCAAATTTTCTATTTTTCATACTGGACGAATAATTGAGGTATTGTTCTGAAAATTGAGTTTTTTGTGCTTATTAACATATAAAGATCCTGTAATCATACGGGCATTAAATTCTGAGAAATGGAGAAAAATATTCAAAATTGATGGATGTACAAATAATTTCGTCGTCGACTGTATATATGATATATGATAAAAAATTGTTTTAAAGTATGCTATATTTACGGGTTAAAGCGCTGAATGTCCGGGATAGAGCGTATGTAAATATAAATGTGGACATCGAAGTCAACACCCAGGGCGACTGTCTTGCTTCCTGATAAAAAGCAATCGTCAAGCCACTGTCGCCTATGGTGTTGACTTCAATATATATATATATATATATATATATATATATATATATATATATATATATTCATAATAATTCACTATGCCTAAACCTAAAATCCTCAACACACTCATACACAAGCATCGGACGGCCATTTCATCCTTTTTGGGACTCATCAGCAGTGCGCATCCTCTACTGACTCTGAGAATCGAAACCGGACCGTTACGATACGATGCAAGCATCATACTAGTTAGCCAGCGAAGAGGAAACTAAGTTACTAGATACAATATAGCGCAGCTCATCCTCTTTCCGGTGATAATACTCATCCAAGCATAGATAATCCCACAGGACTGGCCTCTAAGAGCAACAACTTCCTTCACCGAGCCGCTCATATCATTTTCATAATAATTCATGCAACTTAGAAACAGTTCTGCGCTCTATTGTGTCTAGTAACTTAGTCACTTAGTAACCTGTTTGCAGCAGTGTCTCGCTAGCCCAATGGTATTATGCTTGCGTTGTATCGTAATTGTCCGGGTTCGATTCTTAGAGTTGGTATAGATTGCGCACTGCTGATGAGTTGTAAAAATGACGAAACAGCCATCCTGTGCTTTTCTGCATATGTGTGTATGTGTTGGAGATTCTAGGTTTAGACACGATGAATTATAATGAAAATTATACAAATCCCCAAATTACTAATCTGATTTATATCTATATAATACTAAAAGTCTCCGCTTGTGGGGTGCGTCCGTCCAGCGCATAATAATTTAAGTTAACCTGATTTAAGTGAATAAGACTTAAAAATACGTTGTTTATACAGTAAATATTTTTATTTTAATTTTCTTCAAACAGACATTTTTTTAGTTTAAATATTTTAAAGTTAAAGACAAGAACAAAGAGATCCCACTTTGCTGTTTCGTCCAGTTGTTTGGAGAGGAATTATGTCAGATTTCTTTAAACAAACAATATTTTAAATATTTAAAAAAATATTTTTGGCATATTTAACAAATAAAAATTAAAAGTTAATCCCATAATTCCTATTGCTATTAAATACTGTAAACAATGAACTTGTAAACCAGATCAATGATGACACGAATGAATTGAAATATTTAACTGAATCATAATAAAATTAACTTTCATTTCAATGGAATGTTGAAATCAACTTATTGAAGTATTGACTTTATAACCTGAACAGTCAGTGATCCAACGGATCACGGGTAATCTAATATATATAAAGTTTCATTAAAAACGATTGACAAGGAACTACAGTTAAGTTTTTTTTTTATTTATTTTTCTAGTGTTATAGTTTTTCTTCTTTTCTGAACGTAAATTATGTAGAAATTCTCCAAATACTTTGTATGTCCGAGTGCTTTCGACGATACTTTTAGCCATTATCAAGGATAATTTTATTTTTACTTTCAACTGAATGTATAGATTGTTTTATGTATGTATCTAGAGTTATAGGAATGGTTTATTTTCCAAACACGGTCAGCACAGGGTGGCTGTGTTCATAGTTGATATTATTTAATGCTGGCTTTTTCTTTTTTATTATTTATAATGCTTAATAAAAGCGAATGAGAGGATGAATTCTCGTGCGTTCTCGTGTGGAAATTTTTTATAACGCCTATTTTATATTTGAAAGGACATTGACTAGTAAAATTAAGGTGGTAAGAGTTTTACTTGTAGGTTTTTATATAACGAAGTAGTGAATGTATTGTTAGTAGACTCCAAGAATGGGAGTTTATTTTTTTTTTGACTAATTTCATTGTTAAATTTCAGGACGGAATTCTTTTCGAATGTAGTTATGAATTTCGTTTGTTTTCAGCTAAAATAAAAAATATCTACACATCGGACATATATTTTCGATTTAGTAACGTTTTTTAAATACCATGTTTTCTACGTGGGACATGTACTAGGGAAGCATGGACCGAGTGGATTTCCCATACTTACTGCATTTTTGCCATTATTGTCGTAGAAAGGGGCTTTAGATGTGCAGGCATGCAATAATTTTTTTAGAATATTAGGTTTGATGGATGGAGGTGGAATTGAATTATTTTCATATACAGAGTTAAGGATTATATCGATGGTTTCATCGAAAGGGACATTTTTAATTAAATTTTCTTCGTCAAGTGACGCTAGAATGACTTTGGCTGTGTAGTTTTAAGAATTTGGAGAAATTCATGAGCTGATTTGATGCTATAATTGGTAGATAGATATAGATTAATAATATCAATAATATCAACTATGAACACGGACACAATGTGCTGACCGTGTTTGGAAAATAAAACATTTCTATAACTCTAAATACATACATAAAACAATCATACATTCAGTTAAAAGTAAAAAAAAAATCACCCTTTATTGCTATATCTTTGTCATGCACAAAGCCACAGTTGTGGGACATTCATTTGAAGTCAGGCTCACTTTACTGCCAACGTCCTGCTTAACGTCGTTCTACGTTGGAGAACTTCATTTATTTTTTAATGCGTTAAAAAAATATTAAAAAAGATAACTGGTTCGATTTGTCTCTGGAAAAGACACTAAAATTCAAAATAAAATACATTTTCTAATGAATACCATTGGCAGAGACTAATTCACATTACTGTCTTCTTTATAAATATGAAAGTATAGTTGGCGTCCGATGTATCTTGGTCAGAGGTCACCGAATTGGTGGCTATCAACCCTTGGGACTATCTAGGTGGCCGATAAATGACTGAGATGTCAAAAGAGATCGATAAATGTCTGAGATGTCAAAAGAGATCGATAAATGTCTGAGAGGCCAAAAGGTGTTAGATGTCTGGGAAGACAAAATAGTTTGATAAATGTCTGGGTCATTAAATGTGTGTGGAGTCAAAACGGGTTGATGAATCTCTTTGAACTCAAAACTGAACAATAAATATCTGGAAGGTCAAAAGCTGTCGATAAATGTATGGGAAATGAAAAGGGCTAGATAGCTGGGTGGGTGGGGGTAAAAGTAGGTCGATAAATGGCTGGGAAGAGAAAAAGTGTTGATACATGTATGAGATGTCAAAATGGATCGATAAATGTATGGGAAATGAAAAGGGCTAGATAAATGTATTAGAGTTCCAAAAGGGGTTGAAAAATATCTGAGAAGTCAAAAGTGGTCGATAAATGTATGCGTCAAAAGAGGCTGATAAATATCTAGGCGGTCAAAATTGGTCGATAAATGTCAAGGAAGTCAGAAGGTGTTGATGCTTGTATGGGTGGTCAAAAGGGGATCATAAATGTCTGGAAGGTCAAAATGTGTTGATAAATGCCTGTGGGGAGTGGGTAAAATGGTTTGATAAATGGCTGGGAAGAGAAAAGGTGTTGATATATGTATAGGATGTCAAAATGGGTCGATAAATGTCTGGGCGGTCGCAGTGAGTTGATAAATGTCTTTCTAGTCAGATGGGGTTGATAAATGTATGTGAGGTCAAAAGGAGTCAATAAATATCTGAGAAATCAAAGGGGGTTGATAGGTAAATCGTATTGACTTAGGGCTAAATCTCACCAATTTCCAACCAAATACCAATACTCTGGCTACTGCCAGTCAGAAACTATCCAATTAATGGCATCAACCAATTTAATAAGAAGGTTTACTAATTTATGCATGATGTTTTTACTATTGCCAATATTATTAATTTTTTTCTCGTAATTTTTACCCCTTTTTCGTTCAGTAATAACTTATGCTGTCGATCTTCCATTATTAGTACACTTCATCAAATCGCTTTGACCTGAGAGAGCACGTTTCGCAGGACGTTAACAGTTCCTAGTAAATCCAATTTCTACAGGGTTTGAACATGGGGCTTGATTCCAAATATTTACAGTTTATTGTTCAAAGTCAATGGAAAGGTATGAATCCTCTTCTTCTGCCCCCAGCTATGGATGAATAGCAGGACAAGCCTGGTTCTATAGCCCTGGATAGCAACCGGTCTACTGCAGAAAGACATGGCAACCTACTGCGGGGAAAAATCTGCCTCGTCAGTCATGTATCGAAAGATACATGATCGCCTAAGCGTGTATCACGCATGCTACGTAATGACTGAATGGAATTCAATACACCAATGATTATTGGGTCTATGGTAGATTCTACATCCCACAAAATACCACGTTCAGTGCGGAGATCTATATATCTGCCGAGTTTCCCAGTGTCTTTCTGGACAAAATTTTCATCTCCTGGGCATGCAACATCACCAAGAGAACACTTTCTGTTAACTACCAACCAATTCCTGGGTATGATGATAAACTACATCCAGAAACAAGGCCTCTGATCATCAGATCGGAGGTTTTGAGGAGCGTAGAACCGCTAATTTATTTCTGTTGTTTTCAGGTTCACTCTAACCTGGGGTGGTAGCACTTGCTGGGGTCCCAACTATGAGCAACCTCAAATAGTATACAAAAACAAAACACTGTATTTTTTTTATAATACAAATACTAGAAATAAATTTTTATATTAAAAATACTAACAATATACATTTTCAGTCGAATTACCAACAGTACATTATGTAGCAAAATAACCAACAATACGTTTTATTTTTAGTTGAAGACATAAAATTGTGTTCGAAATATCTAGATTTCGGCATTAAAATAACTCGTAAAGGTGTTGATATGTCACCAAACCAAGCCAAACCAAGCCAAACCAAGCCAAACCAACCAACCACAGTAATGTCAGTCTTCGTATGTTCAAGCTTATTGTCGATTCGGATTTGGAAATTCCACAAGAGTTTTGTTTGTTTATTCTCTATAAACCCTCACCGTTTTGTAACGATACCACTTCTCGTTCACGTCAAAGTCACATATCCTGCTGACAGACCAGTGGAGATTTAGGCGCACCTTCTTCTTCTTCTTCTTCTTCTTATTATTATTATTATTATTATTATTATTCGAACAAACACGTTCAGGATAGGAAGATTGAAATTGAAAATAACTAACAAAGCGTAAAGCTAAAACGAATAAGAAACAATAATACAAGAAAAAGATAAAAGAAATCTTAACCTTGAATTAAAAAAAAATTCTTATTGGTATTTTTATACGAGTCTGGAGGGTCGATGAGAGATCAAGAATTCCATGAGGGGGTAAATTGTCTCTAAAATGTTTAGGGACGTCTGATCAAGATGCATAACCTAACCGATTTCATCCGACTTTCAATCACTTCTGTTTTGTACCAAGAAATACCTAAGACAAACACCTAGGAATCTAAATAAAAGATTATATGAACACAAAAGGTATCTTTTACAAAACAATATATTCAATTCATTAGTCGTTCATCGTAATAAGTCGGTCCACAATTTCGATTTAAAGAATGTCGATTTAATTAAAAGATAAATTTATTGTGACGAAAATGTTTTGAAAAGGACCTAATTTCGGAATCGTCTGCGTTAAATCCACGTTCAGAATAATAAAGTATGACTCCTTTCTTAAGAAAATTACTATTACAATGCGGGATACTTAACAACTATCGTCGTCGTCGTCATTATCTAAAGTGCTGAAAATCATATTGGAATGAAATCAGAGAAGATACACCGTTCCGTGTCCCAGTCTTGTCTGTTAGAACCATTTTACTAAAGAGTCTGTTATTTTCTGTCGAGGCTCGAAATAGGAGAGGGATCAGCTTCTTTCTTCGAGGTGGATTTTTTGAAATTACCTTCAAGACCTACAAGGCAGCAGTTGGTTTGAATTCAGAGTTTTTTCTTCTAGCCTGGTTGCCAACCAAGGCTATAGGGCACAGTCTGTCCTGTTATTTACCAATAGCTGGATTGAAGAAATGTATTCATACCGTTCCTAAGGTAAGTGAAGGAATGAACTGGAATCCGAGTCACTGTCCATTACTCGAGATTTATGGTTCGAAAATAAAATGGTTATTTTCTAAGCGTAGCTTAGATGTAGCAGAAAAGGTATGAGGCACCCAGTGAGGTTCGAAGTCACTATTCAGTAGTAATTGTTCTAGCGAGGCAAGCTTGCTAATCATTACACCACGCCGAAGTGCCCAAATGATTTTCTAAGCGTAGCTTAGATGTGGCACAAGGACGAAAGTATGGTGGCACCCAGTGAGGATCGAACTCACTATTCAGTAGTAATTGCTCTAACGAGACAACCTTGCTAACCATTATACCAAGTCAAAGTGCCAGTCGCTATCCATTTCTCAACCATGCCATTAACTTTAAAAACAATAACGATAGAAGCAAGCGACAGGGAACTTAATCAGATCGTTAGGTTATGTATCTAGATACACCGGATGACAAACATATTAAAACTTAAATATAGAAGAGAATATGACATATAAATTTCTATATCTTTTTTCTATATTTTTTTTTCCAATTTGTTATCAATATATTGTATCAGTATATTGATAATAATATATATTATAATGACTATCAATATATTGTATCGGTATATTTGCATCTTTAAAAGCTAAACTCACGAAGAAACAAAAAGTAGAAATACTTCGTCGAATCAAATCGTTTAAAAACAATGAACTTACCATATTCTCGTTGAAGTTGCAGACATAATAACAGAATAACTGAACAGCCGAATGAAAATGGCCCTCCTTTAAGTGTTACAGTTTCCATAGTTTTTCCTATAATACAGAGACCAGCGTATTTCGCAAACAGTGAGTCTACCGAGCGAGCTGCATTTCAAAGATAACAAAGGAAGAGCATCCTGTAAGAAGGGAGCGGGGGATTTGGGACATGAGACACTTGAAATTTCCTTTAGACGTGTCGATATTTAATCTGCACTTTCTCTTAAAGCACGTCCATCCATGACTATGACTCTCCTATTTCTTTTGTTATTTGTTATCCATGGATTAATGATTTTTTTTTAGTCTGCCAATATTTTTTTTTAATATAATTCTATAAATGTTAGTTTAAAGTGTACGGATTTGATCATCGAATTCTGTCGAGTACATATTCGTTAATAAACCTTTCGATGATTTAGGCCGGTAGACGTTAATTTCACTGTTTCTAAATAAACAGAAATGTCTATTTAAATAGGTGTCTCCATTAAAAACGTTTACACACACACACACACACACACACACACACACACACACACACACACACACACACATATATATATATATTTATAGGAATGTTTTATTCTCCAAACACGGTCAGTACATTGTGGCCGTGTTCAAAGATGATATAGAGTATTTGGTTTTTCATTTTTTATTATGTTTCCATTCCAAGCAGTAGCTTGACAGTTGTTTTTAATGAAACATTATCTATCTATCTATCTATCTATCTATCTATCTATCTATCTATCTATCTATATATATATATATATATATATGTATTGTACTTATACACTAAGGTAATCCGTATGGAATTTCCAGGAAGATATAGATCCAATGAGAGCTCTATGTCAAAAGACAGAGCAAAATTAATATTAATAAAAGAATATCAAACACTTAAAATCCCACAGGTAATAATTTTTATTTCATCATTATTTTTCTTTAAGATGAAATAAAAATTATTACCTATGTGATTTTAAGTGCTTGATATTTTTATTAATATATATATATATATATATATTTTTTTTTTTTTTTTTTTTGAATTTGTAGGTCTGATGATTTGGATCGTATTTACGATTCCAATGGAATAAATTATGACCATGGAATATTAGTGTTTAAGCCTTTTTTATTATATATATATATATATATATATATATATATATATATATATATATTCCATATTTGTA
Organism: Acanthosepion pharaonis; assembly: GCA_903632075.3. NCBI lineage: Eukaryota > Metazoa > Mollusca > Cephalopoda > Sepiida > Sepiidae > Acanthosepion > Acanthosepion pharaonis. The sequence goes on along the minus strand of CAHIKZ030005408.1, from coordinate 1,374,044 downwards.
CAGCAATCCCATTTTTATAAAGTTTCAATTAAAACGGTTAGCAAGGTACGGCGGTTAAGTTTTTTTTATTTAATTTTTCTTGTGTTCTTATATTTTTCTTCTTTTCTGGACATAAATTATATCGAAATTGTCCGAATATTCTGTAGGTGTGCGCGCTTTCAGCTATACTTTTAGCTATTATCAAAGATGATTTTATTTTTACTTTTAACTGAATGTATGAATTTTTTAAATGTATGTCCCGAGAGTTATAAGAATGTTTTATTTTCCAAACACGGTCAGCACATTGTGACCGTGATCATAGTTGATGTTATTGAGTGTTAGTTTTATCTTTTTTTATTACTACGCTTCCATTTTTTTTGTGCTGACCGTGTTTGCCAATACATATCTATCTATCTATCTATCTATCTATCTATCTATCTATCTATCTACGTCGATTCTTTTCCTATCTATCTATCTATCTATCTATCTATCTATCTATCTATCTATCTATCTAGTATAACACACATATAGTGTGAGTGTAAATAAAACAGTGCCAATGTAATACAACAAAGCCTTTAAGTATATATTAATCATACATATTATCACCGCTAGTTCAAAGCAATCTTACCATTACATATTTGAAATTTATATATATATATATATATATATATATATATATATGGCTATATAAATGCTGGCGCAGTTATATATTATACTTCGATTATAGTTTTTAATTAAAAAAAATTATATTTGGCAATTTAGATAAACAGGATTTGTATATATATTAAGAAAATAAAAAAACACTTATTAAAAATCATTTTTAATTAAAGGGAGATTACTTGTTTTTATTTAAAAACTAACAAAAAACAAACAGTAAGTTAAAAATAAACAGTAATTTACATTAAAAATAAACCGGAATTTACATTAGAAATTAATGTGGATCAACGTATTCATGCAGATATCTATTTTTAGGCCTACATGTAAACATCAATTCATTTCTGTAGTTTAATAAGCTCGGCTTATTTAAGTGATACAATCCAAAGAAGAATCAGCAATATTAATGGTCCTGATCTGGTGTCTCGGCTTCAGAATATATTTGCCGAATGTCAAAAATATAAAATAATTAAATAAAAATAAATTGAATCTGTAAAGAATTAATTTAAAAATAAGAAAATAAATAATCGATAAATTTGAATAATTGCGAATATGATGTAATTATTTAAAAAATTGTAGATGTGTACATATATATGTATAGGTTAGTGTGTATATATATAGTGATGTTAAAAAAAAACATTTTAAGTTTTTCCAAATTTAAATGGGATGTCTTAAGGAAACTCTAGCGTGGTAAGAATTTGAAATCGTTCCGAGTAGTATAAATATGAGGTTTAATAATAATTTCAATAAATTTATCGAACATACACACATAGGCGCGCAGACACGGACACACACACACGCATGAAATATAAAGGGTGTTCCAATAACTTTTTAAATGTGCGATTTTAAATGTGAATTAAGTTTAAGCGTCTAATTTTTTTCTTTTTTCTTTCAGATTTAACAACTTAAGTCGTTGGCAATTTCAAACCTGGAAAGATTAACAATCAAACAACGTGTTAAAGTTATCGAAGCCTATTACGAAAATGGACGTTCAAACAGAAATGCAATGAAAAGTTCCTAGGTCGCATCATCTCTCGAAACAGCGAAGTCAATTGGCCACCACTTGACGCCTTTAGATTTCTTCCTTTGGGGTCATCTCAAAAGTAAGGTCTATGCCAACAAGCCAACAACAATTCAACGGCTGAAGGATGAGATAATAAGGCATATTGGGGAGATCGGGGAGCAATTATGCAAAGACGTCATCAAAAATTTTAACCACCGAGTGGAGGAGTGCCGCCAAAGCCTTGGCGGACATTTGGACGATATTATTTTTCACACATAATTGCCATGACTTAAATAACATGATCCAATAGAGAAATAAATCAATTTTCACCAATAACGCTGGTTTATTTACTGCTGACTTTGATCCGTCTTAATGAAACACCCTTATATATATATATATATATATATATATATATATATATATATATATATATAATCCGACTTAATTAAACACCCTTTATTACCCCTTCCTCATATCTCGCTCACTTGGCTGTAATGAATGTACCTGGTGTACCTTTATCAGATTGGGTGTCATGAATATATGCTGGGTTTCATATAAAAGGTGTTCCAATAACGTGGACCGATTTTAAATGTGAATTAAGTTTAAGCTTCAAATGGATTTTTCGTTTTCTTTCAGATTTAACAACTTAAGTCGTTGGCAATTTCAAACCTGGAAAGATTAACAATCAAACAACGTGTTAAAGTTATCGAAGCCTATTACGAAAATGGACATTCAAACAGAAATGCAATGTGAACTTCCCAAGTATCATCATCTCTCGAAACAGCGAAGTCAATTGGCCACAACAATCATGCGACTTGACGCCTTTAGATTTCTTCCTTTGGGGTCATCTCAAAAGTAAGATGTATACCAACGAGCCAACAACAATTCAACAGCTGAAGGATGAGATAATAAGGCATATTGGTGAGATTGAGGAGCAACTATGCAGAGACGACATCAAAAATTTTGACCATCGAGTGGAGGTGTGCCGCCGAAGCCTTGGCGGACATTTAGGCGATATTATTTTTCGCACATATCTACAGTGAAATATTACATACCAATTATTTGCGAATTTTGACACAGGAGCTCAGGCAGAAGGGTTTAATTTGTTCAGGACTCAAAGGGTTAAAATTGTAGTGATCGGGGAAATATCCTCTTGGGAGTCTTGGCATACATTTGGGCGATATTATTTTTCACACATAATTGCCATGACTTAAATAACATAATCCAATAGAGAAATAAATCAATTTTCACTAATAACACTGATTTATTTACTGCTGACTTTGATCCGTCTTAATGAAACACCCTTTTGTAATTATATCTAATTTTGTATTTAGGCAGCAATCCCTCTTTTATACAAGTTCAATTAAAAACGACTGACAAGGTAGTGCGGATAAGTATTTTATTTAATTTTTCTTGTGTTCTTATATTTTTCTTTTTGGGACATAAGTTATGTAGAAATTGTCCGAATATTCTGTCTGTCCGTACGCTTTCAGCTAATCTTTCAGCTAATCTTTCAGCCATTATCAAACATGATTTTATTTTTTACTTTTTATTGAATGTATGGAATTTTTATTTATGTACCTAGAGAATGGTTTATTTTCCAAACACGGTCAGTACATTGTGGCCGTGTTCATAGTTGACGTTTCTGGCCAATGTAATTGTAGGAATTATGACTATTGCCCATTGCGAAACAAATGTTTAACTAAATCTCTTATTTATCTTTGTACTATCTCTACAATGGAGAATCCGACAGTTTGAAAAATTCTATATTGGTAGTACTATGAATTCTTTCAAGACTAGGTGTTATCAACATATCTTGTCCTTTACCAATAGTACTTACAGAAATAATAGATCACTTTCTAAATATTTTTGAAGTTTAAAAGATGATAAGACTCCTAAAGTAAAATGGAAAATTTTTAAAACGGCAAGGACATGTAAATCTTTATATGAACCCTGTTTTCTGTGCTTGCATGAAAAATTGGAAATTATCAGATTTAATAACAAATTCCTTATTAAGTCAAAGAAATGAATTAACAATAGATTAATTTGGATTTAATATAATTTTGTATTAATCTCCTGGTAGTATTAGTAACATTTTGTATGGATGTACTGGTATTTGCTTGGTATTTTTGATATGTTACGTTGATTGGTTAGTGATATTAACATCTTTTATGAAGAATCTTTATTCAACAGTTACATATTAATTTGCCAAATAATTCTATACGTTTAAATTATTTACTGGTTTCTTAAAGAAGCTATTTACTTATCAACCATAAAAAATTATGTAGGAAATTCACAAAGCATATAACTTATTTAGCATTAAGTTAAATTACTTCTCCACCCCATTTTTATTTCTTATGAAACGACATTGTCTAGTTTGTGTAATTTATGGAAGCATTTGCATCCGCTCCTATTTATGCCTGGCTGCCGTTAGCAGCCAATCTACAGGTCATGACCTATTTATAAAAAATAATTTTTTAATTTTTGATTCTTCGTTTAGTTTAAATTTCACGCAGGTCATAATTGATTGAATGATCAGAGTAATGCCCACAAATCTTCTAATTCCCCAATTTTTTTCATAAAAGAGGTTGTATTTTGTTTTTAAATCTAGATAATTGTTCACTTCAACACGGCCACAAGAAATCTCCTCCAGACTTCTAATTCTATTTAATACTCACTCACTACAAGGCAGAAAAAAATCTGTATTACAAGTAAGGCATTTTTCACATTAAAAGCCAATCAAATATAGTCCTGGTTATGACGATAAACTACATCCGGCAGCAAAGCCTCTGATCGGGTGTTAGAGGTTCCTCCTTATCCTCAGCAGTCCTGGGTATGACATCCGGCAGCGAGGTCTCTGATCGGGAGGTTCTGAGGAACTTGGAACCACCTCTTAATTGCTGTTGTTCCTAGATCCATCTAGGATTGGAATGAAAGCAATGATGGCAACTACACTAAATCCATCATAAAAATACAGCATGTGAAATTAGTAAATACTAAACACTTCAGATATTTCTACATACAGATCAGCTTATAAAAAACTAAGTATAGGAGAAAAAGAAATTGAACATAGAGTAGACTGTGCCAAAGATAGTTTAGCTCAAAACTTAAATAGTCTCATCAGGAGACATTCATATGAATGTCCTCCATGGTGCCAAACCCATTCAGAAATATCTAAACCGTCAGTTGTATAAAACCGCTTTCTAAAAAACAATGATCAAAAAAGGCTTTGATGGAGTAAAGCCTGAGGGTCTTTGTAAAGATCATCCTTCTTTGAACCTTGTGGACTGGTGCTACAGAAGCACAAAGAACTGTACCAAATAAGAGAAACCACATCACTTGATGACTACGAACAGCAGCAACAACTAAAATGAATAGCACGCGTAGCTCGTAGAGAAAATAATGACATGATCAAGATGTTGACATTCCACACCATTTAAAATAGAAGAGTCTGAAGGAAATCCCCATCAGTACTGGAAAGAGCGATAAAAGTTACGGGACTTGAGAAAACTGTTTTTCTAAACAAAGTGTTTTAAGAGAAAGATTTTATAAATATCAACCGACGTGAGTACCGGTTGGTCGGTCAATGAATGCCAAATGTTTCCTTCTAGGGAAACGACTATTATCACCATTACCATTTGATTAAATTGTGTCGTTTTCAGTTGGCTGTAATTAGAATTTAAGTCAGTTGAAAGTGTCGTCATCTGAAACGGTTAAATGAAAATTATGTATCGAGAATTTATATATATATATATATATATATATATATATATATATATATATATATATAGAGAGAGAGAGAGAGAGAGAGAGAGAGAGAGGAAAGAGATAATAATAATAATAATAATCAAGAAGAAAACCTAAAAGATTCATTTCGGTTATAATTTATTTCGTGAATAACTATATATTCATCTCTTCAGATCGAAATTTTTTAGTAAATGGGGACAATTCCTCGGACTGATGTATTCGACTGATAAGGAAAAGGGAAAGCAAGAGAGAAGAGAAGAAAGAAGGAGAGGAAGAGGAAAAGTGACAGGTGGTCAAGTTCTTTAAAAAAATAAAATAGAGAGAGGGTAAGGAAAGGAATGAAAAAGAGAAAAAGGAAGAGATGAATGGATAGTAGTAAGCCTGAAATAGACTGACCTGACCAAGAATTTTTTCCCCTTAGTGTGGAACTTTGTATATCGGGTTATACAGCAAAATTTTTGTCCTGCATAAAATGACAGGCCATATCGATCACTTTGCTGTATAATCCAATGTACAAAGTCCCAAAGTAGTATTTGTGTTGTTTGGAATATACTGATCAATATTGTGCACAAATTTTACTAAGTTTCAACAACTAACATGTCAATCTATGAGAGAGTGTTGTACATGTGTGGCCAATGTAAGAATTTAATGTTTTTTGTTGATCATTAATATCGGATATACAATCTCCCAAATTTATGAGAAAATGAAATAACATCAATAAATAAAATAATAATAATGAATAATAAAAAAATAAATACATTTTCCCATGATGCTTAGAGTAAAGGAACCGGAAATATGATTAACCCCATTTGGTTTTGTCAAACGCCGTTAGGTGGTTCTATTGAAGTTTTTTTTAAAAAAAGGCAAACATTACCTCAGTCATTCTCTTTTTTACCTCTTTGCTCCAAGATCCAGGCCCACGTGGTAATTACGTTCCCGCCGAGGAACGTTACTTCCCCCGGTCCACTGATGCCTGAACTCTCTTCCCACTTTCCAACGTATGACACTCACCTGTGTTTTCCCCAAATCCCCACGTATGATGTAAGACAAACTTTTTCTATGGTTGTTCCAGCTAAGCATAAGGCTGACTTAGGTACGACCATTGTAACGATGCTTATATTAATTTTCCCTAACTTCTGGACGAAGAAAAAGAAAACGGGAAGCCCAAAAAGATGTTTAAACCTCCCAGTGAAAAATAAGTACAAACCTTCCTTTGGTTGTTCCAACTCTGTGCAAGGATGACTTGAGATCGACCATTAATACGATGCTTATACTTCAGTCAGTTATGTGACATGCGTGATACACGCTTAGGCGATCATGTAACTTTCGATACATGACTGACGAGGCAGATTTTTCCCACAGTAGGTTGCCATTTCTTTTTATCAAAAGCTATGGGACCCGGTCTATCCTGCTATTTACCCATAGATGGGGGGGGAGAAGAAGAGGATTCATACTTTTCCCAAGGGTATAAGCACGTAAGTGAATGTAAATGAATCGACTGGAATTCGAACTCGGCTCTCAATCCGAACCGCTATAACCTAAACTCCTGGAACCAAAGGAAAACGGACATACCCAAGATACATTAAGGACATTGATTCACCATAAAAAAGAATAAATGGTCTCTAGAAGAAACAACCTTTTGTGTTTCTTCTTTGTTCATCATATCTGAACACACACACACACACGCGCGCGCGCACACACACACACACACGCACACGTGCGCGCGAGCGCGCACACACACACACACACACACACACACCTAAAACACGCACAAACACGAAAACTTTAAATGTTATAAATTCATAAACAATATTATTTTTACATGAGGAATATTTCTGAGTTGCTGAATTATGAGTAATAATTAGATTAGACGTTTTATAATAAATGACAAACTAAAGGATCGTTAACAATTATAATAAAAGTGAACACGTACATATGTCTCGCCACCGACTTCCATAGGCCGGAGACCTTGTCCGAATGCCAGACATCCGTCTACCCAAACAAATCGTCTTCTAGGAGGTCGCATATGGCAAGAAACCACCTGAAGCCTCACGTCGTCGATTGAAGGATCAGTATTGGGATTTTCCTCTGTCTAGTGTGTGTTTGTGTTTGGCAGTGTGAGTAAAATAAAGAGAAAAAAAGGCCAAAACTTGAAAATAACTCTTCAATATCTTTTATTTCTGACTGAAAAGAGAGTTCAAAATAGTCGTATTTTGCGGGGAGGGCGGATAGGATTTTCCTTGTTAATAAAGTTCTTGGGTATAGTAGTTGTTTTTGCTGAGATAGATTTCTCTGTTAGTTCCCACGGGACGAACGGGAAATCTGAGTGTGAAACTGCTAGGACTGGCCTCATTTTTTCCAACAAGAGTTGAGTGTAGTTTTCCTTTTGTGGGTGTTCGAAGAGAGATTACTCCGCCGGTTCCCGCGGAAGGAACGAGAAATCTAACGTCAAGCTGTCAAGAGAGGCCTTGTCTTCTGCAGAAAGGGTTACGCTTAACCCTTCGAAAGGAGAGACCGCTGAAAGTGAGAAATGGAAAAGAAAGCTAACCGTGAGATAGGGGCAGCTGAAATTGAAGAAAACAAAAGAGCAGGCCTTGGATGTAGAGACCGCTAAAATAAGAAATGGAAAAGAGGCTGAATAGGGATCCAGTTATTGTACCATGCTGATTATTTTCGCTGTTGTTGCTGCTGCTGAATCGAGCAAAGTAAGGAAGACCTCACATGCTACAATAGCCAACAAGTGAGATTGTTTTTTTTTTTTATATCAGCTCAATAATACCTTGCTGAGGACAGAAATCGACCTGGTCAATTGGGAGACGGAAGCTGCAGAAAGAATCAGTTAGAGAAGAGCAATATACAAAAAAAAAAAAAAAAAAAATAACACCCTTCGAAAACACCAGAAGACAATGTACTGATAAATCATCAGTTACCTTACCTTAAAATCTAGGGGGTATAAAAAGCACCCTTAAAAATCCGTCAGTAGACGAGTAGTCAGAGTAAAGTTCAATAAAGCTTTGGTATAAGTTTATTCATTGGTTCTTTTTTTTACTACAGACAAATAGAAGAGCGGAAAAGAGACCAAAGAAAAGCCAGAACTCTCCATCCCCTGAGCCCCCTACCCTACCATACGGTGGCTGAGGACTCATTTGACACAGGAGAAAATGTCGATGAGCACCTCAATATTCGGCAATGAGTTTCGACAACATGCTTTTCTGTTTGATTCTTATAAAATAAATGCCCTTTTCTTACCAATGACGAATCCAAAAATTACATTTTCCTGTGACGGCAAGATTAATATTTCCTTCCAGAAGTTCAAATTATTTTTTTCTGTATTTCCATATTTTTTTTTTTTTTGTAAATGGTATACTAGAGTCAATGATATTATTACTGTATTTATACTTCTCACTTTATTTCTTTCAATTCATATAAATCTAAAAGGGACTTGGTAATGTTAGAATTTGCAAGAATCGGAACTAGTTAAACTGGTTGATTCTTTAAACTCAGTGTTTTCACTATTTTATGACTAATGCGTCTTTAGTTGGTAATCCAGTTAATCACAATACTATTTAATTCTAACCAACAGGAGTGAGAAATATAAAGGGAGACTACTCTAATATTTTTACGATTACTTCCCTTACAACAAATTAAAAACAAATTTAGTTTTTTTTATGATTATTGTTAATTATTATAATTTCCTTTGATTTCGGTTGTATACTTACTTCCTTCTGGATCCCAACCAGAAACCTAAGGTCAGAAATGTCATCATGACTTTTTTCACTGCAGATTTGTGTAAAAAAATTTATTAAAACCCTACACATTTTAGATCGATAAAGACCTTCGTAGGGAGTAGGGTTCATGTGAGAATTATTTTTTAAATTTTTTAATGAGTCTATCAGAAACTTTTGCAATCAAATTCAGGGCTTTAACTACAGCAGTAATTACTGATATCTTCATACACCGCATTTATTATTATTATTATTAAACAATAAAGAGCAGAGTGAACATTGAAATTGTAATTATTTTGCCTGTCCTCCAACGTGGCAGTGAATACTGGACAGTTTCCTCACAGATGAAGAGAAGACTTGAAGCAAGAAAGATGCGGTTCTACAGGAGGATACTGAGAATACCATGGACAGAACATGTGAGGAAAGGACACTTTTACATAGAATCATAAAAAAAAACAGTTGAAATATCAGAGGGTAATTGAATGGCAAAATGAAAGAACTCCTCATTGGGCGGGGCGGGGGGTTCCTTTCCTCTTTTTTGTGTCTGCATTATTCGCATAGATTTTGCTGGTTCATTGCGATGTGTATCCAAGAATTTAATTTCTTTTTTGCTGATACTTCCTTTTATGATGATGGCGTTGCTGGCTAATTTCGCCACCAACGCGCAGGTTCGGTACCAGAAGCTTTCAGTTTCACCAAAATCCGTCGTCCATCGTCCATTCCCTATCGCCGTTTTGGCTTTGCAAGCTTTGGCTAAAGATGAAAGAAAATCAGCGTAGATGGAAGTGTCAATGGCACGAATTTCTTTAAGGTGGACCGGAACTTGCAAGGAAGTGATCCGCACACTTGATTTCATGACCTTCCTCTGCGAAACATAAAGAATGAGACACGCAGAATCCAGTTATAAAAACTACAACGGACTGACGCTGACTCTGTTATATTTTTGTGTGGCGCCCTGTGGAGCATGTCCATCATGCGTAGCTCTCTTCATCCGCTGGTTCAGCCGTTGAAATCTGTTGTAATCGCCATCCACTTGTTCCACCATTGGGGTTGATCGCGTTTCAAACTTGCTGCCAAGGGTGGCCCTTCCAGGAGTTAAGAATTCTTAACGGCATCACTTTCAGAGTCAGTGAACCACGCAAGCCCCTCCACCACGGCAAGGCGTGACCATCAAAGAATGGATTTCAGAGAAATAATATGCTAACATATCTCAATGATGCCGTTCAGAAAACTCCAGCTATCTCCCATTTTTTTAGCCACTTTCATTACGCATCAAAATGAGAACAAAAGAAAGAAAAAAAAGAAATAGCTGAAAGACGAAGTACGAACACCTAGTAGCACTTAATAAATATTGTTTTTTTTTATCACTCTTAAACCTTGTCCCGCCATCCATTTACTGAAGCTCAGTAAGTATGCTATACATTGTTTTCTGCTGTGCCTCTTGCCTTTAATCTGTCCTGTGAGTATCAGATTCGCCAAGATTTCTTTCCTCATTATGTCCCTGGAAATTTCAAATCTCTCTTCCTGATGTTAAGTATACGTTTCCTTTTTGTTCGCATTTTCTGTAAAACTGCTACTCTTACTTGTTCTTTTATGTGCCATGTTCTTTCAGGCCTTTGGCAATTATGGCTCTCCATAATTTCCTAACTTTTGTAGCTCTTAATAAATGTTTTCTTTTTCTTATCTCTCCTAAACGTTGTTTCGCCAACTCTCTTATCCTGATGTTAAGTCTAAGTATCCTTTTTATTTTCATTTTCTCTAAAACTTTGTTTTGGTTCACATATTTAGTCCGTGGTATTCTCAGCATCCTTCTGTAGAACCACATTTTTGTTGCTTCAAGTCTATAATTCATCAGTGGGGATATTGTCCAGCATTCTGTGTCATATAGAAGGACTGGTATTACACAATAGTTCAATACTTTTTTCTTTCTTTCTAACGAACAAATAAATTTCATATTCTTAAATTATAACAGACATATTAAAATACATTTTATAACATGACCAACTGCAAACCAAAAAAAAACTATTTTTCTTAAATATTTTTAATGAACATTACTACTGAAGCACCCTAGTGTGTGTGCGTGCGTGTGTGTGCGTGTGCGTGTGTGTGCGTATGTGTGCGTGTGTCTGTGTTTGCGTGTGTGTGTGTGTGTGTGTGCGCGCGTGTGTGTGCGCGTGTGTGTGTATGTGTGACCATATAGTATAGGATTGGTGTAAACGGAATAAATTCCAATAACCAAAATGATAATTTTTTAGATTAGATGATGATGAGGTTATAAATTTGAATTATTTTCAGTGTATTTCATTAGCTGTAACATTGTATTCCCTCTACCAGGCCTGCTCGTTAGATTGGCACATTTTTGTTTTTCTTCCCTCGCTTCCACTTTTCTCTTCAAGGATTTTTCTAAGTTAAATCTTTTATTCATATCCTCTTGTATTTTTTAATAAATTATTTTGCTGATTTAAACCATTTTATAACTCCTTCCTTATAAGGCAGCTGTCTATCTGAAATAAATTATTACCGAACTCTTTAATGATATATTGAGTTTTTCCTTTGATATATATATATATATATATATATATATATATATATATATATATATATATATATATATATATATTTATATATATATATATATATATATATATATATATATATATATATATATATTATAAATTAATTGATTTAAAATATGGTTTTTTCCGCTACATAGTTCTAACCATGTTTAAAAAAAAATAGGAAAAAATGCCGTAAGAAATTTTGCCGTTAACAATAAAATTAAAAAAAAAATACAGACGACATGCATTTAACGGATGTTAGATTTCATTGAAAAATACATCCCTACCCCCTCCGAACCGTAACAAATAACTGATACATCAAAGCATAGACATAATGAACGCGCAGACACCCCTTGTCTAGTGAAAGTGGTTTTATCTGTAACCTTGGAAACATGAACTATGATTTTAGCTGTGTCTTTAAAACCCAGTAATTTTAAAAGTTACTCCAAAATTCGCTTGAGGATGAAATGGAACTAATGTCTTTAATTTAATTACAAAATTAAATTCTGAGCTTTTAGTTTCCATTTTTGAAACATGGTTAGAACTGTGTAGCGGAAAAAACATTTTAAATCAATTAATTTATAATATTAATGCTCTGTAAATTAACATTGAGCACTATTTTGTAAAAATAAAAATATCTATAAGAACAACGGATTATATATCTTACTGTGCTTTTTTATATATATATATATATATATATATATATATATATATATATATATATATATATATATTGAGGCCTTAATCAACAACAAAGTCGTCGAGCACCTTGATAGGAACAACCGTTAGTGCGACGAGCAGTATGAGTTTCGATCACCCCGATCCACTGCTAATGCCCTAACTACCATTACACACAGAATTAGTGAGGCCCTTGACGACACACATACAGCAAGGACCATAGAATTAGATATCGTGAAGGCTTTTGACAAGGTGTGGCACAAAGGTTTACTACACAAGCTTTCAAACTATGGCATCTGTGGAAGAGTTTTTTCTATTATAAAATCCTTCCTAACAGCCAGTCCTCTGAGGTCTTGGTGGTCAACGCAGGCGTCCCCCAGGGCTCACTTCTCGGATCAACCCTCTTTCTGATTTACATAAATGATCTACCTAAGAAGATACTCCGATCATTTGTGAACGTCTATACTGATGATACGACGATATAAGTGCGCCCCTCTAAAAGTCTTGACGATCAGTGTTTGGCAGTTGACCCCTCTTTCGATCTAACACTAATTTCTCAGTGGGGAAAGCACTGACTGGTTCTCATAAATCAAACTGTTTACATTGTATCACCGCCGATCAGATCCCGAACTAGTGTCAGTCACGATGAACGGATGTCCTCTCAAGGAAGCCCCTCGCATCGAGAAGTGACTGGGCCTCAAACTTACACATGACCTCAAGTGGAATTCCTATATACGATCCATGGCTAAAGATGCAGGTAAAATGGTTGTCTTCTTGTACCGCACCAGTAAGTACCTGACTCCTCATGCTATCCTCTACCTTGGTTTAAAGGTCTGTCAAAACATGTGGAAGACACAACATGTCATAATTCAAAGTCTGATAAAAAGTAAAGTGAGCGAGTAATATTCAATACTTTTTATAGCCAATATTCTTTGTATTGTGATTAGATTGTTATCATCGTTTGTGCTGTACATCTTCAAAGGCTGAAATGATTGATTTAACTGTTTCTTTTCATTTTTCAACATATTTGTTGTTTTTTTTTTATGTTAGCTTGGGAAAGTAGTAATTATTTCAGTAAAGGTGAGATTAGGAAAAAACCGGGAGGTAAATTGATATTTTGATAATATTCGACGGTGGCAATCTCGAGAAATTTCCATCTGATTAAATTAATTTCTTTTTTTGATGAGTGCGGCATTTTTTAGGTCAAAATTGTGGTTGAATTTTTTTCTGACTAATACATTTGTTAAATATGTATGAGGTCCCATTTGTATTCATAGATACGTTGTTTTTTTTTTCAAATTTCTACATGTTTTGTGAAGATCAGTTTTGGCAATTTATTTTATGTTTACCTGCTTCTGAATTATTATTGTTATGGATGTTTTTAGATCATATCCATAATGATTTTGGAAGTGATTATGACTATTAGGATATTGTTTAGATAACTAATCGTAAGTTAAATCACATTTTTACCTTGAACTGAAGAATCTGATCTGATCACGATTAAAGGGAGATTATTCTCTTAGTTTGTTTCCACACTTGAGTTACCTCCCTTATACTGTCATTTAAAACACATGTTGAAATTTTTTTTTATCAAATTTCACCTGAAGCAAAGCAGTAAAGCCACTAAAGCACAACGGATTACTGGATGCGAAAGAATTAGAAAACAGAAACATTATTAAGGAGCGAGAACAATAGAAGTGTAATCCAGAAGACATTGCATTTCAATTTTTTAAGATTAATGTTGACTGGAAAGCATGGAGCCAAAGAGAGTTCCACAAGTGAGAGTGCAAGAGAAGAAACTGTTAGCATAGAACTTACGGTTACATCTAGCCAATTCAACTGTAAATTGATCCGACATCGTTGCCAATCTAATACTGTGCTTAAATTAAAAACGTCTAGGTGTCATAGCGAACAGCTCACCTGAACAATTACCATGAAAGTGTTTATACAAAAGACACAGAGAAGCAACCTTATGGCAGTGGTAAAGTGACTGAAGCCAAGATGCCAGCTAAGGGCCAATAATATTGCTAATTCTTCTTTGGATTTTATCAAGGAGTTCTAGATAAATTATTTAGTAGTTACTAAATAAATAAATAGTACTAAATTTTAGTACTGTTTTTTTATTATTTTAATTCTTTTAATTCTAAAATACTTATTTTCTTCCTGTTATTATTATTTTATTTTTATCATTTCAATTTAATTACTTTTACTTATTTTCAATTATTAAAAAAAATTTCGTTTATTTTATTTGTTTGTTTGCTTTTTGAGGAAGAGGCTGTTTTACCGGGTCCCGGTAAAATCGACAAACATGCTTTAGCTTGTTCAATCGGTTTCGGTAAAATAGACCCCAGGATATTTTGCCGGTAAATATTTTTATTATTAGAAAGGCAGGTAACGCTAAAAATAGCAACACACATAATTTTACTTATTTCCATCATCAATTGTGAAGCTAATTTAGAATCTTTTCCACCATCAATTGTTAAAGCAAAAGTTAAACTCATTTATTCATCATCAATTATTAAAAGAAATATAGAAGTCTCTGAATATTTTAAGCACTTCAGGCATTACAATCTCTGCAAGTCCAAAATTTGCCCTTGGATATTGTTCTCTTGCCAATACACCTCAGGTGCACCCACTGAAGTCACAGACCACAGAATTCATGTTGTTCAAGTTCTGCCTACACAGCTCACACAACCGCTGCGCTTACAATTTCAAATATAATATATTCTTAGTTTAAGAAAACTATTTATTTACCGACAAAATAGCTTTGTTGTCTATCTTTACCGGTATCGGCAAAATAGCCTATTCGTTTTTATTTTTTTTAATTAAAAACTATGAAATTTATTGTTTTGAATCATAATGGCATGCAAAGAACGCCATAAAATGTTTCGCGACATTATTTTTATATTTGTATTAATTAACACACGTCCCACGGACATTGAACATCAGTGAACTCATTCATTCCTTACACAGAAACTTATTCAACTTTACAAATTTCGCCTCTTGTCAATATTCACCAGCGAGAAATATTACTTCAAAATCTTCTGGAGCTTTAAGTTACGATTCAACAACATATTCTCAGCTTTCCAGAATTCTTTCACTCATATTCAACTCTCTTCGGTGAACAACAATAAGCGACAAGTTAATTCAACTTTTCGATATTCAAGTGAAAATTACATTTTCCCTCAATCAACAAGTTTCTTTGAACTCATCTCACACCGAATTTCAGCCTACAATACCTTCTTATCGAAGAAAATTTTTTCCATTGGAACTTACTATTATTTCATGAGTTGAAATCTTTTCTGTGAGTCCAGATAAAAAATATGTCTTCCGTAAAATCTTTAACTAATTCAAATAACAGTTAAAGGGAAATAACTCCTGCTATTAATTTCACCTCTTACTATATAAAAATAACAAACTTGATTGCTTTGTAAAATGAAGATTGTTGTTATAGAAACAGTTTTTGTGTTGTTTATCTTGTTTGATTTTCGTTTGTTTACATATTTGTAAAAAAATGTATGGGTTGAATTGAGGCCGTTCAATACCCTTACAGTTTCTCGTCAGTATTTTTATATTTTTAACCGAATCGTAATTTTTTTTCCTGTTCTGTTCTTGGTGTATGCGGCCTTGCGTT
This sequence comes from Acanthosepion pharaonis, assembly GCA_903632075.3. Lineage (NCBI taxonomy): Eukaryota > Metazoa > Mollusca > Cephalopoda > Sepiida > Sepiidae > Acanthosepion > Acanthosepion pharaonis. The sequence goes on along the minus strand of CAHIKZ030005408.1, from coordinate 1,358,066 downwards.
GTCAGATAGGAGAACTCCATATTTTTTATTAATTTGAATTCCAGTCGAATCAATTACATTCACTTACGTGCTAATAGCCTTAGAGAAGGTATGAATCCTCTTCTTCTAAGCTATGGGTAAATAGCAAAGCAGACCGGGTTCTATAGCCTTGGATGGCAACTAGTCTACCGCAGAATAAAAAATGGCAACCTACTGCGGAAAAATATCTGCCTCGTCAGTCATGTATCGAAAGAGGCATGATTGCCTAAGTGTGTATCACACATGCCACATAACTGAATTGATGTATTCTCAAAGCGAGAAAAAAAATTTAAAGTTAAAAAGCCTTGTCATTTTATTATCAAATTTCTTTCTTTCTTTTCATTCCAATTTCTTGCCGGGATATTTAACCGGCACCTGAGGTAAGGCAATAATTACTGTCTTTGCTCATTAACTTTATTCTTTCAGTGCAATTACATTCAGTTACCGTAGATACTCGTGTATAAGCCGATTTCAAGATCTTTACTTTTTATTTTGTCATATTCTTTAATAGACATTTATTTTGTCCGAATTTCTGGGGTGAGGAGTTATTATTTACATTATTTACATTTGGATTATTGTCCTCATGTTCGTTGTTGTTATTATACCGATTCGACCGCTGTGGCCTCAGGCCTTCATCAGGTGTATGTCGGTGTGTTTAAACTACAGGGAATTTTAGAACTGAACCCTTTATTTACTCTCTCGGGGTAGATTGTTCTTGTTATATTGTCTATGTCTAGGGATAGTTCATCTACTTCATTATATGCTCAGTTATTGCTTGCCCTGTTTTCATTAGGCCCAGCTACACGCTGCCTGGTCCAGGGTTTGAACTGAAATTGCCGAGCCAACACTTTAATTCACTAGGCTAGTCCCACGGGACAATGACATTGCCATATCTGGAATGAATTATACCTCACGACCCTCCACCCCCCAAAAAAAACACTATGGTTACACACACAAAAAATTTATTATTATTATTATTATTATTATTATTATTATTATTATTTGTATATGTTATCTTTCCTGCTTTGTATTCTGTAGAGCTGGGCCTAAACTATGGTCCTTAGGCCCTATAGGAGAAATTGCCGAGCCAACACTTTAATTCACTAGGCTGGTCCCACGGGACAATGACATTGCCATATCTGGGAGAAGGCATTTTTTCCATAGTCTTTAATGTTTGGTCAATTAGCATTTACATGCCTGTCAGTAATGTCCCATATATATATATATATATATAGAGAGAGAGAGAGAGAGAGATATAGATAGATAGATAGATAGATAGATAGTACGGTGAAGTAATGGATAGGGGCTCGGGCTGAGTAATCGGAGAACCGAGTTCGAATTCCAGTCGAGTTCATTACATTCACTTCCATGCTAATACGAAATGTACGAATCCAACTCTTCTTCTATAGCCTCTAGGAGAGGGAGAACTATGAATTCAAATCCTGTGGAGGGTCGTTTGGGGTCCTTGCAGCATACTGTATTCACAGTCGTTCAGAACGATAATCTGTAGTTTGGCTGTTGGCCCTCATAACTCGAAAATGATGGGAGAGTCCAGTACATATATATATATATATATGTATATATATAGAATTGATTCTAGATATTTATGACAGAATCTGCATTTCGGCTTAACACAATTTATAAGTAAGTGTGCTTGGTAATTTCTAGTTAGCAAGCAATGGTCCTGTGTGGCAAGAATAAAACCTTCGGTTTCAACCTTTAACTCTGCCCTACGTAACTATTTATGGGCACGGGATTTGTCTACATCAGCTTGTTTGGTACCGACAGAGTATTGAACATGAAGACGCTGATCTTGCCATCGTTTCTCCATTTGATACATTGCTTTACTGCAGTAGGTGTATTATAGTTTATTTGCACTTCTTCACCCACATGAAATTCACTTTTGGATTTTTTCGTTTCCTTTATTACACTATATTATTATTATTATTATTATTATTATTATTATTATTATTTTTTCTTTGATTTCTGGCGTTTACACATTTCTTTCCGGGTCCCGCCCAGGGACCTAAGGTTAGAAATGGCGTCATGACACTTTCCACAGACAAAAAAAAAAAAAAAAAAAAAAAAAAAGAAAGAAAAAGATTACATAGATAAAGCCCTTCGTAAGGTGTGGGCTGTACTTGTTAGAACAATTTTCTGTATCTCCTTGAGGCATGGACTTAGGCATTAGTCTACTGGAATCTTTTCCAACCAGTCCTAGGGCTCCAACTACAACAGGGATTGTTGATGTTCCCATATGCCACATTTTCGCGATTTCTATTTCAAGGTCCTTGTACTTTGACAACTTTTTGAATATCTTCAAAGATACATTGCAGTCGGCAGGGACTGCCATATCAATAAGGAGGCATCGTTTTTGTTTATGGTCTTTAATAACAATATCTGGGCGGTTGGCCTTGATTGTTCTGTCAGTGTGTATTGTGTAGTCCCATAGAATTGTAACAGGTCCTATCTCCGTAACCGGGTCTGGGTGGTGTTCATACCAGTTTCTTTCAGTTTTCTTCCCGTAGAAGTTGCAGATTTTCCAGTGCAGATATTGGCCTACTCTGTCATGTCGGGTTTTATATTCAGTGGGTGCCAACACCGTACAACCTGATACAAGATGATCAATCGTTTCTGGATATTTATCACAGAATCTGCATTTTGACTGACACAATATTTTAGTATATGTGCTTGATAATTCCTAGTTAGCAAGCATTGGTCCTGCGCAGCAAGGATAAAACCTTCAGTTTCCGCTTTCAACCCCTGCACTACGTAGCCACTGATGGGTACGGGTTTTGTCTACGTCAGCTTGTTTGGTACGGGCAGAGTATTGGCCATGAAGCGGTTTATCTTGCCATTGCTTCTGTAACTGGTCTGTTGCATTCGTCTTAGCTATCTTTTTTTAGGTATTTTGCAGTTTCAGCCGGTGTATTGTGCTGTAGTTGCATCTCTACGCCCATTTGGAACTCCATTTTGAATTTGTTGGCTTCCTTCATTACGGAGTAGAGACGCTTACTACTTTCATGTTCCTTGACGCACACCATCATCCAGTCTTCTGTAGTTTCCAAATATCTTTGGAGGCCAATTGTTGTAGTTTTGTAGGACAGTTCTAGTTGAACTAATCCTCTGCCTCCTTCGGATCTGGGCACATACAGACGGTCGACATCAGCTTTGGGATGATGCATGCGATAGCAAGTGAGTAGCTTTCTCGTTTTGGCATCCAGTCACTTAATTTCAGCTATGGTCCAGTTAAGGACATTAAAGCTGTATTGCACCACAGGGACAGCCAATGTGTTTATGGCTGATATCCTGTTTTTTGAGTTCAGCTCAGTATTTAGTACCAGACGTACACGCCTGTAGTATTCTTTTCTTATTTTTTCCTTCATTTGGGGGTGTTGTATGCCATCTCCTTCGCTAATTCCTAGGTACTTATAAGCTTCACCATGCTCCAGTTCCCTAATCTTTGTGACAAAATCTAAATCTATTAAGCGTGTTTCTGTAATTCTATTACTATTATTATTATTATTATTATTATTAATTATATTATAATTAATTATTATAATTATAGTTATGATTAAAAACCATTATCTTTATTATTATATTATAATCATCTATTATTATTATTATTATTGATTATATTATAATAGTGTATTATTATTATTATTATTGTTATTATTATTATTATTATTATTATTATTTCCTTCTTGATAAATAAGGTTTGTTCTTCATTCTCTTCTGGATAAATAGAATTCTTCTTCTATTTCTTCTTCTTTTCTTCTTCTTCTTCTTCTTCTTCTTATTATTATTATTATTATTATTATTTCTTATTATAATATTATTATTATTATTATTATTATTATTATTTCCTTTGATTTCTGGTGTATACTGAATTCTTTCCGGGCTCTAACCAGAGAACTAAGATCAGAAATCATGAGATTTTTCACTGATTATTTTTACCCTACCCCACGACCCCCCCCCAAGGTTACACACACAAAAAAGTTATTGTCATTATTATTATCATTTTTATTTTCTTTGATCTCTGGCATTTACACATTTCTTTCCGGGTCCCGCCCAGGGACCTAAGGTTAGAAATGGCGTCATGACACTTTCCACTGACAAAAAAAAAAAAAAAAAAGGATTAAATTACATAGATAAAGCCCTTCGTAAGGTGTGGGCTGTACTTGTCAGAACAATTTTTTGTATCTACTTGAGGCATGGACTTCCAGGAATCCCTTCAATTAGTCTACTGCAATCTTTTCCAACCAGAAGAGGCTTATCTTGCCATCGCTCCAACTACAACAGGGATTGTTGATGTTCCCATATGCCACATTTTCGAGATTTCTATTTCAAGGTCCTTGTACTTTGACAACTTTTTGAATATCTTCAAAGATACATTGCAGTCAGCAGGGACTGCTATATCAATAAGGAGGCATCGTTTTTGTTTGTGGTCTTTAATAACAATATCTGGGCGGTTGGCCTTGATTGTTCTGTCAGTGTGTATTGTGTAGTCTCATAGAATTGTAACAGGTCCTATCTCCGAAACCGGGTCTGGGTGGTGTTCATACCAGTTTCCTTCCCGTAGAAGTTGCAGATTTTCCAGTGCAGATATTGGCCCACTATGTCATGTCGGGTTTTATATTCAGTGGGTGCCAACACCGTACAACCTGCTACAAGATGATCAATCGTTTCTGGATATTTATCACAGAATCTGCATTTTGGGCTGACACAATATTTTAGTATATGTGCTTATTATTATTATTATTTGTATATGTTATCTTTCCTGCTTTGTATTCTGTAGAGATGGGCCCAAACTATGGTCCTTAGGCCCTATAGGAGAATTCTCATTTAATTGATAGGATTTTTTTTAGTATATTGGATGTTCCTAGTAGGGCGATCTTCTGGGCAAGTTGTATGTTGATGTTACCTGTGACACAGTAAAATTGTCCGTTCCTTTTCTCACGAGGCCCAGAGCTTCGATTAATATTAGTACCGTCTCAGTTTTTATTCCCCACGTCGTGTTAATCTCGATCTTCATGTCCTTGTATTTGGACAATTTCTCGATAATTTTCATGGAGGTGTTTCTCTCGGATGGTGCTGTTATGTCAATAAGCATACATTTTCTGAATTTCTTATCTTTTATGATAATATCAGGTCTGTTGGCTTTTATTTCCCTGTCAATTTGAATTGGCATGTTCCAGAGGATAGTTACATCGTTTTTTGGGTAACTGTGTCTGGTTGGTGTTCATATCTTCTCTCAGTGATTTCGATTTTGTGCTTCTTGCATATCTTCCAGTGCGCATATGTCACTATCTTGTTATGTCTATGGGTATATTCATTTTTTGCTAGTTCCGGACATTTTGAGATAATATGGCCGACAGTTTCATCATATTTTCCGCAGATCCTGTATCTTGAGTTAATTCGATCCTTGATTATGTGACAGTGATAGGATCTGGTTGCGAAGCTTTAGTCCTGAGCTGCAATAATTAGGCCTTCTGTCTCAGCTCTCAACCCGTTGCTCCTCAGCCACTGATGTGTTTTCTGTTGGTCCACATCTGCTTCTTTCCTTCTTTTTAGATATTTGCCATGCATCGTCCTGTTCTTCCATTTTTGTTGTAATTTCATTTCACCAAGTTGTTTTGCTTTCTGTTTTATTCGTTTGGCGTAGATGATATTCGCTTCGTTTTTTGTTGGAAGGGTTTGAGGTATATTAAGTTGTTTCTTGAAGAGTGCAGCTTCCTTTGTTGACGGAGTGGGTTTGGTGTTTTACAATTCTCCGAGAAAAGGCGTACCCTTGAAAACAAAGGTATAGTTACAAAGGTGAGAAGAATGAATATAATTTCTCTGTCTCTTCTCACCTCTCCTTTTCCTGTCACTCCCCCATCTGTACATCTCTGTCTCTATACCCTCTTTCACCATCCCTCCTCTCTTCCTCCCCTATCTCCACGCCTCCTCTCTAATATCTCTGTTTCTCCCTCCTTCTCCCTGTCTCTCCCTCTCCACCCTCATCCCTACTCGGCTCTCTGTCTCTCTCTCTCTCTCCTCCTCTTTAATATCTTTGTCTCTCTCCCTCCTTCTCCCCCCCTCTCTCTCTCATTGGTTTTTGTGAGGGGGGTTCCCAATCCGATTGCTGTAGTTATTATTATGAGCAGTATCAACTTTATTTCATTAGGAATCTTCTTCTTGTTTCCCTTCTTTTTTAACAACAAAGGATGTATGCGGCTGATTGCCTAGAGATTAGTACGGTCCAAGAATAGAAAGCCATTGTCTCTGGATTTCAGGGGATTAAGAGATGATCCTTTAAATATGTGACGCAGGTGCGCGCGCTCTGACGCACACTCAGACAGACACAGACGAGAATATGGGACGCCGTTCTCTTTCTGAGCAATCTTTCGCCCGTCGTCGAGCGCAAGGCAGTCGCGTGGGCAAAAGTAAAAATAAAATAAAACAAACAAGCAAGCCTAAAAAAAGGTGATCAGATAAGAAGAGGATCTTTTTGGTTTCTTTTTCAATAAAAAGCTGTAAAATGCACGACAAAGAAAAAAAAAGATTAGATTAACAAAAAGAAAGATAAATCCGCACCGAAGAGAGAGAGAAGAGAGAGAGAGAGAGAGAGGGGGGGGAGGAGGAGGGGAGACAGAGATATTAGAGAGGAGGCGTGGAGTAGGGAGATAGGGGAGGAAGAGAGGAGGGATGGTGAAAGAGGGTATAGAGATAGAGATGTACAGATGGGGAGTGACAGGAAAAGGAGAGGTGAGTCGGGGAAGAGACAGAAAAAATTATATTAATTCTTCTCACCTTTGTAACTATACCTTTGTTTTCAAGGGCACGGCTTTTCTCGGAGAAATTTGAGCATATTAGTATGAACTTATTTAAGCTGATATATATATATATATATATATATATATATATATATATATATATATATATGAAGAAAGAACAGTAAGATATATAATCCAGTGTTCTTATAGATATTTTGATTTTTACAAAATAGTGCTCAATGTAAATTTACAGAGCATTTACCCAGTAAGTTTATAAGTTACTCCAAAATTCGCTTGAGGATGAAATGGAACTAATGTCTTTAATTTAATTACAAAATTTAATTCTGAGCTTTTAGCTTCCATTTTTGAAACATGGTTAGAACTGTGTAGCGGAAAAACCATATTTTAAATCAATTTATTTATAATATATATACACACACATGTATGAGTATGACTTCATTTAAGCCATATATATATGTGTGTGTGTGTGTATATATGTATGTATTCATTCTGTTTATACGTTATTTTTATAGATAAAATATTTAAGTGAATTCTCTGTTTATAATAAACAGTATTAACTATATTTACCGGAGTGAATGTCCGAGAAATCTCATGGAAAATATGTGACTTCCGTCAGGAATCGAACCTGTATCCTCAACGGAACCGTTTATACAGCCTGACGCACTATACCATTTAAGCTACAAAGGAAGCATCTGGTAAGTATATAAATTAATTAATAAATAAACACAGTAATTTGACTTTGCTAACCAGACGCTTCCTTAAAATAATTAGTCCTTTTCATCGTGTGTGTGTGTTTGTCTGTGTGCGTGTGTGTGTGTTTGTCTGTGTGCGTGTGTGTGTGCAGCATTTCTTCATTCAAACACGTTTCACTGAATTATATAGACATATTGTGTTGAATTTTATACTAATCCTTTCCAATTGTCTAATAAGTTTATTGATGTTAAGATGAAATTCATCAAGGAAGACGTTGTTGTTTTTTCTAACCCAAGTACTTTCATTTTTTTCCAACATCCCCTTCAGAGGGTAGATTACAAAGCCAAACTTCCTGGAACTGCGATAAAATAATGATAACTTAGAGCGTGTTTGTAAAAATCACCATCACAATGGAATGCAGATTTTATCAAAGTTACAATAAGTTTGCCTTTTGTGCAAACATTATTTCAGAATTTTTTTTTATTTGTTTGGAACCCGCCAAAAATATATATATTTTTTATTTTCCGTCTCTTGGTATTTTTACCCATACCTGATGACTAAGTCGCCCTTTTAAAGCAACGATTACAATATGGATTTCATTAACCGTGTTCACTTCATACTTGACATTATTTAATTGTAAAGAGACGGTAATAAAAATAAGTTAGTAAACAGACTGCTTGAAAGACGTGTGCACAAAAAAACCGACGCATACTATTAAAAAAGGGCAAATATTTTGGGTCACTTAATTTCGAAGAACGATTTTTACAAGTTACGGATAATTCTTCTCAAACTGGGAGGAAATTCCGTCAGAAATTAACCGCAGTTCATTTCGGAAGAAAAGTACAGAAAATATGGCCCAAGCTTTCGACATATTTTATGTCATCATCAGGGTGGGTAGAGGCAATTTAGTAAAATTTTGAAATGACGTAACAACGCCATTTTAAAAAGAAATAAGCTGTTAGGAATATGTGATGAATATGACAAATATAAAGCTACTTGGAAGCAGACGACATCCCGGTCTTAGGAGCCATTTAAGACATCATCAGCGATATGAAAATCATCCCTGTAATAAGTGGGTTGCCATAATCAAATATGTGAGACTGTTAACAATCAATGTACCATCAGGTTTCCAGAAACTAGTAAAGGAATGCCTATCCTCCAAAATGTCCGCTGCTATCATATGCATATCGATTGGGACAGAAAATCGTTTTAATTTATATTTGGGCAATTAATCATCTGTATATTAATGCTTATGTATTGTGTCTGTGTCTCTCTTGGTATAATAGATACTGATAAGGAAACAGAATACTAGAGGAGGAAGTAAAGAGGTAAAAAGAGAGTATAACGCAAAAAGGGAATGTACGGGGATCCTTTTAGATAAAGGCAGTTGGTTGTCGGGTGGGTTTCGAGTTTCCATCATGTTTTGTGACCTAACGATCTGTTTAGAACAAATAGCCCCTGAACTGCAAGTGACCTTTCGAAATTAAAATTTTTCTTTCGTTTTGTTTTCTTTTAAATCTTATCTTCGTGAATTTGTCACGGACTGAGAGAACATAGATTGTGTCGAGCGTCCGAGGAGAAAACAGAAAGAGAGGGGAAATGTAAACAGAAAGAGAAGATAATGTAGAGAGTAAAAAAAATAAAAAAAAATGAATTCGACAAAGAGGGGGATTTGATTTTATGTAAAGGGAGTTGTTTGTAGTGAGAGCTTAAATCATGTTTCGATTTGTTGGGGACATTTCAGTATTTTTAAGAGAGACTGTCATTCTTTTCATAACTTTCTGGGAATGGTCATGGGTTGAAAAGTACATAGTGCAACATTAAAAAAATTATTAATAAATCCGTCTAAATTTCCATTGCTCTTGCTAGTTTTTGATGAATGTACAAACATGCGCGTGCGTGTGTGTGTACGTGTGTGTATGAGAGAGAGAGAGAGAGAGAGAGAGAGAGAGAGAGAGCGAGGGAAAGAGATAGTGAAAGAGAGAAAGCATTTGTAAGCGCATGCGCGTTTGCATATTTGTAAAGGAAAAAAAATCCTGAATTCTCCATCTGCTTCATTTAAAGAGATCTCACCTATTTTGCTTTTCATTCTTGGGAGGCAACTTAAGAACGAATCAAACAATTCTTTAGAATTTATTCATTTGAGATTAATTTTCATCTTAAAACGTATTATTTTGGTAACCGTTTTGATGCTAATTTAAATGCGATCTAATTTTAACCCTCGGTTAGTATTGTGGGGAACACCTCCCAAGATGTTTTCCCTTAACATTTAACAAGTTGCAAATCAAATTTTCATGATTAGTGAAGTAGTTTTAAGGAGGTTCTGGTTTACGTCATAATAATTGTGTGAATTACAAGCACGTGGTTATAAAGTACAGACTGTTGGGAGAAAAAAAAAGTAACTAACTATAGGAGAGAAAAAAAACGTATGCAAATATCCCAGTAAACACCTTATTCACTACTTGAAATTTGAAAATCAAGTTGCACAGGAAACAGACTGACCATCATCTTTTTTTTAATGATCATATTGCAAATAAAATAAAAGCTGACCTTTGTATATTTGAAACTTACAAATTCATTTTTTAATACTGGTCTTTTTTTTTTCTTTTTTTTCTTTAAGCGTTTCACCCCAAGCAAGGCGAGAAGCCACTAGCACGCAAAGAGTTACAGAGAATTGGAGTGAGACCAAATTGGAGTGATAGAGGAAAGGATGAAGAGAAGGATAGGGGATAGATCAAGGCTTCTGGAGACGTCAATTGACATTACATTTGAATAGTTGGAGATTATAGCTATCAGGGAAACTGGAAAAGGGGAGGGAGTTCCACAGGCGAGAAGTGTGAGACATGAACCTATTGGAGTAGAAGAGACGGCTACATTTAGCAGTTTCGACAGTGAAAGGGTGAGAACGAGATGCCAGCCTAGTTGAACGCTTAAATTCATGAAGTCTGGGAACCAGCGAAAGCAGCTCATCGGAGCAGTTACCGTGAAAGTATTTGTAAAAAAGACAGACGGAGGCGACGGCATGTCTGTGAGAGAGCGACTGCAGACGAGATGCCAGATCAGGGCCAATTACATTGCATATCCGTCTCTGGATTTTATCAAGGAGCTTGAGACAAACAGAAGGGGCTCTAGACCATATATGGCAGCAATACTCCATACAAAAGCGATTAATTAGGTTTTACAAAATAAAGCTCCTGTTTATTCATTTTTCTTTCGCAAGAAATTACGCAGCACTTATTTCGATTAACCACGCTACTAAGAACGATTACTTTGCTACTTAAATAACTGCAATTATAAAGGCAACATATGTAAACGCAAAAACAACCTTAGTCGGCAACATTATAAGCGACTGATGGCTATAAAAAAGACAGTGTTGATTAGATAAGGCCAATTTGTTTAAGTCGGGAAGAGAAGTATTCATGCCTTTTCCAATAGTACTAGTGCAAAAGTAGACACAAGAGGCTAGCTTGGAATTTGAACCCGGCACGTTGATTTATCATTCCGTGTCAACAACAATTACATTGACACACACATTCTAAGTACCTGTTGAACGTTCTCTCGCCTTCTCTCTCTCCGTCACTCTTTCTCTCTCTCTCTCTTTCTCTGTCGAAAAAGAAGAAGAAATACAAGAAATGAAGAAGAAAAAGAAAAAGCCAAAGAACTTGAACAAAGTCTTTCTCTCTATATTCCACCTCTCTCTCTCTCTCTTGTTGAGCTAACTTACTCTTTCATTCTCTCTCTCTCTCTCCCTCTCTCCACACACACACACACACACACACACACACACACACACACACACACACACACACACACACACACACACACAGAGAGAGAGAGAGAGAGGCAGACAGACAGACAAACACACATACAGATAGCCAGATATACAGACAGATATGTCATACGTGTGCGTGTTCCCTTCAATATTCTTTCACGTCCAATTCTTTCAAATGTCTTTTCACAGCAACAAGTCTTGGTCGACAGGTGTCAGAGGAATCCACGTGCCTGGATGTAGACATTATTACTGATGCTGTTGTCGCATTGTGTGGTGACCAGCGCCAGTCACAGTGGATCAGGGGCACTGATCAAAGGCGCGAAATCTGTCGTTATTCGTAGAGGGAATAAAAACAAAGAAATTAAAGTAGCCTAAGGAAAAAGAAGAAAAGAAAAAAAGAACATGTTCAAACATCAAAAAAAGAAAAAAAATACGTAAAAAATACGAAATGATTTTAAAATCATTTAAACATCATTTTTTGTTCTTTTTTTTTTTTTTCTTACTCTTTGTCCATGTTCTTTCTTTTTTTTTTCTTCTTTCTTTCTACTATATCTCAACATCATATTCGCTAAATCAGGGGTTTTCTTAACTAGGGGGTAATATACTTACCTTGTATAGGCGAAAGCCTGAGCGAGGGAGTTGTAAAATATATTAAGCCCAAGCTCCAGGGAAGGGCGGGGGGCTCCGCCCAGGTAGGATCTCTCCTTTGGAAAAGGGCTGGGTTTATTGCCCGGCACCTCAGGCGTCCTTCAAAATAGGAAGTCCGAGTGGCTTGGGCAATTTTTCACGGTATTTCTGTTCACTTTAAACCTCTGCCATGTATCACATTTAGCAACGAACTGGGCGCGCTGAAAAGTACCCTTAACTAGGGGGTAATTTCAGTGTTTAAGGTGGGGGGGTGGCATTATTTTACTATCACACCAGTCTCTCTCCAGAAGTGAAATTTGTTTTTCCTATGATCTTTGAAATGTTTTTAACGAATCTGATCTTTCACAACCGTCGAAAATTACTCATATTTTAATTACACCCACCAACTTCAGCCATCACTATTGGGGTACCCTGGTGATAACCGGAGGTTATCGGCTGGGGGAACCACAAAAACGACGGTTAAAGGCCACAACAAACGGACGATTTACATTCACTCGTTCAGTAGTACCAAACAACCAAATCAGTCTCAGAACACGACCTCGATATCGAGATTCTGTGGTTCCCTCACCCGATAACTCCCGAGGGGAGAGGAACTAAAAAAACAAGTAATTTCCGACGTCAAAATATATCAAAAACCGTAGGAAAAACATAAATTTCGCTTCTAAAGGGAGACGGAAGAGAAAAATGTTTTAGAATATCGAGATTCTATGGTCCCCCTCCCTCGAGACCTCCCGGTTTAGCTAAAAAAAAAAAAAAAAAAAAATTTAAAAAAATGAGTAATTTAGAACGGTTTTGAAGGTCAGATTCGTTCAAAACACATCAAAGACTATAGGAAAAACATATTTCACCGCTAAAGATGGACGGGTGTAATAATAAAATTTCACCAAAATACTTCATTCTTTTTTTATTTACAGAATTTTGTTTATTTCAAGGCGTGTTCTTTGATAAGGAACAGTGTGACGTAATCAATTTTAGGTTTGAAAGTTGTTACGATTATCGAAATGCATGTATTCAAATTCGTTTTTATCTTAAGTTTATAAAATATGAAGCGGCGTAATGTTTTAAACATCAAGACATTTAAATTTTTATGAAAATGTAAGCGGGGAATTTTTTTTAAAGACTAAAATCCAATGATTTATGAAATTGTGAGGTGAAGTAAATATTTTGTCAGTAAGATTCCTGATTTTGTAGGTAAATATGAAGCGATATAAAAACACCAGATGATTTAAAGAAGGAAGATTTCTTAGGACGAAAAACCCATGATTTAGCATGAAATTGTAAATCGACGCAAAATTTTTTAACAGCGAAATTTTTTATTTTTTATGAAAATGTTTAAAGATGTTTAAAAGAAAGGTTGCTGCCCAGTATACATACATACGTGTATATATATATATATATATATATATATATATATATATATATATATATATATATATATATAACAACCTTTCTTTTAAACATCTTTTAAACATCTTTCCGCTAAATATGACGAACACGGAACATTTTATTAATTTTTTTATTTAGTTTTTTCAAGCGTTCTTAAATTTTTCCGTTTGGTGGGAGTGAGCGAGAACTATCTATTTCTCTCTCTATATATATATGTGTGTGTATATATATATATATATATATATATATATATATATATATATATATATATATATATATATATATATATATATATATATATATATATATATATATATATATATATATATATATATATATATATATACACAGTGTCAGCTTACTAGAGTCAGGATGCTGGAGGTAACATCGATCATCTAAGTGACAGACTTTTACGCACATTAATCCTATATCTATCTATCTATCTATCTATCTATCTATCTATCTATCTATCTATATAGATAGATAGATACAAAGTGAGCAAGAGAAATATGCCGATAGACGTAATACACACTGTTTAATTTTTTTGAATGGAGCCTCTATTTCAAACACAATGTGTTCACTATATTAACGTTTGAAGTAATATATATATATATATATATATTAACAAATTCAATGTATATATATATATATATATATATATTAACAAATTCAATATATATATATTAACAAATTTAATTTTTTGGTGTAAAATCACTAAAAATCTTGATTTAGTTACAAAAAAATGTGAAATTGGTTAAAAGTATAAAACCTTATATTTCACTTAAATTGGGAGGATTTTGAGTGCTTTAAATTTCGAAATATGTTTATATCGATCAATTTTTAGAAAATATTTATAAAGGCGGCGAGGGGGGAGGCGCAAATGAGTAAAGCCGACTTTTTATTAATCAAATTTTTCCTAACCTACTTCTAAGTAATTAATCTCCAAATAAATAACTTCATTTAAATCGTTGATTAGATTTGCTGAAGCAGAATTTTGATTACTTTATCACACGGGAATATTTAGTAACATATTTTTTTTTTTGCAAAGCTTCTTCTTTTATATGCCGTGTCTGTTCAGTACTTTGGCGATCACGGCTCTCCATATCTTCTTATCTTTTGTAGCTGTAAGCAATATTTGTCTCCTTACAATCCCATTCCATTCCTTATAGTCATCCATTTATACAAACTCGTTAGTTGCTGTTTCTGCCGCTCTTTTTGCCTTCAATATGCCCTGTGTGTGTCAAATTCTCCAAATCCTCTTTTCTCATTATTTGTCCCAGAAATTCCAAATGTCTGTTTCTGATTCTAAGTATGAGTGTCTTTTTTGTACTCATTTTCCATAAAACTTCCTCATTGTTTACATGTTCCGACCATGGTATTTCCAATGTTCTTCTGTATAACCACGTCTCTGTTGCCTCATGTCTTCTGTTGATCTATGAGGGAACTGTCCAACATTCACTGCTTATATGCAGATTGATACTGCATAACAGTTAAGCACTCTTTTCTTTGTATTCTCAGCATCCTTCTATAGAACCATATCTCTACTGCCTCAAGTCCCTTCCTCATCTGTGAGGAAATTGTCCAGCATTCACTGTCATATAAGAGAATTGATATTGCATAGTAGTTCAGCACTCTTTGTATTCTCAGCATCCTTCTATAGAACCACATCTCTGCTGCCTTATATCTTCTTTGGATCTATGAGGAAATTGCATATTAGAGAGATTACTCACTGTTTTCCCTCTGCCATTCTTGCATTCATTATATCTTGTGAGTGTCAAATTCTCCAAGCCCCTTTTTCTCATTACATGCTCCAAAACTTTCAACTGTTTCTTTGTAATTCTTAGTATGTGTCCTTTTTGTTTCCACTTGCCTTAAAACTTCTTCATTGCTCACATACACTGTCTATAGTATTCTCAGCATCCATCTGTAGAACTATTCTGTTGCTTCAAGTCTCCTCCTCATCTGTGAAGAAATTATCCAGCATTCACTGCCTTATAGGAGGATTGATATTACAGTCGTTTCTTTGTTTATTAATATTTTTAATGTTTAGGAGAAATAACAGGGAGACAAAAATTATTAAGATCTACAAAGGACAGGAAGTTGTGGAGATCCATGATCACCTACGTCTTGAAAGGATATAAAGAAGATTTTTTTCATAGACAAATTCCTCAGACTACGTAGGTGTAAAAATATTTTTTATTTATAAAGCGTGAAAATGGTTATCGGATTTTGATTCATCCATACATTTATCCCTCTGTATGTGTGACTTCATTTGCTGTACAAAAAGTTTATTATGTCACTAAAAGTGAATCTGACCCCTGAAGAATAGTGTGTTTGAATTTCATAGTTGTTTTGTCATATCCTGCTATGGCAACAGAAACCATCTTTGATTGAAATTAACAATAAGTATACTGCAATTGAGAGCCCTTGAAAAAGAATGAAGTGGAAAGTAATATTAGTATAGTACCTTCGCATGGTCGAGTATTCAGTAACTAAACCGGTTCCCCCACCACCAGGTTTCTGGTGAGCAAAGGTGGCTAGACACCCAGGAGGATAAAAAAGAAAAATTGTCCTAGGGCGTATAAACCACCTTCAAAGATCAACGGCCATCTAGCACAATGGGGTGAACTGGGCTCCATAGCTATGGATGCAGCCAGTGTGGTAATGACGCGTCATCGGGGGTCGATGGCATCCAAGATTGAAGTCAGCGGACATGGTGTTAGAATCAGCGGCAATGTATCTCTGATCAAGGTGAGCATTTAAATTGGAGGACAACGGCTGTGGTTTGGTCAGGAGAGGGATAGCCTGCGCCAGGTCTACTTGCCAAATATACGAAACGCGCGAAGGCATTCCTTCGCTTCGTATTCCATCGGCGAGTAATAAGATCCACTCAAACAGCTTCTTGCCCGCGAACCATTGCCTTGTGGAACCGACTCCCAAGAGGATGTTTTCCCGAACACGACAATCTTAACCTGTTCAAGTCTAGGGTTAATCGTTATCTTCTACACATAACTGTGCCCCTTACCCTGTATCTCTCGATATCCTTCTAATTCGAGTGGCTCCCGAACCTTGTACAGTGTAAACCTTAATATAAAAAAAGGACCACATCAGTAGTAAATGTCTAACACTTAACACCCGCTCCTCAGACAGGAAATGAATCTAGATGTAAATTATTTTTTTGTAGAGAGTAAAGCATTTATAACATTTACTAAATATGGTCTTGTCTAAGTTAAAAAGCACACAGTTGGGAATAGTACTAATTAGATTGTATTTATGTGCGTCAGTATTGCACGCGCGTCCGTAGGGGGGTTTTAGGGATAATCTCTAGCAAACAAACAGGTCTTTGTCCAAAGCGTGTCCTAATGATTTGTTCGTGCAATACATCTGCTTGTCTTCATTACGATCAGGTGAAAGAAAAAAAGTAAAATATAAAATAAATAATAATAATAAAAAAATCTTGCCTAAGGCTAATATATTTAGCCTCTTTCTTTTCCATTGAAATCGCAACCAAATATAAGAGGTGAAACAAAAGTATCTTAAGCAACACGCGTCTGGTGTAAACAATATCTATCTATTTATCAATCTATCTATCTATCTATCTATATATATATATATATATATGTAGCAGTCCTTTCATATCTATCTATCTATCTATCTATCTATCTATCTATCTATCTATCTATCTATTTGTTCCGATCTTTTTGTTTCTCTCTCTTTCTCTCTCGTTCTGTCTCTCATATATATATATATATATATATATATATATATATATATGTAGCAGTCCTTTCATATCTATCTATTCATCTATTTGTTTCGGTCTCTTTATTTCTCTCTCTCTTTCTCTCTCTCTCTCTCTCACACACACACACACACACACACACACACACACACACATATATATATATATATAGCAGTCCTTTCATATCTATCTATCTATCTATCTATCTATCTATCTATCTATCTATCTATCTATCTATCTATCTGTTTCGGTTTATCTCTCTCTCTCCCTTCCTCCTTCTCTCATATATATATATATATATATATATATATATATATATATATATATATATATATATATAGTCCTTTTATATCTATCTATCTATCTATCTATCTATCTATCTATCTATCTATCTATCTATCTATCTGTTTCGGTCTCTCTATTTCTCTATCTCTATACCTCTCTTTCTCTCTCTCTCTCTCTCTATATATATATATATATATATATATATATAAACAAAAGAAAGAAAAAGGTTGAACTATATATACTTGGAGGATAAAATGTTTAAAGCAAGCAGTCGTTGTCAATTGCTAAATATTAAGAAATATAGTATTAACATCAAGCAAATAACAAAAATAATAATAAAATTAAATATTCAATTTTTCTTCAGGATTCAGAGTATGTCAGAAAAACGTGCTTTCCGGCATGATCGAAACTTCGTCGCCCTTTGTAGGAGAGACCACTGCTTGATCCGACGTGTTTTACCGTTCGGCTACAGAGAGCGCCACAGTCTATATTTTCCCTTTTAAGATTCCTCGAATGCACAGGCCTGTAGACGTAATACACACCATTTAAAATTAAAAAAAAACAGAGCGTCTATTTCAAACACGAGTGTCCATATAATAACGTTTGAAGTCATATATATGGCAAATAAAGTAAATCAATATAGATTTTCTCGAGGAAGTGTTTCAAAATGTCAGTGCGTACAAGATATGGTAGTAAGGTCGCTGTGATCAATATCAAAATATCATTGTTCAAATTTCAACTCGTTG